>CM068367.1:2145243-2191140 GCA_034769895.1 Magicicada septendecula
ACTGCGGGGTGCAATTAAATGAACAGTTCCCTTTTTTTAAAATAAATTTTAAAACCTAAAGTGTACCAACAGGAAATATGGTTTGCTCCAACGTAAATATCCATTGGAAGGTGAGTTGGTTGTCACATTGTAGTTGGTGTGTGGTAAATGCATGTATAGCACAGTTTGATTAAATAAGCACAAAACGAAATTTGTTTGTCAATGTTTTTCAGTTAAATATAACTTGTCCACTATTTTCTCACATAATATATTTTAGACATTTCTCATTTTAGTAGTAGTTACTGACAAGCAATGCCTTGTATTTGATAGTTTATGAAACGTCCCACCATCTTTAACTTGTGTTATAGTCTGAAGAATTGTGAAGAGGAGGCAATCGTTTGAATTACTTACGTGATGATTATATATTTAAAAAGCACAGTCAAGTCTTGACTATCCAGGGCAATGGATGGGGCCAGGTCTATGGTAAATCCAAATTATGGATAATAACTGACATTTTTTTAATAGTCAAGTTTATATCGTTAATGTTAGCTTATGTTGTGTGAAACGATACTAATCAGTGTAGTAATGGCATGAATTGGTTACAGTATTTTTATCAGTAGAACATTCAGTTGTATAAAGTAAGTGCTTCGCCAACTGACACAATAACGATAGGTAAAATACTGTAGTTACATTAAAATAACAAAGCAGTTGCAGCCACTACTGTTTTGAGTTTAATTTTTTTTAATTAAACAATTTGTGTATTCTATTTAAAAATAGTAATAATAATTTAGAAACTAACTAATAGTCTATATTCCTTCTAGACAGCAATTTAACTCACAATTTAAGACAACACTCTATTGTGAAAGGTTGTAAATTCAACAGAATATTCTACACTTCCATCATTTGACCATTTTTTTTTTAGTTTTATTTTCCTTTCGTTTTATCTTTTTCTGACCTGCCACAGTTGTATTAATAACCTCCCACCCCAGCCTCGTGAACACATGATATTCAGGATTTTACTGTATTTGATGTTATTCAGGTTACAGTTAATACACGCAAATGAAAATTGCATTTATAAACTGTCAACTTGTTGGGCATTTAGTTCATTTATTTTAAAATTATTTAATAATAGGTGTTTAATTTGTGAGATTAATTACGCATAAATTGCTATCAAAAAACCTTAATGAGTATTTGAAGTTTATAGACGCGTGGTGATCAGATTTTAACATAAGAACAAGTGCAATTTAAAACCAATCTAGTTAAAGTAGGCACCAATAAAACATTAAAAGGAGACAGATTCAGTATACTGACTTTTTCCAAAACTGAAAATTGTTTTTATATACAACAGCGTATTTGCCACTATAAAAATATTTTATCGATCTGATATGCATATTGAAGATGGCATCAGCTCTTGTTTAACCTTGTTTAAGAATTAAAAAAAATATATATATATAAATAAATTTTTTCATACGTGTAATTTTGTGTATTGTAAGTAAATATTATAACATGTGCGTGGTATTTGATGTCAATTGTAGGAATATGTGGATGTTGAGTTGTGCGACTCGACACAGGCAGCACAGCAGGTAGACGAGTTGAAACACAACATTAATTCAGAGTCACCAACAGGAAAGCTCCCATCCATGGATAACTATCCGGGACCATATGATTTTGAAATCCTGCTGGAGGAAGCCTCAAACAAGAGATCATGGGTGGTAAGCACAGTAACATTACTTATTACATTGGTAACAGTAACAGTGTGTGTCACTGGCGAGAAATCGTGCAATTTGTGAATAAACAAACTTAATCGAAATAAATAAATAATAAATACTGCCAGGAACTTACCTGCGATCTGTTTCACTTACCTACCTTTTTAAATTTCGATCAGAAGCTCAGAGTCGCCACCAATATCTTTGAAGGACAGATATGGAAACCTTTACACTCTACCTTAATTAAACCGGGACAATTTTGCAATCTGACTACCCCCCAATAATAATTCAGAAGAAATCCGGGAACGTTTAGACGAATCTTGCAGCACAGAAATGAGGAAGTGGTAATGACGAAATAACCAGACTAACACATTGTTTTACCTTGACTTAAATAGTTTTAATCAATATAAGCCAGACTAAAATCATTAGAACAAGAACACAAAAACAGATTTTGAAATATATATATAAATATGTATTATATTGAACTGTACTTCTTACATCATACAAGACAGCCCAATCTCCTCACTCTCTTTCACACTTTAATTATCAATACCTTTATGTTGAAACACCCCATTTTGTTTTAATTTATATGTACATCGAGACAGATACCGCCCGGACACGTGCTTCCCAGTTCGCCAGTTCACTGCACATTAAACAATTCACCCGCTGACCACTGCACTTCTCCCGTTATAAATCTGGTAAGTCCATTATTTCCGTGGGTCCCGGTCGGTAGGAAGGCGGTATTACACTTAGTTATCCATATTTAGAAAGTTCAGACCGACCGGGCCCTCGCGGCACTATCTGCATCCGTTAGCTGTTGTAGTTGTTCGTGGACTGCCTTTATGCATGATGCCGGACATCAATGCCATGCCTGCGAAACAAATTTCGTCGCCGCACACAGCCTGAGTTGTCACAGTCTTGTGGCTGTGCACATGACACATAGCAGTTTTTTAGTGTGGGATGTTGACGATATTACGTGAGCACTGTTCTACGTCACAATTGAGGGCCGGGCTTAAACTTTACATCCGCCGTTTTGATACCATGTGAGTCCAGACTTTCGTCTCATAGCCATTTTGAGTTTTACAATTCCGCGTCGGTCTGCGCACATGCTTGTATGGTGCGTTCGGGCGTAACTGCCACACGCTTGCAAAGTTCCAAGAAATGACGCCCGGTACATTCTTTCGTAAAGGTTACACAACAACCATTGCGTATTGTTCCTTTGTCCGCACAATGTTTCATTTCAACACGTGGCCTTACCCAGTTGGAAAATGAATTTATGAATATTTTTTAACAAGTCCCCAAAAATTAATAAAAATAAAATCCCACAGGATTCGTCACGTTACAAATTTTTCTGTCTGACAGACCACATTGCTAACATAAACATTCCTGCGAGCTGTGTCGGGAGTGATGTTGCGAGTAGCTGGGAAACACTGTCTGACAGTAAACATGTTACTGGGCTCTCGCGCTCGAACTGTTGCAATATCAAACAGTCTGGAGATATTATTGCAACAGTTCGAGTGTGAGTTGAGTGTCTGGTGAATAGTACTGAATTAAATCTATCATGTTGGAGGTGAATAAAGTGAACAAGTTAAATCAATCTGATACACTAAATGAAGAGCTAAGTGGCTGTGCTAAAAATCATCACATATTGAAACTCATAAGTTAATTTCACTGCTTGAAGCAAATGAAATATTATGGAACGTGAATGCAAAGGGTTACAGAAACCGTGTAAAAAAAAATCCGGATAATAGGAGAGAAACTGAAGATTTACGCATGTGAACTAACAAAGAAGCTGTAACTAATTTAGACCAGTATTACCAGACGATTAAGGTATTCTCTTATCATATCTACCCTAATCAACCCTAACATATGTTACCCGATCTACGAATTCGAACGCTGGACATTTTCATTAAAAGGTTGAAATTTTAGTATACCATAATTGCCGGACATAAGATAAAAGCTTAATGATTAAATTAATATATAAAACTTTACCTTATTATCCGTCTTGTGACTTTCCTTTTTTAAAACAACACTACGCGTTTCGGAACATTTGTTCCATCATCAGGTGTTATTACTCTTGCGAGGTCGTCGAAACATTAAGATATATCACAAACACATAAAACACTAAACATAAGTTCGAATTCAGTATCTACCGCGCGCGATACGTTTTCGGTGCGCACCTTGACAACACGGGGCCGGCGTCCATTATGTTTTTGAAGTCTTCTTCCGGTATGGACAGCATCAAAAATGTCTTGTATGACGTTTCACTAATATTACAATGAGTATCCTCAGGTCTTGAGATGTCCATACCGGAAAACATCAAAAACAGCATAGTAACCAGTCTGTAACAGTACTGTGTTGCCGTGTTCTTACCCAGATAAACACGTGGCCAATGTTTCGTTATGCAGCACTCGGTAAAGGTAAAGCTTCATGTGTACTGCTGGCAACGTCGCAGTGAATTGTCAAGCATAGGGCAGCCTTGACATTGACATATCATACACTCTGCCAAAAAGAAGATAGTTGGAATCTAAGCAACTATTATGAGCTATAATTATTTTTTTACTTGTGTCAGTGTAGTTATATTGTTGACATTTCTGCACATCATTAAACAATGACTATACTGAGGGGCGGCATTGTAACTAGGCAGACTAGACATTTGTGAACCAAACCGTTACCTAAGTTGAACTTTGATTGTGATATTGACAATAAGACATTACATAATAATCCATAAATAACACTGTATTTTTTAAATAAATTATTTGTTTTGTTTTCATAAATAAACGCCTAATGTTCAATTTATTGTGCATTTTTGTTATTAATTACAATTACAGATTTTTTTCAAGTTTTTTTATATTAGAAATAAATAAATTCATAAGTTTGTTAAGAGCTAGTGACATTCCAAGTTAAACAACAATGATAAACTGTTATTGTTCTTGTTTAAAACGGAGGAACTTTTGTAAGTCTAAAGAAATTTTGGAGGGGCCATAAAAATTGTGCCTAGGGCGGCGGCATATCTTAAAAGCCGGCCCTGACTACATTATCAACAGAATGGTGACGACATGACTGAACATGTGGCAGTTGATGTATACTAAATGTAGCAACACCCATACCCAAAATGTAATCTCATCTCACTAATGTTGCAATCTGATTGGTGCAAAGAGACAACACTGTTGCATCAACGGCCATCCTTTACTATGGGGTCAGTCCAGTCAAAGTGGCCCAGAAAAACATAAATTGGTTGCCTGACCATTTCAGAAAAACTTGATTTTTTTGTGTGTAGCCATTCTCTTATGTTTTCGCCGTTCAAAACATATTTTCTATTATTTTTGTTGTATCTGGCTTACTGGTGGTGACCATTTCTATTCTATGGCGGACATTTACGGTACTCTACATTTCTCAGGACTTGGTTGTCGTAGCCCTGTTTACTGACCTAGTATGTTTCTGTACACGAGATATTTATATCCAAAGTTGTGGAACAGCAATGAATAAAATTCAATTTTTGAAGTGTAATTCCTGGGAGAAGGAAAATAAACCAACCATAATTTCTTATACATGAGTTTAGTTAATTTATAGAAAGTACCAATGACGAGTAACATATTTTTTTTAAATTTCAGCCTCTTAAAAATTGACCTTTTTTTTAAGCTTACATTGAGTCGTTTAATTCCATGAACTTGTTTCATTTTTGTCTGGGTATTGGCTTTTTCCCTTCTTCCTTTGGTTTCATCAATCACTTTCTTCTCTTCTTTGTTTTATTCTCGTTTGTTTTTCGTGGTTCCCTTCTTCTTTTGTTTCCTTTTGTTGGGTCAATCACTTGGGTTAGGTCATGTCGTCGTTTGTCGAGTCATAGTTTTTATATTTTATTTAAATTAATCGTTTTTATTTAACATGAAGTATTATTTTAAATTCAATATTGTTTTGTTCATCCCTGGTATTGGGTTGGGTTATTTGTGTTGTAACAATATATATATATATTATAACGGAACCAAATATTAACTATTTGGGGTTATATGTTGCCCGCATACTGAAAGCATATTTAAATAAAAGTAACAGCCAAAACTCCATTTGAATGTAGCGCATTGAAAATAATGCTGTGTAAAGCAACGCACACGTGGTCGTTATGTAATCAGTTCGCTGTACAAGGAAGCGACCACACCCAAACTGTTAATTATTAATATCTCGGAAACTAATAAATAAAGGCGAAATCCAATATAGCCAAAATGTTTGCCGAGATATTAATAATGACGTGTGCAAATTTGATGCAATATAATTAACAAATGTAAGAGTTAATTAAAATAATTAAATAACTTCTGTAAAAATAGAGTTACAGTAAAGAGATTTTACTATGTTATAAAGATAATAATTTCTGACAAATTGTATATTTTAGATTTCACACAACTTGATTTGCAACCAAGTTATTGCAAAATTAAATAAGTACAGGATATCCTGAGCGACAAATTGGTTCCGCCGGATAATTATGTTACATAATAATTCTATTCTCCGTCTGTGGGAACCAGACTTCATTCTCACGGACCAAGGGAATTCTAAATTTTATGTAGTAGGGAGAGTGTTTCGACCAATGAAATCATTTCATGCAGCCCCGGCCAGTGCGATGTTTTCTGGTGGAAAAATCACTCTTCTGTCAGTACTCACGAAGTTAAGACGTAGTCCTTCGATCGTCTAGTAGCCAAAGTGGTGAAGATCAACAAGAAGACTCTACGTGGTCTACACACACGCAATTACGAACACACTAAGTACAGATCATCTGTATAGCTCGTAATTGCTGCGTAAAGGCGAGATACTCTTCAAGACAGCAACCAAGCTTATTGTGTACTACCAGTTAGTCATAAGCACGCAAGAGATCCACCTGACTTCAAGACCAGACTTCAAGAATACAGCAGAGAGGCCGTCTAAATCATTGGTTAACAGCTGACGAGCAGAGCGACCACTCGAACGAAGCACACACACACACGCTGACGTGCAACGTGCGAATCGACGAGGGACAGGAAGCACTCCCAGCAGACAACAGCAGACGTTAAAATATTCACAAACAGCAAGGAAGCAGAGTGTTGCCGAATTTTGAACTCCACGACCGAATCCAGCAGTTCTAAGCAGATTACTTTCTCTAACCAAGGACTCGAATCGACGAGGGACAAATCGGAACGACATCCTCTTCAGTAACAGGAAAGCAAAATCTATTTATTTATTTTTCAGATCAAATTTTCTATTTTTCAATTAAAACATTGTAATTCAAATAATTCAGGTGCCAAACAAAAAGCAAAGACTCTAGTAATTAAAAAGTAAATTCGTTGTGATAATCTGTATAGCAGTTTAAGGCTTTAGTAAGTTATAGTTAAGAAATAGAAGTAGTATAAAAGCGCTATACAAATCTTAACTGACAATCTAATCTTAGATCATACTGCAGTAGATCAGAAGTAGAATCACTAGAAATGAAATAACGTGAACTAGACTGTCACGTCTAATTTATTTTAATTAATTATTCTAATTAATATCAGAGTTTTATATTTTGTTTAATGAACACTTAGATTCAAATTAATTAAATAAATTTAATTAAATTCAAATCAATTAATAAAGTCAAATTTAAATTGCAATTAACTCGCAAAGAACGAGTTCAGTTTCTTTCCACTATTAAACAATCGAAAAACATCGATTCATTGTATAGACTATAAGAAAATTCATAAGATTATAACCATTCTATTCTTGTGTGTTGTTGGTGTAATAAACAACGTTTTATTACCCCATATAACAGTGTTTTATTGTTGTACGATAAAGCCTACCAGTCTCACAAAACTCTCCCCCTTTAAAGTAACACATTTTGTGTGTTGTTGTAATAATTTGAGATTACTAGCTTGCGAACTTCAAATCCAAAATCCACACGCCCTAGTCGGAAGAATCTGCAAGATCAGACAGCAGGTGGGTACTCACACACAACATTACATTACAATAACGCATAGTAGTGTAGTTATAAATGTCGGCCAACGTGGGGCCCGACAAACGTACACCAAATTGAATTCACGTTCCGAACAAGAGTTATAAATGGCTTGCCCGGAACGTGGGGCACGATCAAATTAAATTAAATTAATTAAATTCAATTTAGATTTAATTTTCACTTTAAAACAAACTTTGCTGTTTTAACTCGTAAAACAGCTGGCGTCCAACTAAATAATCCCCAAAGAGTTTTGTGACTGGTGTGTGTACAACAGTAAAGTTATTGTGAGTATTTGAAACTGTTCTGTGTATTTTAAAGTGTTTATATTTGAAATTGCTGTGTATTTAAAATGGAAACTGATAAAATGCTTAAACAGTTATTACAAGAAATGAAACAAAACGCGGCTAAAGCGGAACAAGCGAACGCGGATTTGAAACGCGATTTAACGGAAAATATTAACGCGAAATTTGAGAAAACAAATGCCGAATTAACCGCTAACATGAACGCGAAATTCGAACAAATAACAGCCAATGCTGACATAAATATCGCAGAATTAAAATCTAATATCGAGGCACAAAAAGTTAGTCTAACCGAAGCATTAGAACAAAGTAACGCTGACATAAACGCCGAGATTAAGCAAAGTAATAAAGAAAGTAGTAAAGAATTAACTGCGAAAATAGACGAAATCGCGGAAACCAATAAAAAAATCGAAGAGAGTAATAAAGAGCTAACTGTGAAAGTCGCGGATATCGCTGAAAGAGTAAATACGGTCGATACTAAAATCAATGAACGGTTTAAGGTTTTTGAGACCACTATGCAAAAATCGTTTATTGAACAAGTAACACGTATGGAGGGCCGGTTCAAGGATCACATAAGCCGTTGTGAAAAGCAAACACTAGACGTCTCTAGAAAGGTCGAATCCCGAGAGGTAAAAATTCACGCGGACGTGACCGAAACGCAACGACGAGTAGATAAATTAGACGCTTCAATTGTAGAGACGCGATCTAACATTGACTCTAATAAAGAGAGTGTTTTACAAACGTTAAGCGACGAGATTTTGAAAGTACGACAGGAGGTACGAAGGAGATCTGCTCCAAATATTTTGGTACAAGGTCCTGCCGACGAGAAAAATCGCGTGTATTTTACGGGGGAAAATAACGAAAACCCCATTGAATTTTTATTAGCGTGTGAGAGTGAAATGGCTAGAGTAGGTTCCCGACTAGAAGATGAAGACAAAATACAGTGGGTGGTTAACGCGATGCGTGATTCGGCGCGTAAGTGGTACAACATTGTACGCGATAGAGTGTCCACATACGCAGAGTTCAAACAAAAATTTGAAAGCCGATACTGGAACTCGCATACCCAACGACTTCTGCGCAATGAACTGGAATATGGCCGTTTTGATAAGAAAATGGGTATTACCGCCGAAAATTATATAATCCAGCAGGTCGAACGCGCGAAGCACTTAACCCCAGCATTTGCGGAGATTGACATAGTCACCAAGCTTGCCTACCATTTTAATCATAACATTAGAGTAGCTGTATTTACCCAGGGTATTCGCACGGTAGACGAACTCCTCATTCTAGTGTCCCAAAGTGAGACGGTTTTTGATTTTGGTGGGTGGCGTTATAATCCCGATTTTCGCCGAAATAATGAAGGGCAGAATACGCGAGAACAATACCAGCAACCCGACCAGAGACCGAGTACTAGTTCTACTCCACCCCAAACATCGTCAAAACCCCCAGATAAGACCTTTGAATACAAAGGCAAACAAAATATTGCTAGATCAAAAGGGCAATATAAGGGTAACGACGGAGCCCCGATTAGAGCTATGCAAACGGTCGAATTAGCTAGAACCGATACAATAGAGCAAGACAGCGATACTCCAAGTAATAAAGATCCCAACGAGAGGAGAAAGAATCGTAAGTTTCCAAAAAACTTGGAAACGGGCGCCTCCAGGGGGGAAGCGCCATAAATTATGCCAAAACCTATCGCAATAAAGTAGGTAAAAATAGGAAAAATGCTAGATTTAAGAAAAGTGATTTTTATACAGAAATGTGTACGCCAGTTGACAAAGTATTTCAACCGGAAGGTAAGGAAACGTGGTTGCCAGTTAACACAATGCAACAATGGGCACCGACAAACGCACGTCCGGAGGAACAGGAAAGTGACGACGACGTTCCCACACCGTCAGCGTGGGAAGACGTAGAAATCATATCCGGGGACGCGTACGAATTCGACGAGTACGTAGCGGAATATTGTCGAGCCACCCATAAAAATGCATATGATATACTGGATGCACTTTAGAGATAATAATAATTGTATTATAATAATTAAATTTAAAATAAATAATTTGTGTTTTATAATATTATTAATAATAATTATAGGTAACTTGTGTATTAATAATAATGTTTTCCTAGCGCGATAAATAATAAGCGTATAGAATTGAACGAGCTCGCGGCAGGAAACAGTTACGTCACGCGACAACTACCTGACCCACATATGAAACTAGGTCAAGCAATTAGACGCGCGCCCGGCGATAACGGTTTTAAATGCTGTCAGCAAATTCTTTTGTACGTGTGCCATTGTTTATAAACAAAGGGTACTGCTCGTTTGAAAAACATAATACGCAATAAGTTGCAAATGTAATATTTTAATACATGTATTTAGAGTTAAATTATATATAATGCGATAACATTAACACTTGTGTACGTGTCTTCAGAATAAGTAATACAATGTATAGTAATAAGAAAATGTTTACAGAATATGTGTGTAATGATTAAGAAAAAAAAAATAACTAATTATTACATTCATTTTTTTTTTAAAGCGGGTGTGGGAATATATAACGGAACCAAATATTAACTATTTGGGGTTATATGTTGCCCGCATACTGAAAGCATATTTAAATAAAAGTAACAGCCAAAACTCCATTTGAATGTAGCGCATTGAAAATAATGCTGTGTAAAGCAACGCACACGTGGTCGTTATGTAATCAGTTCGCTGTACAAGGAAGCGACCACACCCAAACTGTTAATTATTAATATCTCGGAAACTAATAAATAAAGACGAAATCCAATATAGCCAAAATGTTTGCCGAGATATTAATAATGACGTGTGCAAATTTGACGCAATATAATTAACAAATGTAAGAGTTAATTAAAATAATTAAATAACTTCTGTAAAAATAGAGTTACAATAAAGAGATTTTACTATGTTATAAAGATAATAATTTCTGACAAATTGTATATTTTAGATTTCACACAACTTGATTTGCAACCAAGTTATTGCAAAATTAAATAAGTACAGGATATCCTGAGCGACAAATTGGTTCCGCCGGATAATTATGTTACATAATAATTCTATTCTCCGTCTGTGGGAACCAGACTTCATTCTCACGGACCAAGGGAATTCTAAATTTTATGTAGTAGGGAGAGTGTTTCGACCAATGAAATCATTTCATGCAGCCCCGGCCAGTGCGATGTTTTCTGGTGGAAAAATCACTCTTCTGTCAGTACTCACGAAGTTAAGACGTAGTCCTTCGATTGTCTAGTAGCCAAAGTGGTGAAGATCAACAAGAAGACTCTACGTGGTCTACACACACGCAATTACGAACACACTAAGTACAGATCATCTGTATAGCTCGTAATTGCTGCGTAAAGGCGAGATACTCTTCAAGACAGCAACCAAGCTTATTGTGTACTACCAGTTAGTCATAAGCACGCAAGAGATCCACCCGACTTCAAGACCAGACTTCAAGAATACAGCAGAGAGGCCGTCTAAATCATTGGTTAACAGCTGACGAGCAGAGCGACCACTCGAACGAAGCACACACACACACGCTGACGTGCAACGTGCGAATCGACGAGGGACAGGAAGCACTCCCAGCAGACAACAGCAGACGTTAAAATATTCACAAACAGCAAGGAAGCAGAGTGTTGCCGAATTTTGAACTCCACGACCGAATCCAGCAGTTCTAAGCAGATTACTTTCTCTAACCAAGGACTCGAATCGACGAGGGACAAATCGGAACGACATCCTCTTCAGTAACAGGAAAGCAAAATCTATTTATTTATTTTTCAGATCAAATTTTCTATTTTTCAATTAAAACATTGTAATTCAAATAATTCAGGTGCCAAACAAAAAGCAAAGACTCTAGTAATTAAAAAGTAAATTCGTTGTGATAATCTGTATAGCAGTTTAAGGCTTTAGTAAGTTATAGTTAAGAAATAGAAGTAGTATAAAAGCGCTATACAAATCTTAACTGACAATCTAATCTTAGATCATACTGCAGTAGATCAGAAGTAGAATCACTAGAAATGAAATAACGTGAACTAGACTGTCACGTCTAATTTATTTTAATTAATTATTCTAATTAATATCAGAGTTTTATATTTTGTTTAATGAACACTTAGATTCAAATTAATTAAATAAATTTAATTAAATTCAAATCAATTAATAAAGTCAAATTTAAATTGCAATTAACTCGCAAAGAACGAGTTCAGTTTCTTTCCACTATTAAACAATCGAAAAACATCGATTCATTGTATAGACTATAAGAAAATTCATAAGATTATAACCATTCTATTCTTGTGTGTTGTTGGTGTAATAAACAACGTTTTATTACCCCATATAACAGTGTTTTATTGTTGTACGATAAAGCCTACCAGTCTCACAAAACTCTCCCCCTTTAAAGTAACACATTTTGTGTGTTGTTGTAATAATTTGAGATTACTAGCTTGCGAACTTCAAATCCAAAATCCACACGCCCTAGTCGGAAGAATCTGCAAGATCAGACAGCAGGTGGGTACTCACACACAACATTACATTACAATAACGCATAGTAGTGTAGTTATAATATATATATACGGCGCGTGCTCAAAAGTGCTTATTGTAAAAATAATACATTCTTAATCCTACTTCTTGAAAATTGCGATAATATTTTGTACAAATAAATTAAAGATGCTCTAATAAGTAGTATAAAATTGTGTTTAATTAAAATAATAAATACATTTTTTAAATGTTAAAGTTGTATTATAGCAGGATCCAATAATATCGAAAAAGTAGCTTGAAAAATAGAGTAAAAACAGAAATAAATTTATGTATTTTTGTCTTATATGCATTATAGATAAAGTAATAAAAAAAATTACATATTGTGTGTGTGTATATATATGTATATATATATTTCATTTCAATCATGTATAAATATTAAATGTAATATATGTGTGTATGTATATATATATATATTGTAAAGAAACTCTGTTTATAAGGAAATGTTTATTATGTTATCGTATAGGTGACCTCCTACAACTTAATATTAATAAAAAATTTATTTTATTATATCGTTGCGGCAACTTTTATGTAGACCATAGCCCTGTGTTAATCAATTACTAAATGTTTACCAGATGATAACTCTATATTACATGTATTTTAGTTAATAATTCGATAATTCTCTCCAACCCTATTCAGTCCGTATCATTTAAATTAATTCAAAAGTTGCGAAGGAAACACGTTAGTTCGGCAATCTCACGTTCCACCAGCTGTCTACAGCAAGCGCTGCTATTCGTAATTGGCTCACACTTATAGGTTAGTTTGTTTCACCTGATAGTTAATCACCTTCTTTACCTGTAAATATTACTCCCCCATCAAAATACAATACCTATTCTACAATAATACAAAACATCATTACGTACAAGAAAGATTCTTTATTTGTATTACTTTTTAAATTCCAACAGTGTTCTTCACGGTTATATGATCGTTATATCGATTGTACAATGTTGAATCGATTTGTCAATGGACTAGTCCTGTATAATACAATTTAAATATAATTTTATTTATCTCTTATCCCAGGGTACGTGTGATTCTTTTAACGATTAGTAAGGCCAGGTAATGCAAAATTAAGGTTACTAAGTATTACAAATTGTTATTAATTCTTAATGTATAAAATTAAATATAAGCTGGAGTTACCGTACAATGCGATTCTCAAGATAGCCGTGTCTGTTTACAAGACTTACAGATGAGGTTACTTTGATCCAGAAAATGTGTCCAGATTATTAATAAAGATGGAAAGGTGATGTCCCGGAGTGCAACAGGAATTCTTCTATTCTTCGTTCTTCTTCACGATCCTCGTGGTTGTCGGTCCCGGTGGAATTGGTGTCGTATTATAATTTCTTCCTTCTTGGAAGTGAGGTTTATGTCTCCAGTACCAAAGGTTCTTGTGTATATTTGGTTTATAATTTCACTTGTTCATTCAATAAGTATCCTGGTTCAATGGGAAATCGGGTTCATCATTAATTCCAATGGAATTAACCTGAAGAAGGAAATAGTAATTCCGCTACCTTTTGGATGTGTAAGAGTATATTTCTCAAACTCTAGTTTAGTAATTATTCATCAATTTGGTTTGAATGAATTGGTTTTGATACTTTAAAGTTATTAAGGTTAATTCATTTTATTTTAATTTATTTTTTCGTTTAAATTTGTCTATTGAACTGAACTCAATAGCCTATAACAATTGAATAATATAGGTTTTTTATAAATTCTTTTCTGGATTAGTATTAATTTAACTTAACCCATTCACATCTAACAATCCAATAATGAAAATCAACAAGATTTTTTACATTTTAGTTACCCTAACAACCATTACTTTCTGTCATTGGATAATATTTGATATCCTAGAGCCAGAATTAGAAAATATTACTACTCTTTTTTAATAAAATACTCCATGCTTGGAATTATACCAAATTACATAAAACTCTCACTTAATCTACCTTATTAAACCGTAGACATTTTACTATAATTTCATCTGACTGGACTTATTAAAAAGGTATTAATTTCCTTTTACAAATATTAAATTTAGGCCTATTGGTTTTCTTACACCTGTTATAATATTGTTTTGTTTTTAACTTAATTTTTCTTTACCTGACCTACTATACAAATAGTCACTGGCTTATGGCCACTTACATCAATTTTAATTTCCTGGTTTCAATTCATTATATTATTTAGTTCATCATTGAACCCTTCATTATTTTTTAACATAACTATAAGAACTACTTGCCAACTTTTTAACACTTATTGCCTTCCTGGCCAAGTTTACAAACATTATTTCAAACATCTTCATTAATCGATTACAGTAAATACATTTAACATAATATAATACCTAACACGTGTACTTACTTAATTATTTAAATGCAATTTTAACATAAATAAAAGGAGTACCACTGACTAAGCACTTCTTTAAAGCAACAGCTCCACTCTTACTATCCACAAAACATAAAATAAATATCCTGTAAACACTATATCATGCTACAGCATAACACCAAGTACATTTTATAACACATTAAATATTAATTTGAATAGTATTTTATACTTAATTCCTTCGTAAAGCACTTAAGAACTACCTAATATAGAGATATTATCCCTAATTGAATAATATCAACCATATAAAAAATATTTTTCTTTATAAATAGATTAACATTGATTCGCGGGAGACCTCATCGATAATAAAAGATAACAAATTGGTGAACCCAACAGTGGGGCTTAATACTGATACGGGAAAACAAGTTATTTGTTACATATATATATATATTGTAACGTCTCGCGGGTAAACTTTTCGAGGAGTCTTTACAATACTTTTAGCGATCGTCACTAGAATTAGTGTAGTATTGCTACAGGTTTATAGTTAATTCAGCCCCTCATTATGAGCGTCATTTTGTAACGTCTCGCGGGTAAAGTCTCTAAGAATCTAAACAATACTTTTCTTAATGAAATCTAAGTTTCAATGGCTCTTCGAAAATCTCGCTTTCATGAGAGTCACTGTTAATCCTTTATTGATTGTATTTGCAAATGTTCAGTGTCGGTTATAATCTATGTTTACAGAAATAAAAACTGAAATCGAGTGTGTGTGATTTGGGAGGATCCAATGAAGTTGTTTGACCGTAGTTAGGAGAGAGAGGACCAAGGATATTATCCCCGGAGTATACAATTACTTAATTTAAATTTTTGCCGCTCATGAGACCAGCTGATTTTTTACGTCTGCAATCCAATTTGAGGTTATTATAACACCAAGTGTCGGTAATATTTTTCTGGCTGTTTGTCCTCTTCTTTTCTCCTGAAACTCTGTAACAACTACACTCTACGAGAAATAACACACATTTTATTATTTATAACAAAGTATTCAGGGTATTTATTTATTAAATACACTGATTTTTATCTGCTCCCAATACAAAAAGTTATAATCGATTCTCCCTGTCAACACAACATTGGTTCGATCTTATTTGGTAAACACAGAAATTATAACAAAATATGTTTTATCCTTGATAGAATATTAAAGCAATAAAGAATGAATTTATATATTTCCCAGGGTTAATGGTAAGTTCTTTGTGTTATGAGACGGTCAGAAATGAATAATAAAATACTAAGCTTTACAAAGAAAAATAGATTATATTTGTTTTTTCTTTAGTATGTAGTTCCGGTTTTATCCGCTAGAGTACAGGTTATGTTCTTTACTACAAACACGAAATTATGGTGGAAGCTGAAAATGCACAAAGATCCGTCATGAAGGTTTTTTTGTTAACAAAAATTAATAAAGTTTGTTCACCTCTTTTCTTGAAGTGTTTACTTGTACGGTGCTGTTTCTAGTGTTGAAGTTATAGTTGATTTGTAATTTAGTTAATTTTTTCTAAGATACGGTCTCACCAAAAATCTCGAAGTGCAGTCAATCTAAGCCTGAACTGGTCGTTGGATTATTTCAAAGTTTCATCGAATAAAGGACGTGATATTTGAAGGAGTTTTAACATAAGATGGACATCACTCTTTAAATTTTATTAAATTTCGCACTATTTCCAAAAGTATTCATTAGTTTTTCAAATTTAAAAAGGCAGTACACCTTTTTTCAAATGTTCGTTTTCCCAATCGTTTTAACAGTTAACAATATCTTGTTAGTTGGTTACTGTTAGTAACCAAGAATTTTTTTATTGGTGAATCTATATACTTTTGAGTATATAGGCTGTTTTTAATTATTATCAATTTATTTATTATTTATAGAAAAATAATCCTTTTTAACCTTTGTTTATAATCCTATTTAATTTATATAGGGTTTTTCTTTCTATTTTCTTTTAAACTTATACATTGGTCTTTAATATTTTGTTTTCCTTCAATTGTATTTATTTATTATTTATTATTTGCTTATAGTATCCGTACACCAAACTATTTTCCTCAACCATTTTGCTCATACATTATTATTTTATATTATTATTATTTTATATCTAACCCTGGGTTATCTTATATTCAAACACAATTATTATATTAAATATAAACTTAGACCTAGGTACAAAATCTTTGTGCCCTACACAATACAAATTACACAAAAATACAAACAAAAATACAAAATTTGTCAGGAGCAATATAGTCTACTGCTACAATTAATTGTTTCTCCATCTACAGCATAAGTCTGTGAGATGCTCCTTTTAAACCACTTACTTTCTCCCTGTGTACACTATATTTCACTTTGTACCCTATATATCACTTAGTTATAGTTTATAGTGTTTTGTAATACAAAGTAATCTATAGCTAGGTATATTATACCCATTTCTGACCTTTGTAGTGGGGTGATTACGTTTACATTTTTTTGGCATGGGTTATGTAACGTTACAATATATATATATATATATATATATATATATATATATATATATATATATATATATATATTGTAGCATAACAAAATTATCACATTAAAATTTTAACTTAATGCAACATAAATAAAGAAGAAAAGGTCCATAGTGAGTGAGAAGAAATGAATTGGTTAAAGATTAAACTAAAGAAACTGTACATTAAGTCAATAAAATGTTAATAAGAATAAACAATAACAAAGAAAACTATTGGTCAAAATAACCTACTATGTAAAAACCCAATAAACCAGCAGTATACCCAGTAGATTGGGGAAGCAGTAAAAAGGAAAGAAAAGAAAAAAGAGATAAAAAGGTGAAAACAATATTAATAAGGGAAATTTATAAGGTCAAGAAGCAGAGAAACCACAAGATAAGAAATTTACTAATATAATAATGAAGAAAGGACAAAATATGTCAAGATTCCTACAAAGAGCCTAGAAATAAGAAGAGCTATTCCAAAAATGTTAATAAAGGAATACATGCCATTTAACTAAATTAAAACCAATATATTTAGATCCAGTAACTCAAGTTACAAGATACAATCCAATGAAAACCGAATTGTAAACTAGATATAAGTATTATATGTAACAACCCAAAAGAGACAACCATAGTGTAAAAACAAAAGACTACCATTGTAGCGTGACAGATGTATGCATAATATTGAATGGCAATTGATCATTAGAATAATGAAGTTATAATGTTTAAATTTGGAAGAAAGCATTAAGTTTAATATAAATTAATTAATTCATAGCAACTGTGGAAAGAAATCATTATTATAAAGAAAATACAAGTTAAAATAAAAGGAGTTACTAGTGATGAGTCATCCAAGACCAGTCTCATAACCAAAGGTTTTCAAGGTATAACCCAGGAAGGTAAAAAGTAAATAACAAAGCAGTACTGAATATGACCAAACCCACAACGAGGAAGAATAAATAGAAGAGAAACCCTAAAATAAGCCAAGATCAACCAATACAGGTTGTGTATTTCTGTAATAAAGAAGAAGATGGAGAAGATCCCAAGAAACCTGATGGCAACAAGAAGAAGATGGAGAAGATACCAGTCCCAGAAGGCAGGAGAAAAGAAGACTGAAGAAAGAAGAAGAGGGCAGCATCCTGAAGAAGATGTCATGCTCTTATAAAAGACACCCAAATCCAAATATCCCCAAAATAAATATCTAAAAATAAAAGTATAACGAAATAAAAACCACATGTATATAAATTTAAGAGAGAGGAGTGTATAAAGTAAAAGTTTCCTGTGAACTAAGATGAAACAATGATATAGTGCCCATGGAACAAGTCTCCATTGAAGGGACGCTAACCAATTTATTATGTTGATAAGACTATACGACCATTTAGCATTAACATAATATATAAGTGCAAAGTGAACCAGTGATAGTTTTGGGTATTATAAAAAATGAACCTTGTGTTTCATTCTTGGCAATCACAAACATTGGATGCAATGAAATATGCATTTTTCAATGACTTAAAATGTGTGCTGTGACAGTATGTTATTCATAAGACATGAATCTGTTTAAAATAACATTTTGTTTTACATGAAAAAAGGAAAACAGAGTTCATAATACCTTTTGAACAATTAATACTATTTATTTGTTAATGACAGGGTACAATTCCCCAAAGACAATGTAAAAGACAGTATAAAAACTGTAGAATCCTACTTATAATAATGTTTAGAAATAAGAATATAAATATAAGGTTTTTATGTATATAGTATAAGAATGTTTAAAAATGTTTTAGATATAAGGACATTTGTTTGGGTCTGTAACAACTAACATCAGAACTATAAAAATAGTTACCACTTGTAAATAATAGAGGGTAATTAAGATGTTAGTTAGTAAAAAACCTTTTTCGTAAACCATGTTTCCATGTTGGACATGGGGATTTTGTTGCAAAATGTCTGACTTGAAGACAACCATTTATTTAAAAAAAAAAATATTCTTTATTTGTTTTAACTATTATTTGTATTGTAACCAATACTAATTGTTATTGTGTAATTTGAAAACATGTTTAATTTATAATACTATATGTAAAAGTCAGAGAGGGTATCACACATCATATATTGTTTGTAAAATATTTTGTAAGAAAAATTGTTAAAAAATCATAGGCCAAAAGAATGGAAACCAAACTTCATCAAAACAGAGAAATTGCTCATTTAAATGCAAATAAACAAAAGGGGTTTAGACAAAATAAACTTGAGATCATGCCATATAATTGCACATACCATTTAGAGAGATTTTAATAAATTATATTCAGAATTATAAATAAAAATGAGAATGACTAGACTCAGAAATTTGGACATGGGAGTCATATATTCCTGAATAATGTTTCAGGATACAACTAATTCAATTAACTACCAGAAAATAAGGGAATATGAACCTTTTAATACAATATAGGATTATTAATATTAAATATAACTGATAAAATGGCTGAATTTACATTATAACAGGAAGTAAATTTTGGAAATGTTTGACGTATCAGAGTATATCAAACTGAAAGTAAAATTACTATTTTTCGGACAGAAAACACTATAAAATGGCATTATTTAATCTGAAAATAACCAGAATGAACTGAAAGATTAATTTAAATCAAATCTAGTGAATAAAATTGACAAATAACCAAAGTTTAGGCATTCATATAGTGAAAATGTAAAAGTGCACACAGGATGTGAAAAATATTTGAACAATGTTAAGGATAATATTATATGGGCTAAGAGTTTAATTGAAACTGAAGGAAACAGTTAGTTAATTATTGGTAGTTGAACGGTTAACATGACATACGTTTGATAACGTGGATAACCTAACCTATAATCGTCATACAAAGCGAGTGTATAGTGCGTTATTGTGAAATCGCGAGTGACTTGTAAAATACTTCTAAAACTATCATATTATAACAGAAACGATCAAGTAACACTCCATAACACAGAACAATATAAATCTACTCCGAAAAACACTAGAAAACTGTACAATACTCTAACCCAAATTAGTGACGGAATCGGAGAAAGTGTTTGAACTAATAATTATACGGATACACTAAATACAACTCAGAAACAGTACACCAATCACTACACAACATTTAACAAGAGATTTGCAGACACAAGAACAGGAATATTGCTTCAAAATACATTATTTGGAATGCAGCAGGAACGAGCAACATTTTGATCAACTTGACGGCGGCCATTTGCTTTGACGATCTCAGTGCCTTCTTCTTTGTTCAGCACAGCTGTTTGGTGAAAACAATTATTATATTTACAATTTATTATTCAATGTCCGTGTTTATTAATAACTATTAATTTGATTGTAACGTTATACTTTTTAAATATTAGCCCGATTTCTCTGACTTTGGTAATAACTGGCTGTTTAAAGAACCCTATATAATTTTTATATCATATACTTGTAACTTTTTTCGATATCCTGAGAATCGATACTAATCGATAAGAGTCAATATTGCTATTACTTAATAAAATATTAATACTTTTCAATACTTAATAGTTCTTTATTTCTTCAATAATACTAATTACCAATAATATAATTCTAATTGATAATCTACAAGAACTTTACCACCCGTAAGTGAAGATAACCTAAAAAATAAAAAGGTAAACAAGTATCGATTGGTTTACAGACAGTCTTATGAGTGGTGATAGCTTATTTAAAATATACTAAAACTTTAATAAAAATTTTCAGAAGAGCATTACACTGTTTAAAACTTCACAGCCCTATATTAATTAATTGATCCTAATTAATTAATTAATAAAATTAAAATAATTTTTTTTTAATTATTTTTTTTTTTTTTATAAACAATTTTTTTTAAATTTCCTTCAAAGCAATAAATTTTGTTTTGAAACTTTCGGCGAAGCCGAACATATATATTCCTTCATCAACTTTACGCTACTCGACCAGTCTTGCTACCATTGGGACTGGACCAGCTGGGAAACTTAAGGAAGTGTTTCAGGCCAGTAAGACGTCGAGAGCCACACCAAATACACACCAATTAAACACATTATAACTTACAACTTATTTATTAATTTATTACACCATTAGTGTAGGAAATATAAGGTGAAATACCATAATAAATACAATAAAAGTTAGAGACTACATAGTGAGTGTAGAGAATAACAAGTGACACACTATAATAAAATAAAAAAAATAGTGTAGGAAATAAAAATTATTTAAAAGGACTACCATTAGTGTAGAGAGATACGATATAAAAAACATAAGAATAAAAGACAGTCTAATGACTGAGAATAGTATTAGTAATAAAAATGTTTTAAAGATTAGGTATAATAAAAATTAATAGATATAAGATGTTTTTATCACAGTTAAGTTGTTACCAGAAAAAACAAATACAAAAGACAGCTAATAACTGAAAGTATTATTAGTAATAAGATGTTTTAGTATAATTAAATTTGTTACAAAAAGAACATAAAAACAAAGGACAGTTAATGACTGAAGGTATTGTTAGTAATAAGATGTTTCTATTATAGTTGAATGATATATAAAAAATAATAGGCATAAGATATTTTTGTTATGATTAGGTGATATATAAAAAATAGTAGATAATAAGATGTTTTGTTGTATTTAAAATCATGTTAACTAATTTTCAAGTTTGTAAGGCAGAGAGGCAAGTAGGAAATAGGAATATTATAATTTTATTTAAAACTGTAAAACATATGAAAAGTACAAAGCAGATTAGCTAATACACCACTCTAGAAAAACAGACCAGTAATGTAAACCAAAACTGTCTATCAGAGAGTCAAACTTAATTAAATAAATTCAATCAAACTACATAATATAAGGAATAGAATTTAGTCCATACAACACAAAAATATGAAAATGTAATTAGTACAGATACAAATAATAACGAATGGAATGACAAAGGAAGAAAATTAACTTCTTTTGGAAATAAATAATACTAGGCCTATAATGGTAATCAACTCAGACTAAAAAGTAAATTAATCAATATTGAAGTGTTATAACAATAAAATTATTAACAACAAAAGATAATCACGGAGTGATTAATATTATTTCATGGAAATATTATCAGAAAAACACTTGTAAACCATTTAAATACTAAATTTGTACAAAATATGAGGCCTACAATAATCATCAAAAATTGTAAATTTTAGGCTTATATGAACTTAAAACAGACCCAGCTATATATCCAATTATGTAAAATTAATTTAAGAATATTGCTGAATAGTTAGATTTTTGTAAAATTAAGAAATAATTGAGTTACACCAATAAATTGGAAAACTTGTTATGTATATTTAGAGGATGAACCAAATCTGAGACATGTACTTTTATAAATAAACAATGGAAAGAGGAAAAAGACATTTCATAAATTACCCCAAAACGACGACTTTCAGTCGCCAGTCGATTGTTAATCGTTAATATGACCAGTTGAGAAATTACTAACAGAAGACCGAAAAAGTATAATTTAGTGCAAAACCGTGAGTGTAGCCTCGAAAAGTGTAACAGAGGTTAACTAAATAAAAATAACACTAACAGATAATAATTAACACCTAACTAATTCAGAACAACAGCAATAACACTATCTAACACGAGCACAAGAAATCAACGGCCATTTTGGAAGGAATATTAAACCATACTAGCGGAGCACGAGTGCAACACATTTGAACACTGGACACTTCACCAGTAAACCAGCACGAAACGACATCGCAGAAGAAGGGAGAACACTCTACACTATATTCCAGGACAACTACAACTTCGCAGAGAAGGGAATACTCATTTATTTCTGAGGGAGAAGATCAACCAGTATCAGCAGTGCATAGCAGAGAAGTCGAGGTGACGGCGGCCATACTTTATTTCCGAACCAGCACAAGACACAGCCTGCTTGAAGCCAGTGACGTCATTCGACGAATGGTTCGATGTTACTTTTAATAATTGACAATTTACATAATAATATTGTTTTTTCAGCCATAATTTATTTTAAAATAACTGTAAGAATTGTATCTTGTTCCTTGCCCTGTCTGACCATTTCGACAGTTAAAAGAATCCTAATTAATTAATCTTGTAAAAATATATTTTGTCAATCTTGTTCGCTACCGACTTGAGCAAATGTTAGCCAATGCAATGCCTGGTTCACGCGCAGCCAGAATGGCGCATAATTTTAAATGTCAATAAATGAACATAATTATTCAGTTATAAGAGTTTGTATTTATTTGTATAGTGAATGTTAGCTATTCTTTCTTCTAAAAAAATAATTTACAGTGATAAAATAAATATTTGAGAGGAAGAAGAGCAAAGTCAGCAGAGAGAATCAACAGATCTAACTACACAATTAAATTATTAATAGAAACAAATAGTTTCGAACCACAAATTCATACCTATTTAATTGGAAGTATATAAAGCACATACAATTAATTAATTATTTATTAATTTAATTGAATTAATTAATTAAACAAAAAAAATATATATAAGTAAAATTTCATAACTTACAAAAATTTTTTATTATCAACAAATCACACTTTATTATCATACATTATTAATATTTAATTTATTCTTTGTAATTGGGAATAATTACCAATTGGTGAATCTAAAGTGGAGCTGTATCATCGGCGAGTTCAACACCGAGATTCAGACAACATTTATTAGCATCACAATTTCTATCTTTATATCTTTATTTTATTTTATATTTGTAATAAATTATATTGCAAATTGGCGTCCAACTAAAGGGCTTAAAATAGGAGTTAATAGAGTTATAAAATAAGGACGATTGTCCAGTTTCCTATTTTAGCTCGGCAGCTGTCAACAGGTCAGAAGAAGAAGCAAGATGCACAGGAGGGCTACATAAAAAAAAAGGGCTGTGGAGGCCGAACAGGAGATAGATATGGAGGATAAAGAGGCGACACCTGTGGAGGATATAGAGAAGAGATTACCTCCAGCGGAACCAACCGAACCAGAATCCCGAGGGAAACAACCTGACAAACCGGAGAAGTAAATTATCAAGAAATACTAATGACCACATTGGCACAATTAGGCCAGAAGATGGAGGAAATAAAAACCGACAGTAAGCAGTTAAAGGAAGAATTTGGCCAGAAAATCGTAAGAAGATGGAAGAAAATAGTAAGGAAATGAAAAGTGATAACCAACGATTGAAGGAGGAATTAAGAGAAAACAGTAAGAAGATGGAGGAGAAAATGGAAGAAAATAGTAAAAAGATGGAGGAGAAAATGGAAGAAAATAGTAAGAAGATGGAGGAGAAGGTGGATGAAATAAAAAACGAGAATAAATTATTAATGGAAGAAAATATTCAGAAGATTGAGGAGAAAATGGAGGAAATAAAAACTGACAATAAACAATCGAAGGAGGAATTGACCCAGATAAGCCAGAAACTGGAAGAAACCAATAAAAAGATGGAAAATAATAGTCAACAATTAAGAGAAGAATTGAAAGAGACGAACCAAGAGAATATGAACCGATTAGATGGAAAGATGGAAGAATTGGGGCAAAAGATAGCTGAAAACAATGAAACAATCAGCAAGAAGGTAGAAGAGGAAATAACGGTAATCGAACACAAGATTACAAGAGCTGACGAAAGATGGAGTCAGACCGAACGAGAAGTACAGAGTATCAAGACAGAAATAAACACTAAGGTTAACAACATTGAAGAAACGAATAGGAAGACTTTAGAGGCCAAACACAGAGGCAATTGCTGGAGGGAGAATAAAGAAGTACTTGACGAATCGTTCAAGGAGATAGCAGATAACTGGTGGATGGCGATAAGAGACGAAGTGACCGACTACCAACAATTCAAAAGGCTATTCAAAGCCAAATATTGGTCTGAATCAACACAAAATATCGCTAGAGACGGGATCTGTCATGGAAAATACAACCCGTATGGAAACCAGACTCTAACGGCGTACTTCTTGGGAAAGGTGTGCGTGGCCAAACATCTAGAGCCCAGAATACCGGAAGAATGCCTGGTCAGCAAGCTCTCATACCATTATGAGGAAGATATAATAAGAGCTAGAAGAAACAGTCAAATAAAGACTGTACAAGCAATGACCGAGCTCTTAGAAATGTATGAGCATGAGGATTACTACAAAGTCGCAGGAGATATGAAAGGCCGGAACCAAGAAGTAACACCAATAATTCGAATAATAATAATCGGCAGAATGTGGGCAACAACAATAATTATAATTCCGCAAATCGGAATAATGCCGAATACAATCATAACACCCGTAATAACAATAATGTACCTAGATTTAATAACAATAATAATAATAATCATGTTCCTCGAATTAATAATAATGAGGGCAACAACAATAATAATAATAACCGTCCACCAAACAACAACGGTTATTATAATAATAACCGTAATTATGTTCCAAATGGTCAGAGAAACCCCAACCCCCCTAATAACAATTATCATAGTAATTATAACAGGAATTACCCGAATGGAGGTAATAACAATAATTACAGGACATATCGACCCCATATTAACTACATCAGAGCGGAAGGCAGTGGACAGAGGAGGTACCAGCCTCAACGAAGGAGCCGATATTATGAGTATGAGACCTTTCAAGGAAGTCAGGGAAGTAATCGTTACAGAGAGTACGAGCCCAGACGCAGTTCCAGCCTGGACAATCAACGAAGACTACCTGTAACGGAAGCCCAACAGGACGATCATGCTGAACCAAACGAAGCAGTTTCAGGACTCCAAGCTGATGCTTCCAACGGCCTAATCCGTAATGATGCGGAACATTTAAATGAACTGAGGCAGTAATAAACTCCAATAACCCTTTACTGCTCCAATCTGCTGGGGTTGACCAAGAAATAAAATCAAAGAAAGAAAGAAAAAATTTTACAATAATATACAGTAATTATTTGAAAGATATCCGTAAGGACTTGCTAGAAGAAAACGAAATTAACATTAATAATAATGACAACGAAATAATATATATAATTGCAGAAATTGAGGGTATTTCTGTTCCCATAATGATAGACACTGGAGCAAATGTCTCTATAATAAATCGTAATGAGTTGGACCGGATACAGCAGGAATGCCACAAAAACTTACCAGTACTACCTATTAATAATATTGTACTGGTAGGAGCTACCGGCCGACAGAACAAAACCATAAGAAAACAGGTATCCGTAAGTGTCAACAGTCAGGGCATTAGTGGGGATATGATATTTCTTGTTGCAGCCGGATTACCTTTCAACATCATGATAGGATGTGACATATTGCGCAGAAACTCAGCAGTTATCGACTTGTGCCGAGGGAAGGTATCACTCTTTTCTGAAGGTTCGACCTGGGTAGCCAATTTAACTAACAACAAGATGCTAGACTCCAGACAACTTCTCGACCACAAAAATAAGATGAATTACTTGTCAAACTACTCGACAAACAACAAGCCAGTACATCAGAATTTGGAGGATGACCTATGGCCACAAAAGATTCAGGAGATACTTGACTTCCAGTGCCACAATACTACCGAGCAATTAGAGGAAAACCAGCTGAATCAATTAGTCAACATATATGAAAAATATCGAGCTGTATTTTCGGACGAACCTGGGAAGATCCGGGACTACCAATGTTCCATACGATTCAGAGAACCGGTAGAATTTAATCGAAAGTCGTATCCCATAGCACAATCTTTGAAGGAAGCCGTATGCACAGAGATCCAGAATATGATCAATAAAGATATTATCGAAAGCAGTCAATCGCCATACACTAGCCCAATTGTGGCTATACAAAAGAAAAATGGAAAGGTAAGGCTTTGCCTTGACGCACGTGAGATAAATAAAATGATTATTAACGATCGTACCTCACCTGGCGAAATTGATGAGATATTGAAGAGATTTCACGGAACGAAGTTCATTACTACGTGGGATACCGTGTGCGGGTATTGGCAGGTGGAGTTGAACCCAGCAAGCCGGCAATACATGGCGTTCATCTTCGAAGGGCGCAGCTACCAATTTAAGAGGTTGCCCTTCGGGTTGGTAAACTCAGTAGCTGTTTTTGTCGCCTGTATGGATCATATACTTGGACCAGAGGCACTCCAATTCACGACTGTCTATGTTGATGATCTCCTAATCACATCAACCAATTGGGAAGAACACTGTTACCGTGTGGAGCATGTCTTGAAGAAGCTTGCTGAAAATAATGTTACCCTTAAACTAGACAAGTCCAAGCTTATAGCTAAAGAAGTGCAATTCTTGGGTTTCCAGTTAAACAGTCAAGGAATAACACCATCAACAGAAAAAGTAGACGCCATACGATTCCCTATACCAAAAAACAGAAGGCAACTACAATCATTTTTAGGCCTGTGTAACTACTATAGGAAGTTCCAAAATAATTATTACGAACTGACAGCCCGGTTTCAGTACCAGTTATCGTCCAAGAATAAATGGCGATGGGGTCAAGAACAAGACGAAACCTTCAAGTCAATTAAGGAGAAGTTCTTAGAAGCAGTAATGCTCAACCATCCGGATTTTAACCGACCCTTCTTTCTAAACTGTGACGCTAGTAACATTAGCTTGGGATCAACACTGTACCAAGAAGACGAAAGTGGAAACCATCTAGTAGTGAGCTTTGCTAGCAGAACCCTTAACCAGTGTGAAAAGAACTATAACGTGACGGAAAAGGAACTGCTAAGTGTAGTCTTTGCCTGTGGGAAGTTTCGGACGTATATCCTCGGATATCCAGTGACAGTTCGAACAGATCACAAATCTATATCATTTCTGAGAAGATGCAAGTTAAGCCATGGTAGATTGACCAGATGGGTACTTGCCCTGCAGGAATACGATATACAGTGGGAGTATGTTCCTGGAAGTAAAAATGTAGTAGCCGACGTGTTGTCGAGAGTAAATCTGGGAGAACAAACGTTCGAAGGCGAAAAGGAGAGCATCTTGAAAATCTATAATATTATTAAGGACAGATCCGATTTAGAAAAGATAGTGCAGGACATCAGCAAACACCAGCAGTCCGACCCGAAGTTAAACCACATTATACTTCGTCTCTCCAGCCAAGATGACACAATAACCAAGTTTTATTGTGTACATAACGAAATATTATTCATCAAAACATCCCTTGATGAAGAGATATGGAAGATCATGATCCCTACTACAATCAAAAAGGATATCATCCTGGACTATCATCTACGATACGGTCACATGGGAGCCATGAAGGTGATCAAGGTGATAGAAGAGAATTGCCATATAAAAAATATAAATAGAAAGACGAGAAACTACCTCAAAACCTGTCTGATATGTCAGTTGGTGAAAACCAACAATGAGAGAAAAGAGGGTATGGTGATACCAATTACCTCACAAGCCAAACTGGAAAAGGTCTTTCTGGACATCTGTGGTCCATTTCCCCGCAGTGGCGGACGCCACCGATACAAATACATTATTATCATGATGGATCACTTCACAAAATTCACAAAACTATACCCGGTGAACAGAGCCACCACTTTGAAGACTCTAGGAGTAATAACAAATCATTACATTCCAGAGATAGGGAGCCCGGCATCCGTAATCACAGACCATGGAACGCAATTTAAGGGTTGGAGGTGGATAAACACTCTAAATACGTTGGGCATTAAGACATACAAGACATCTGTCTACCACCCCAGCAGTAATCCAGCGGAGAGGGTACTGCGAGAAGTCGGAAGAATATTACGGACTTATTGCCATAATCAACAAAGGAAGTGGCAAGAATATTTATTAGCTACTGAAGAATTCCTTAATTTGGCATATCACCCCGCTATAGGTACCACGCCATACACGGCAATGTATGAAAAACCACCTCCAAGAGAAATACAAGACATAATAGAATTCCCCATGAGTCAAGAATACAAGTTCAATCGAATCAGATTCTACAATAAATTAGCAGAAGACCAGGAAAGGCGCAAGAACAAGTACCAAAAGGCGATTAAGAAGATAATAAGCTATGAAGTCGGAGAAAAGGTACTATTAAAAAACAGGGAATTACCCAGTGCTTTGGAAGGCATTACCAAAAAGTTGTTACTGCTGTATACTGGCCCATACCTGATTATTAAAAACAATAATAACAATACGTATGTATTAAAGGATATCATTTCAAATAAAGTAAAAGGAACTTATAATCAATTATCAATTAAAAAATATATAGAGGAGAGATAAAAAATTTCAAAATTCAAAAAATTTGTTAAGTACAACTTACACCAAACATTCGAAGAATTATGAATAAACGAAAAGAATTTTGATGAACAAAAATTTCAAAATTCAAAAAATTTGTAAGTACAACTTACACCGATTATTCAGAAAACTATGATAAAAAAAAAATGTTGATGAACAAAAATGTTCAAAATTCAAAACAATAGTAAGTACAACTTGCACCAAAATATTTGAAAAACTACTATGAATAAGAAAGAATTTAGTTGAATAAAAAATATCTAAAGTTAAAAAATAGTAAGTACAACTCATACGAATGATGAGAAATAACTCTTAAATATGAAAAGAGATTTTGTAAGAAAGAGATACAAAATTCTAAAAAGAGTAAGAACAAATTACACTCATAATTTGAGTGAACTCTTACATAAAAGAATTTGAAGGTAAATGGAGTACAAATGTAAAAACTCTCTCTCAAACTCTCCAGAGACCCAAAACAAAAAGAACAGGTTCCAGTAAACAAAAGAAAACCAATGTTAAACAATTGGATAATTTAATGTTACCAGAACAATATATTAATAAATGTTAAAAATGTTAGAAGAAGGAATGTAACAAATCCTCATAAAAACCAGTGTTAATAAAGGAAAAAAAAAACCTCAATAAACTATCACAACTATAAAAAACCATACTATAGTTTGTATGATAATAGTGACTATGCTAACAATGACCACTATTATAAATTATGTAAAAGACAATTTAAGACAAAAATGCTACAGAATTTCAAATGAAAAAGAGAAAAGAAACCAGAATATCATATGATTTAATCAAAACAACTTAATCAAACTCACAAAGAAAATAATTTGATAAAGATGGAACAATGAAGAAAGACCAACTAAGTAGAGACCAAATATTAAGACCAGAAACCAAAAACCCTGGTACTATTAATGATAATATTGTTGTAATAACCACTGTTATAGTGATAAGTGATAAAGAATTAATTAATGTTATGCCATGAGCAATAAAATAACTCATTGGATACCAAATGGTAGAAAAAATTATATAAATGCTAATTACTATGTAAACAAGATGAAATGATGAAATGTATATTATACCACACCTAAACCACATAATATGGAATAAGCTTTAATAGAGAAGAAGAGTCAAGTGTATGAAAGTATTAATTGATATAAAATATTATGAAGTGAAGAATCTAAGGATGTTTATTTTAGTCAAAAGAGACTACTTTTACTGATTATTTATTTTTATGACTGGATGTAGAAAATGCCATCAGTCTTATATTTTGAGCAGAGATGATAATACCTCTGGACTCAATTAATTGAAGTATTGGACAGCAGGGATTGAAGCCAAAAGTGCCACTCTGAACTGTTCCAATTCATTATGTTAGGGAATGTTAGGGAGTAAACATACTGGTGAGGAAGCACCAAATAAGAAATGATATAAAATGATAATGTTATACACAAGATTGAGGATTACTTATTAATGAAGAAAGAAAATAATGAAGGAGATACACATCATCTGAGAGGAAGCAACGGTGGAAAAAGAAGGTATATAAAGTGAAAACATGTAATCACGAAGAAAATATGGTAAATAAAAAGAATTAGTAGTAATTATTTCATCCATACTAAGAGTATGATGTGAACTAATCACTTTTACAGGAGAGCATATGTAGCATAACAAAATTATCACATTAAAATTTTAACTTAATGCAACATAAATAAAGAAGAAAAGGTCCATAGTGAGTGAGAAGAATGAATTGGTTAAAGATTAAACTAAAGAAACTGTACATTAAGTCAATAAAATGTTAAAAGAATAAACAATAACAAAGAAAACTATTGGTCAAAATAACCTACTATGTAAAAACCCAATAAACCAGCAGTATACCCAGTAGATTGGGGAAGCAGTAAAAAGGAAAGAAAAGAAAAAAAGAGATAAAAAGGTGAAAACAATATTAATAAGGGAAATTTATAAGGTCAAGAAGCAGAGAAACCACAAGACAAGAAATTTACTAATATAATAATGAAGAAAGGACAAAATATGTCAAGATTCCTACAAAGAGCCTAGAAATAAGAAGAGCTATTCCAAAAATGTTAATAAAGGAATACATGCCATTGAACTAAATTAAAACCAATATATTTAGATCCAGTAACTCAAGTTACAAGATACAATCCAATGAAAACCGAATTGTAAACTAGATATAAGTATTATATGTAACAACCCGAAAGAGACTACCATAGTGTAAAAACAAAAGACTACCATTAGTGTAGGAAATATAAGGTGAAATACCATAATAAATACAATAAAAGTTAGAGACTACAGTGAGTGTAGAGAATAACAAGTGACACACTATAATAAAAAAAAAAAAAAAATAGTGTAGGAAATAAAAATTATTTAAAAGGACTACCATTAGTGTAGAGAGATACAACATAAAAAACATAAGAATAAAAGACAGTCTAATGACTGAGAATAGTATTAGTAATAAAAATGTTTTAAAGATCAGGTATAATAAAAATTAATAGATATAAGATGTTTTTATCACAGTTAAGTTGTTACCAGAAAAAAACAAATACAAAAGACAGTTAATAACTGAAAGTATTATTAGTAATAAGATGTTTTAGTATAATTAAATTTGTTACAAAAAGAACATAAAAACAAAGGACAGTTAATGACTGAAGGTATTGTTAGTAATAAGATGTTTCTATTATAGTTGAATGATATATAAAAAATAATAGGCATAAGATATTTTTGTTATGATTAGGTGATATATGAAAAATAGTAGATAATAAGATGTTAACTAATTTTCAAGTTTGTAAGGCAGAGAGGCAAGTAGGAAATAGGAATGTTATAATTTTATTTAAAACTGTAAACCATATGAAAAGTACAAAGCAGATTAGCTAATACACCACTCTAGAAAAACAGACCAGTAATGTAAACCAAAACTATCTATCAGAGAGTCAAACTTAATTAAATAAATTCAATCAAACTACATAATATAAGGAATAGAATTTAGTCCATACAACACAAAAATATGAAAATGTAATTAGTACAGATACAAATAATAACGAATGGAATGACAAAGGAAGAAAATTAACTTCTTTTGAAATAAATAATACTAGGCCTATAATGGTAATCAACAGACTAAAAAGTAAATTAATCAATATTGAAGTGTTATAACAATAAAATTATTAACAACAAAAGATAATCACGGAGTGATTAATATTATTTCATGGAAATATTATCAGAAAAACACTTGTAAACCATTTAAATACTAAATTTGTACAAAATATGAGGCCTACAATAATCATCAAAAATTGTAAATTTTAGGCTTATATGAACTTAAAACAGACCCAGCTATATATCCAGTTATGTAAAATTAATTTAAGAATATTGCTGAATAGTTAGATTTTTGTAAAATTAAGAAATAATTGAGTTACAGCAATAAATAGGAAAACTTGTTATGTATATTTAGAGATGAACCAAATCTGAGACATGTACTTTTATAAATAAACAATGGAAAGAGGAAAAAGACATTTCATAAATTACCCCAAAACGACGACTTTCAGTCGCCAGTCGATTGTTAATCGTTAATATGACCAGTTGAGAAATTACTAACAGAAGACCGAAAAAGTATAATTTAGTGCAAAACCGTGAGTGTAGCCTCGAAAAGTGTAACAGAGGTTAACTAAATAAAAATAACACTAACAGATAATAATTAACACCTAACTAATTCAGAACAACAGCAATAACACTATCTAACACGAGCACAAGAAATCAATGGCCATTTTGGAAGGAATATTAAACCATACTAGCGGAGCACGAGTGCAACACATTTGAACACCGGACACTTCACCAGTAAACCAGCACGAAACGACATCGCAGAAGAAGGGAGAACACTCTACACTATATTCCAGGACAACTACAACTTCGCAGAGAAGGGAATACTCATTTATTTCTGAGGGAGAAGATCAACCAGTATCAGCAGTGCATAGCAGAGAAGTCGAGGTGACGGCGGCCATACTTTATTTCCGAACCAGCACAAGACACAACCTGCTGGAAGCCAGTGACGTCATTCGACGAATGGTTCGATGTTACTTTTAATAATTGACAATTTACATAATAATATTGTTTTTTCAGCCATAATAATTTATTTTAAAAATAGCTGTAAGAATTGTATCTTGTTCCTTGTCCTCTCTGACCATTTCGACAGTTAAAAGAATCCTAATTAATTAATCTTGTAAAAATATATTTTGTCAATCTTGTTCGCTACCGACTTGAGCAAATGTTAGCCAATGCAATGCCTGGTTCACGCGCAGCCAGAATGGCGCATAATTTTAAATGTCAATAAATGAACATAATTATTCAGTTATAAGAGTTTGTATTTATTTGTATAGTGAATGTTAGCTATTCTTTCTTCTAAAAAATAATTTACAGTGATAAAATAAATATTTGAGAGGAAGAAGAAGAGCAAAGTCAGCAGAGAGAATCAACAGATCTAACTACACAATTAAATTATTAATAGAAACAAATAGTTTCGAACCACAAATTCATACCTATTTAATTGGAAGTATATAAAGCACATACAATTAATTAATTATTTATTTATTTAATTGAATTAATTAATTAAACAAAAATATATATATAAGTAAAATTTTATAACTTACAAAAATTTTTTATTATCAACAAATCACACTTTATTATCATACATTATTAATATTTAATTTATTCTTTGTAATTGGGAATAATTACCAATTGGTGAATCTAAAGTGGAGCTGTATCATCGGCGAGTTCAGCACCGAGATTCAGACAACATTTATTAGCATCACAATTTCTATCTTTATATCTTTATTTTATTTTATATTTGTAATAAATTATATTACTATATATATATATATATTCAATCACTTTCTGCTACAGTTCGTTTCTTGATATTTATAAAGTTTTTAAAATTTATAATTATATTACCTCAAGATGTTCTTTTCCTTATTTGGAACATGTTTCGAGAGTTCCTGTTCTCTCATCTTCAGCCTTCGCGATCTTGTTTCTGGTGAAGTATTTGTGTATTGGCTGCTGGATGTTATTACGGTAGTTTGCTGGTCTTTGGTCTTTTAAAGTTGTATTATTGTGTGTGATTGTGGTATGTTTTTTTTTTTGTTTTTTCGATGTTGAGTGCTTTGAATATTGTGTCATGTTTTGTATTGATTTGTATTTGTTCTGGTATTAGTTTGTTTTGTGTTTTATGTTTGTATATTTGTAAATTTCCCAAATGTTCATTATGGTGCCTTTATGTAGTATATGTTTTATTAGTGATACATTGGTTATGTTTGGGAATTCGTGTCCTGTGTTTATTGCATGTGTGGCTAAATTGGACTTATATATTTCTGGTTTTTTGTATGCGTTTAGGTGTTCAAAATAACGTTTTTTCAGCTGTTTTTTTGTTTGTCCTATGTAACATTTATTGCAATCTTGGCATTCAATTTTGTATATACCGTTAGTTGTTGTATTAATTGTTTGCACACAACAAAGATAATATATATCAGTGTCATAAATTATGAAAAAGTAAAAGAAAAAGGTTATGCCAAAATAAAAGCCAAATGGTAATTCCTGTTATTTTACACATCACTGCTATTTTTACAGAAAACTTGATAATTAGAACACCGTTTCATTTTAATTCAAAATGTATTACACTTACACACTTGAATTTACATGTGAAATAACGTAGTAAAGATGATAGCGAATTGAATTCTTTATGGAAAGTAGAAACTTCAAGCTATTGCTATTATTTAGAATTCCATAAGTTTCACCCGTGTTTATTTACAAAAGTAAAATATCGTTGCTGCATGGACTTTGTTACTTTTTCATGAATGTGTGCTCACACACACATTTTTATGTGTATATAAATAGTAAATAGAATATTAATTTTTTTCCCTATATAGTAGCTTCCAGAAACTTGTGCTTAAGCATAAAATTTCATTTGCTATTAAAGATTAGTTGCTTACTTCCTTATATAGTTGAGTTGGCAGCTACCATAACTGACACTTATCGTGCACACAATGCACACTACTGTATTGTATCAACATGCATTAGTCAGTAGTTAGATAATGTGCTGTGCTGTGTGACATGCACTAGCCTGAACTGTGCATGTTGTAACAGTACTTCTGCAGTCTCAGACCTGTGACTGGGACTGGTCAGTGTGAAATCTGTGTGGAAACAGGTAGTTTACCACTTGAAATAAACAGGGAATATCAGTTGACAATTCCACATGTCAAACCTTAAGAAGGTAAGCCATATACACAATGAGAATATATATTTTTTAATATTGTATTAATCATTTTATATCAAAGCATATGACTTTTTAATAAATGAATTCTTCTCAAATGCTGTGAAAAAAACATGTTAATTTTTGTTAACATTGTAACATTACATCTTAACAAATGATGTTGAATTATTGTTAACATTGTTTGCTCGAAATTTTCTTTTTTTTTATATATGTAATAGGGTAGTTGATAAACACAAAAAGACAAAAGCTTTCAAAATATTTCAGGCGGCCTTTTTATTTATTTATTTTTTTTAATAAAAACATTTAACGTAGTAAAGTGTTTATTATAAAAATATGTCAGTATCATGTAATGTATAAATAATTTTAAACCCCAATAAATATACTTATTCATATTATCATTATTATTATATTAATTTTGTATTTATTAACTTGTAAATATTCTCCATAATCAACTGGTCATACAAATTCATCATCTTGTTTTGTTTATATATTTTTTAGGACTAAACGTTTATCGCATTATAAACAATAATATTACCTGTAAAAACATTGGTAAATAAAATAGTTTTTAAAAATTTGATCATAAATTAACTTATAGTTTTAAGTTTACTGGACTGTTAACTGTAGGTAATAATAAGAGTACCTATATCATAATTTCTGCCAGTATTTTTGTTAATCCAAAATAACTTACCATATGGGTGGTCCTCTGTTCAATTCCCACAGTGTTTTGTATTTTTCTTCATATTGGTAATTGAGGACATACACATACGCCTAACAGATACAGTGTGATAAAAAAGTTTCTGTTTAAATCCTGGTTACATTGTTAGGGTGTGTGAGTAGAGCACGTCTTATGTGTGCAGTAGCGATGAAATGATTATTTTAGCAGTATGTCTGTATGTATTGGCATCTCCTGTCCTTGCTTCGGCCTTACATTTTAAATAGGCCGGTGTAATACAATTTATTATTATATTACATCATGGTCACGGCACCATTGTAACTATATAATTTAATTTGCTAAAATTTAAATTTTTAAACCTCTCACTGGAGGTACTGTAATGTGTCAAAATGGGGGCTTTTATTTTTTATTAAATTTATTTAATTTTCTTTAGTATCATCATTGCAAGTCCCATGTGAAATAGCGTTGGATTCAAACAATGAACGGTAACATAACTTTTTGGGCTGGGTGTTGTCGGAGAACGCAATACTTGGTTGTGAATCAAATAATTGTCACGTACTGTATGCGCATACGCGAGCCCGGGCGCAGCTTCTCTACGCACAACAGTTGGAACCGACTCGACAAAAATGGCTAAGCAGAAAGATTTTCTTGCCATGTGCTTTGGAGATGGAGGAAATCAACAAAGAGGCTCCACCCACCTAAGCCTCTAATATCGTCACAGCACAACGTCGCTGGTTAATTTGGCACAGGGACAGTCCCTACTTCTGTGTACGGCGACGAAAAAGTCGCAGCCTGAAGGCAGTGACTTCCCGTTCATTAACAAGGTATAGTGGGGAGCCTTGTTCACACTGTGAGCCCAGCCATCACTCCGGCCGGAGGTATTGACTCGACTTGTGAAGGGCCGAGTCTGTTTTTAATAAAATGTCATAAATTTTGTCCAATGTGATCGAAGAGTAAATTTGGTGTTAATAAGAGAAGAAACATGAACCAAATTTAACGATATTTAGTGAAAGTGCGTGAACACGCGTGACGCAACGGTGTTGGACCACGTAAGTTTGAATACACAACAATTTTTTCTATAAATGGGCACAGACTAAAAAGAAAATAAATGAGATCTCGAATAATTTTGTATGTGAGTTGTGTGCGTATATAAATAAAAAATAAAGGTATTGGTTCTTTTAGAATAATAAATGTTAGATAGTTCATTACAAATATATGTAAAATTTTATGAACTACAGTCAAGACCTCAACTTGCACAAGAGATGCATTCTGTGGAAACTATAGTACATTGTTCCACTTCAGTATAAAATGCTGTATATTTGATGTTGTACTGTGTAAATAAGGTATCAGAATATTACACTATCATATCCTATCATGAATGTTAGAAAAATAATACCACGTGTGGAACTATAAATACCAAATAGAAACAAAACAAAAACTTTACATTATTTTAATGAAACTGTGCATTGAGAGTAGAGGAGTATGTAACATAGTTTAATTTAAACATTTTATTACAGTAATGTGCAATTCACATTAGAGATGGAAATGAATAATAAAATTAACTTTAATATTTACAGAAAACCAACAATCACAGATCATGCTATTCACGCCTCCTCTTATCACCATATTGCACATTAAATGGCATTTTTTAATTGTATGATTCATAGATTGCTGACATTACAACTATCTACGGAAGATTATAAAAATGAACTAGACATTATTAAACACATAGCGACAGTCAATGGATATAAAAATCACATAGTAGATAGAATAATTAAAAACTAAATAGACCAATAAATATTGATATGTCCAAAGAAAAAGTAAAAAAATATATTGCAATAGAATATGGTGAAATTTTACATCACACTTTAAAAAACCAATTAAAAAAGCAAAATATTATTTTGGCTTCAAAGGCGAGTAATAAGCTTGAGAAAAAATGTACGTTTACAAACAAAAATAAACCTTCTGATATATTTGACGGTACTGGTGTATATAGACTTAATTGTTCGGATTGCACACAGTTTTACATAGGACAAACGGGTCGTTCATTCAAATTACGTTATAAAGAACATATCCGTAGTTCCAAGTCAGATGTAGAAAAATCTACATTTGCTGAACATTTAAGCTCACATGACCATAACATAAAGAGTATTGGTGATAATTTAGATATCTTACATAAATGTAAGAAATCACTAAGGCTAGACACTCTCGAATGGTTCGAGATATATAAAGCTATAAAAGAGGATTACAATCACGTCTTAAATGAAAAATCAGTACATACGAATAATATTTTGTTTAATAGAATCGATCATATAGAACGAGAAATCGGCTATATCAGATCGATAAAATTGAACGAAGTTCAAGCCGGTATTGATTAGTTTTACCGTGGGAGCGTTCCTGTACAGGTTCGTAGACGGCCGCGTGTTATTTTTTATTCATTGTTATTTCGTTTTAGTATGTGTTAATTATTTATTATTTTGCGCAATGTATGTGTTGTTTTTTTATTATTTGACGAGATGAATACACATCGATAAATGATGTTTTAACCTTAATCATATTGGATCTGATGATGACACCATTGGTGTCGAAACTCGAGTAATCCCGTAATTAGGATTCAGAGAAACGTGACAGCAGGTAATTAACCTATTTTATGTAACATAGTCTTGCAACGGTATACTATGATACTTGAAGTTCAATTATAGCACATGAACAAAAAAGTCATTTTCATATATTTATGTAATATGTACCCTTCCTGCTCTAAATTGTGAGGCTATTTACACAAAAGAGGGATTTCAGTAAAAATTAACTGATAGTTATGTTGTTGTTACGACACAAGGAAATCAAATTTAATCAATAAAAGATGTATTTTAAGCTATTCTTGAGGCGTACAGTAGAGACCGTCAACATTAGAGAAGCTCAATATTCCTTTTCCAACAAGTACTCGTTTTGTGGCTAATAAAAAAACCTTCCATAATGTACAATATGTAGAGCGTATGTTGTCATTCCTTAATACTGTACATTGTTTTTTGTATTTTCCATTAACCATAAATATTTGTATTTTGCAGTTTACATTTTCTGTTGTAGTTTTGTTAATTTGCCAACTCTAAATCATTAGGTTCTGTATTTCAAGTATTACTATATATTATAAGCATTATATATACACATTAAACGTTATGTTTTTATCAACCATGGCTTTTGTTTATTTCAGCAGTAAACTAAAAACCAAAAACCATTGTCACCTAACCTCACAAACGAAAACAACATGTATTTTCGTTTTGCATTAAGAAATAGGACAATTTACAATTAGTACACTTCTTCATTTCCACATCCTAATACATCGATACAATCGCATATTAAAAAAATTGAAAATGTACTACAGGAACGGATAAAGGGACAGTTCCCATATGCCTTTATGGCTGCAGTCTGATTACTTCACATACTTATTTGATTTTTAACATATATAGCTTTCTGATCTTTTCTATTAACACTAACAACTGTTTAATAATTATGCTAGTGAATATTTAGAAAACTGGAATTTACTGTGCATTTATATCAACCATTTAACTATAACAGTTAAATGTCATAAATAAAATGGAGGAAATGTGCAAAGATTAAAAAGAAAAGACTGATATTACGGCCAGTAGACAATAAACATTGTTTTTTTTATAATGGTAAAACATTCACACATAAAATAAGGCACAATTAATTAGCTACTATACACATGGATCGATTTATAAGGAATGATAAATTTATAGCTTAAAAAAGCATTTAAGTTCAATAAATCAATGGAATTGAAAACTAGGCAATTTCAGAACAACCAACAAGCAATTTGCTGGTGATGGAAATGAGATATATAATAAGCATTGTGGTAATTATCAGATATGGTATGGTCACAAATGATTTGGTAGGAACTGATCTGAAGGCACAACTATTGATAAAAATTATATTATCATGTTATAACAGTTAAAATGATCTGCATGTGGTAAGAATGATTTGGAGAGAGAAACGAAACAGACATGGCACGGAGAGAACTCCAAGAGAGAACAAGGGGCATGCCCAGAAACAGTCCCAGAAAAGAGCCTGGGCTCGCCTGGAAGGAAGCAATGAAAGACGCAAAGAATAAGAAGAAATAAACCAAATCTATCTATACCAAAGTAGTGTTAATATTACTATAACTTCCTAATTGGCATGGTAATAGGCTGAATGTAATGTTTCTTCAAAATACAGCAAATTTTATCAGAACATACGGCAAGTAAGTGTGTTGACTGTCTACTTTGTGAAGGCTTGCCTGACCCATTACTGCGAAGCGCTTTCCTTAATACACCTTGTTCTGTAGTCCAGTTTTCCTCATCCAGTATGTATATCACTATTTGTTATGAGTTTAAGCCTCCTTGTTTTTGTGCTGGATTGTAATGGTCAAGCCACTGAGAATTTTCATCATAGTATGAGCTAAACATTTCGTTTTAGAAAGAAGTAGAATGACATGTTAAACCAAAAAATAGTCTTGGTGTTACCATAGTAACACATGGATTCACATTATATAAGTTGAGGTTTTGCATAACATGATTAATATTATGTTAAATGAGGTGTTAACATTTTGTTGCAGTATTCACACAAGCTGAACAAAGTGTTCATTGACATGGACAAGGTACTACTGATCCGGTTCCGTTTGAGTTCAGTGGTGTCCGGTATAAGAGTGCGGGCGATGCCTGTGTACACAACATCAGATTACATCAACCAGCCCGTCAACAGATGCCCACTGCACGCAGTCACACACGATCCTCAACACCTAGGTTATAATATTCCATTAAATTGTAAATTTTAGTCAATTACTGAAAAAGGTTGGTTTTTTTTTTCCTACTAGTAATTTTGTAAAAAGTTAATACCAAAGACAACATAGTGGTTTGTACAAAATTACTAGTAGAAAAATTTATGTTTATTGTACTTTTGTATTTAGATGTATGTCTGATTTGATTTTATTGTGCCCGAATGTGCTCTCACAAAGAGGATAATGTTATTTACAGTTAACTTTGTTCAGTGTGTGAATGGGTGGATGGATTTGGATTCTTTTTTGTCTCCCAAGTGTCACTAGCTACACAATTTAGAAGATTTTGTTTAATCTAAATGTGGACAGACTAGAGGATGATGTTTTAGTTCTGGTCAAGTTTATTTCAGTATCTGTACTTTTATTACTGATAATTTTGTGTGTAACAGAAGTTAAAATATTACCATGTATTTATATGTATATATTTTTTTAATGTAAAAAGGTATGTATTTTTTTATAAATGTTATACGCTTTTATTTACAAAATGTTGTTGCCTACTTAAAAACTAAACAAAATGGCGAATGCTGGGCATTGTTTTTATAGTTTTTGTTATATTATATGACATCTAATTAAACGTTTTTAGTTCTTGTTCTATTTTTAGTATCTGTGAATTTATTAAATCTTAAAACAGTAAACTTTGTTTCATCTAAATATTTCAAGGCATTCTGATTGTAGAAACATAAAAGCATATCGAATTATTAATAAAACAAATATAAAAGTGTTACTTTGTAATTTACACAAGACTTTCATTACATTGGATAATTATATGGTTTGTTGTTCTGTATGAATGCTTTCCCTTCCTCATGGTAAGACAGGAGCTCTTTCCTCCAGTCAGGGTTTTTGTGTTTGTTTTAATAATTATCATTTCTTTTGTAAGGCTATTGATAATGAACATTTTTTGTGCAAGGTCACATTATTAGTCTTCTGAGATGAAAATGTAGAGCAAATGTTCATACTTAAAGAGTACTAGGACCTGGTGTTTTGACCAACAGCATAATGATACGCCAACTAAATTTCAAAGTGTTTTAACATTTTGTGCCTTAATAATGTGTCATTTCGTGCTATTATGAAATAACTTCAACAGTCCCCCCCCCCCCCGTATGTTTGTGTATTACATCATAATTCTCTAAAATAGTGATAGATTTGTGTAAAAAACTCTTTATCGTGTTATTTTAATTTAACAGTCTCTGTAATTCCAACTTTGTCATGTTTACTTGCTGAACTGCTACTTGCCATGTTCCGAACGAGACCTTTCAGTGTTTCCACCATTTTCAAGTCCTAAACCACAACAAAAAATATTCCGCTTGAACCCGTATATATAGCTGTGAATCCGCCTTCATGGCAGGTCAATTCGTAAACAAGTCTACTTGTCACAACCATATTGGCTCAGCTCTGTTAAGAGACGAAGCTTCGTAGTAAGTAGTAGGGGCGTGGCTTAATAAATATTTATTGATACCGTTGGAACAGTGTAAATATAAAAAAGTATATAAATATATTCTTGTAAAGAACAAATATTAATAATAATACTCTTAAATATTATTAGATTGATAATATACCTGCCTGTTAGGCCGTGGTCGGTTACTATTCAGTAGCAATTTATTCATTTATATATCAATTGAGAACCCGTATCTCCGTTAAGAGACGAAGCTTTGTAATAAGTAGTAGGGGCGTTGCTTAATGGAACTGAGCCAATAGGGTTGTGACAAGTGGAATATTTTTTGTCGTGGGTTTAGGACTTGAAAATGGTGGAAACACAGAAAGGCCTCGTCCAGGACATGACAAGTAGCAGTTCAGCAAGTAAACACGACAAAGTTGGAAAAAACTGTTTTCAACTAACTTGTGTGGTGGCAAGTAATACAGGGACCGGCAGAATAACCTGACGATTTTCGACGGGACTGTACCTCTCACACAATGCAGTGGGGGAAGTGCTGACTAGTGTATTGGCTTTGTCAAACAACGCCATTTCAGTTAAGATGGAGCAGTGGACCGGGCGACACCGTGCATTTGTGATTGAATCCTATTTAAAACTGGCGATTCTGTTATCCAAACCCAACGATTGTTTCATAGAGAGTTCAGTATCAATCGTCACGGCCGTGTACCCAGTCGCAACACAATAGTGCTTTGGGTCAGAAATTTTCGAGAGACAGGCTCAGCTCAAAAAAAGAAACCAACGGTCCTCCGCATACTGTTTGTAACCCGGAAATGTGGAAGCTTTGCATCAGTCAGTCATCAGAAGTCCACGTCGCTCTGCCTCACAACATGCCGCTGCTTTGGGCATGTCAGTCCGCAGTGCTAGGAGGATGCTGCATTTCAGTCTTCATTTCCACCCGTACAAGATTGTCGTAGTCCAAGAGCTAAGTGAACTTGACCTCCAAAAGCGAAGAGAGTGTGCACAGTCCATTTTGAATATCTTGAATGATGACGCAATCATCTTTATGTCTGACGAGGCCCATTTCCATCTTTCTGGATGTGTAAACAAACAGAATTTTCGGTACTGGGCGCCAGCTAACCCCCGTGTGCTTCATGTACGACCACTTCATTGCGAGGGTGAACAGTGTGGTATGGTGTGGCACAGTTTGGTGTGATAGGTCCATATTTTTTTGAAGAAGACGGACAGGACACACGGTTTCCGTTACTTCAGCTCGTTATGTGCAAATGCTGAATAACTTCCTTACACCCGAGTTGGCTAGACGTGGAATTGCAAGCATATGGTTCCAACAAGATGGTGCTACTGCGCACACTGCAAGGATGTCAATGGGCGTGGTCCAGGAAATGTTTCCCGGATGTGTACTGTCAAGAAATGGCGACCTTTCTTGGCCTGCTCGCTCCCCAGATCTGACAATGTATGATTATTTTCTCTGTGGCTACCTTAAATCAAAGGTGTACACTGGAAGACCTCAAACTATTGCTGATCTGAAGGAAGCTATTCGCAACGAGATAGCGGCAATACCAAACGACATGCTCTTGAGGGTGGCGACAAACCTAAAGGCAAGGGTTCGGGAATGTGTACAAAATGGTGGTCGTCATTTATCGGACACAATTTTCAAAAGAGAATAGACAAAGAGCCAATATTGTAAGTACTGAAAATGGTAATATTTTTTGTAAATATTGTGATGGTTAAACCTTACATTACAATAAATTTTATTCCTTATATGTGCATTTGAAAATCGTCAGGTTATTCTGCCGGTCCCTGTATAATGTGTTGCGTTGGTACTCATGTTGTTGTGTTGTGTTGTGCAGCACACGAGGAAGGCAACTGCTTCTGCATTCAGTACCAGTGGGTGGGACACGTGCTACAGACTGATCACAACAACGTGCAGTACGAGTACAATATACATAGTGGACGCCACAGCGTTGTTGTGCCGTTGGAAGCTCCGCAGGCGGGATCTGATACTTGCATCGTCCCGTACCAGTTTACATGTAAGACGAGCTGCCTGCGCGGAATGCAGAGGCGTCCTATAAATGTTATATTCACTTTGGAAACAGCTCAGTAAGTATAAGTGTATCACGTGTTGAACACTTTGTATCCCAAACCCAAGTTGGCATCTTGTTGACCTTATGTAACATCTGCTGGAAATATTTGAATTGAAAGTGCCGAGTATAAAGCTTTGATTGCATACTTACTACAAAGTGGTGCAGTCTATCAGATAGTTTATAAATTAAACAAATGTGATTAAAAAGCATGTTACTTGAGTGTCTTGAGTGTGGTCAAGGTTTACCAAACAGTTGCAAGGTATTGCTGAAATATCACACACACACACACACATTGTATATAATTTATAAAACTGTAAAAGAGCTCATGTCACTTTATTTCAAACTAGAATTGGCAAAACCAAAGCTGATGAATCATTACTTAACCCTGAGGAAACCAGCAACCAGTGTATTGGATGTTGGTTAAAATTACCAGTATTATTACAGCAGTCAATGCTTAGGTCTACAGATTGGTCAGATGTAAAACAAACATTAGTAGTATATAATCCAACCACCGGAAAGCATTATTTTTAGCAGCGACATTTACGTGACAATGTTGATACAGTGTCCTTTTTATGTTATTTTCTTGTTTGCTAAGCTAACGTTCTTTCTGACAGAATTTTTTTATTTTTAAGGACTTTTATTAACAAGTATATTGGTACATTTAGTGTACCTTTATAAAACCTTTGTTAAAAAACGACTTAGTGTACTTGAAAGTTGCGTGAGCATTTACGCATTTGCATGATGTATGTTTCATGTTTGAGACTTTTTACATATTTTTCATTATAGTTTGGAGGGTTTTTTCATACAATAATAATCCCAGTCCATAGTTTTATTTTTTTTTTTTTATGAAAAAAAATGTTTGCTTTTTAGGCTCTACTTTTACTGATGTGTACAGATATCTGATGACTCGAGCAAAATTAGGTTATGTTGGTGAGGGTTGTAGAACTAGATACTTGTTATAATCTTTCTTCTCATATTTTAGTTCAGTATGTGAGTATTTTGGAGGTCTTTTTTTTAGAAGTAAGTTAAATGGAGCTTTCCCCTCAAACACTTGATTATCAACTAAATATTGATTAATATTTTATTTAAAACATAATGTGTAACAATATACAGTACTCTATTTTGATGAGTTTGGCCAATGACATATCATGCATTCAGAGGTCTGGTATATGCTGACCTTCTTTAAGTGAGCCACTAGGC
>CM068367.1:2191640-2479140 GCA_034769895.1 Magicicada septendecula
GGCGATCTCTAGCGGAGAGACAGCGCAAAACAACTGAATATACGGCCTGTAGTTACAGGCAGTACGGAATTACAGTGGTGTAATTCGTGCTGCACTCTTTCCGTGAAGATAAGCCCTACCTATTAAGTCTAGACAGCGTTGATCGGTGTCGGCACCTGCCGCCTACCCGCAGTATGAAAACTCCAGGTGCTGCTTTCTGGCGACAAATGCCGTAGGCAAACGAGGAAGAAGCTGGGACTTCCATTTAATTTCGTCTCACAAAATACTTCGTGGTTGACGGTCGACTCCATTTTCACTCCGGTAGAAAATGATGATTTCCAACACCTTCAAGCCTTCATACTATGTTTAGATAATTCTCTACACGACTGCGGTAAGTCTCACTTACTTTCATATTAATAGACTATAATATTTCACTGGAGAATACTGTTTTTAATAAGCCTAAGTAAGTTGATTTCTGTTCACCTGTACGCGACCGCACGGCGGTTTTGAAATACACTTTTGAAGGTAAAAGTTTTTAACACATAAAATTATATTCATTCACGTGTGAGAACCTCGGCACTAAAAAGTAAAATATATTGAATACAAAAAATTTAAGTTTAAAATTTATCTAACATTGATGTAACGAGATTCATGTTACGCACTTAAGTTATTGCACAAGGCGTAGTTGGGTTAGATGGCATACAAGTTTTACTACAATTAATAGTAAAACTTTATTAATAGCTGGAAACTTACTGAGGCACGTTTTGAAAGTAAATAATGTCCAATTCATATTAATTACGATAGTAAAGACTATGTAATTTGAAATAACTTCTCAACCACGTGGTATCTACATATTCACACTATGTATAAAGTTTATGAAATGGTACAAAGCCATAATTAATTGTCAAATTGCAAACAGGATAACCCGCATTGGGTGAAGTTAGTATTATGAAGAATTACTGTTATAAAGATTTTCAAATAAGGCATGTTAGCCATACAAATCTGTCAAGTTAAATTTAAGTAGCTCTATAGCTATGTTAACTTTATATATGTATTTTGGACGGTGTGCAAACTTTAGTGGGGTATTGTGTTGTGTACTCTGGCTAATATATATAACGGTGTGTAATTAGGGTCCACCGCAATAGACGAGAACAAGACCTACTACATGGCTGAACTATTAACATCTTAAAGCTCCTCTTCGCTACCGGAGGAATGTGAAGGACCACACCAACACCTATAATGTCGACCACGAGATTGTCACCTTAATAAAAAACCCCTCATGGACGAAATCAGGTGATACAAAACCAATTATTATGTACACATAGAGTCAGCACTCAATAATACCCAGTGACCAGTTCTATATATATATCTATCAACTACAACATTTCAAGTTTTAAACATTTAATTGGATCCCCAATTCATGGGAAAGTTTAGTGTGTGAACTGGGTGTAAATTAATTGTAGATTTTATTAAATTTCTGGTAAAAATTGTCAGCTCAGAGACTGGCATGTCTTCTTACACTGTTCTGCATTCAAACCCATAATTTTCTCTTATTTCAGCATAGGTGTTTCTTTACAGATTGTAAGTCATTCTTTCTATTGGTAATTTATCGCGTTCAATTTAGTAGTCCTTATATATATATTTTCTAAATTTAAAAATCAGTTTAATTCATTTTGTATAGAAATTTCTGGGGTAGGCTGGTGCATTTTCCACAAGTTTCAACCAGAAGGAATGCATGTTCATTCAGTTTTTAACTTGTTGTTGAGACAAGTTAAAAGTTGCATCAACTGGCAATTAACATGTCGGTCTCTGGCCCAAGTGTATTTTTCATAGGGTTATAATATTATGCAATATTTCTATTTTTTATTACTTGGCAATGTTTCAGTATATATAAATTCTTTAAATTATTTATGATAACTGGGGGGTGTTCATTGTTTTAAATATTTTTTTATCTCTCACAGTAATAGAGCCCAGTGGGGCAGAATTAGATAACAGCATTAGGCACTTAGCCAAAATTTTGAAAGTTATTATGTCCTGGGGACTACTGAATGCTTAAGCATTATCTAATACACGTGATGTGTAATCAACCAACACCATGGGGGTAATATAAAAGTAAATTGCACTCCTAACATGGATAATTATAAAAGAAGTAAGAATTTATATACACCATGGGGTAATATAAAAAAGGGCGTGGCAAGAGATCCTTATGTATATTGTATTGTATACTATTGTATAATGTATTTGTATTGTGGAACATGTTATGTTTATATATTTGTGTGTACATTTTGGGGGTTATAAGTATTATGCATTTAGTGTATTTTTGGTGGGGACTTTAGATATAGGGTTTGTTTGTTCGTTTGTCTTTTTATACAAGAAAGTTGATACATGGAATTATGTATGTATATCCTTTTCATTTTTTATAACAGGTATTCTATCTCAATTAATCATTGCTGATCATTTCTTTAAGAAAATAATTTATTTTATTTAACTTTAATAACAAGTATATGAATTGTCACCCTGTAAACTTTATTTAATTTGTTTGAGTAATTATTATAATTAATATTAGCAAGGTATCTATACCATTTATCTTCATTAAGTTATATGGAGCATTCTAAAAGGAACATATAAAATAATTTTATATTTTATTAATATTTTAATGGAAACTTTATTTCAAGGTTAGTAATGGTTTTAAATTTCAATTCATTTGTAAAGCGACATAGCAAATTATTTTCTTGGTATTAATAAATATTTTCAGGTGGCCTTGTTGAGAAAGTATACTTTATTTAATTGACTATTTAAGGGAATTATAGATTATGACTGTTGGGTTTATTTATTTTATTATTAATTTGTTTACTGAGATAGAATAATAAAAGGGATTTGTTAATTGTTTAATTCATGAGTTTTCATTGCAAGTCCCGTCTCACTGGATCAAGCGCATTTTTGGCTTCTCTAGGCTTTAGCCTAGTTATAATTAACTTGTGGCCCCTCTTTACAAAAAAAAAAAAAAAAAATTTCAAAAAAATTTTTCAAAAAAAAAAAAAAATCTTTTTTTACTGCTTAAGTTAAAAAGGGGTTACAATGTCTTCATTGCTGTTGAACTTGACACCATGCAAAGTCTGCTTGAGTGGGCCAAACAAGAAAAAGTCAGATGGGGCAAGGTCAGGGCTATAAGGGGGATGAGGCAGGATCTCCCAACCTACTTTTTTTATTGTTTCGAGCGTCAGTTTTGCCGTGTGTGGGCAGGTATTATCGTGAAGAAGAATCACACCTTTCCTCTCCTATCCCGGACATTTCTTCTTCAATGCAGGATCAACTTTGTTCACAATCATGTCAGAATAGTACTGACTATTGATGGTATGCTGGTCTTGTAGGTAATCATAGAAAATTGGGCCTTGGGAGCTCCAAAAGATGGTTAACATCAGCTTACCAGCCGATGGCTGGGTTTTGAATTTCTTTTTGGTGGGTGAACTGGGATGATTCCACTCCATGCTTTGTCGCTTTGACTCAGGTTCAAAATAGTGAATCCAAGTTTCATCACACGTTAAAATTCTTTTAAAAAATTCAAAAATCTTATAATAGAACGCTGTTCTTCGAAAGTACTGTCCTCAAGAGGACACCCCATCGTAAATAAAACGGTATTGGTTATGTTTATGCAATATATTATTGAACAGCTGATCAAAACTCACAACGACATTGCCAGGTAACACTCCTGAAAGTTTCAATCAGCTGGTACAATTAATTTTTTTTCTACAGCTGTTTGTCTGTTTACTTATTGAATGACCCTCGTAGACGTACAATACTGTGAATACGTGTACTGTGTGTACAATTCTTTTCAAATACTGTATAATTATAGTCAATAATATATTTTGTAATAATTTACTAAACATGAGGCACAGAGGTGCTGAAGTGTTACTAGCTTTAATTAATTAATTAAATTGTTGACATACTGAAGAAACTGTCACTTACCAGTTGCAAATATATACACAGGTTTTACCAGGATGTCGTCTGATGTACTCAGGCAGAGAAAAACGGGCAATGCAATGACAAACACACATTGATGTGTTTAATTGACACTTTTTATTAACTTTTAATTTTTTGATATTAACTATTAAATTTTAACTCCCTCTTCATCAATTTCTTTTACATTACATCGTTAATAATTATTGGAATATCAGTTCAATTTTAATTTACTAGCGGTTCATTCGAAAAAACTTTGCTTGAAAACATTGATACTTGTCATACCTGAAATGAAAATAGTTGCGATACTTATGACTAAACACTTAACATTCTAACCATGGTATCTAAATTATGAAAGCGACCCATATTGCTCTCTCTCTCTCTTTCATACTATCAGATTCCCTTTAATTTAGTTATAACCCCCGTTTTTTATGAATTTGAAAAATAATTGAAATTAGGTTTGAGTCGACTACTTAACCAGAGTCCTTCGGCTGACCGCGTGTGGCGTCGCGCATGTAAATGAATGTCCTGTTTATTTGTCACATTTTTCACTTTTGCTGTACACTCTGCTAACTTCGTTTACACTGTCGGATTTAACTGTTTATCTTCAAATTTACTGTTACACTTCAGAATATGTTAAAATGCAAAATTTAAAGGTCGCGAACTGCGAACCATTGTTCCGGCCGGGCATGGGGGATTTCGTCGACTGACCACACTACAAATGCGTTGGTCAAAAAACATTTCCGCCAGCTCGTGCTGTGATTGGCTGCGGCATCTCACATGGCTGGTTCCGGTGATCGACTTTGGTGTCGAGAGTACAGATAGCGGCACACGGGCGCACACGCACTGCCACATTCCATTGTCGTTGAGCGTTATTCACCAAGTTTTTGTTACTCCTCCCCAACGGAGGATACACGCATGTGCGCACAAGCTGACATTCCACGGTGTTATCGTTGTGCGCTAGGCACGGACCGGTACAGGATTGTATACAGGGTGTCCAAATAAGTGTTAGTGGTCTCGGTGGCCGCAAAGGGTGTCCAAACCGATTATTTCCCAATAGTTGATATTAAATGAAATCATAAAAAAAAACATACCTCCTTCAAAATTGTCCCATTACAATACCCCCCCCAATGAGAGATCTTCTGCCGAAACAGAAGATATCTCATTGCCAAAACCCCTAAGAGGACCGGTGAGGATATGGAGCCAACAACCCCCCTTTAATTTCTTAACACATCATGGGTAAACTACCCCCCTGGCTTGGCGACTATGGACTCATCTGAACGAGATCACTGGACTTCTCCGTAAGAGATCCCAACACCGAGAAATCGAACCGACCAGTACCACAGCGCACCTCACCTTCTAACATGCTACCCCCCAAAACCCTCACTCCCTGGCTTATATCATGCCAGACCCTCAACCGATCTGTTCCCCCTTACATGCAAACTGGATCGCCTTCAGCAATACTGGGCGCATACACGTACTTGTTAATTCCTACCTATCATTTTTTTTTCAAAACAAAAAAAATTTAAATTCAAAAATTTACATTTTATAACATTTTTTCTCAATAGGAAATTTATTTGAACTTATTTAAATTAATGAATAAACAAAATTGGCCTCGCTTCTTTGCCAAAACTGGTTTAGTATAGAACATCACCCATCAGCTGACCAAAACTGGGTCAAGTCCAGATCCTTGACCTACATACGTTATGTACAAGTTACATCTGTGAATACATTAAACTCCTGTAAAATTCAGTCTTGCAACGCAAAAACATAATAAAATACACCATTTAAAATTAACAAAGTATTATTATAATTAACCATTGGATTGACATTTAAATTATTCAAATAAACACCTTCCCTAGCTAATTGTAAACACATTTCAAAATTGAGCAAATTGCATGAAATATATCTTTATCAATTCTTATATCTAACGTACAACAATAATAATAATACACTTAAAATTATAGCATGAACGACTTGTATTGACTTGTCTGAGCAGCTAGTTATTTAACAGAGCACAAGCAGTTTTTTTATAGGATCAAATTTGAATTAGTAAAACATTTTTATGTTATAAAATTTACATTCGTGGCTCCTCTGAGCCACCTCCCAGCCACACACTCTATTTCAGATTATGGAGGACTGTTTCGCCCTTTCGCTTCCACAGAGACTGTATATTTTGGAGCAGGGTTTTACCTCTCCGTGTCTCTGCTTCCGCTGTTAAGTTTAAATTGGTGAACATCATCATGTTCTCGTTAATAATCATGCACCCTTAAACGGATCTACCACCTGGCTCTGCTGTTCCTTCTCGAACAGAGTGGCAGCCGCTGTTCCATAGTTTGGTGATTCCCCTTAATGTCACCCCCCATCAATTTCAAAGTACACCTTTACAACGATAACAGCTATGGCCAGTTATGGTCAGCGCGTAATCGTAATGTGCCCCAACCATAGCTGTTAAAGCTAAACCAATTCCACGGTCAGGGTTCGGTGAGGCCGTGACCGCCCGAAAAGTTGGGGAATTACAAGTATATTTTTTTTTTTTTTTTTTTTTTTTTTTTTTTTTTTTTTTTTTTTTTAAATAAAAATTTAAATTACATGACATTTCTAGTCTTGGTGGTATTATATAAAATATTATATAAAATACATAATGTGTGTATAAACTATAGTAACAATTTATAATAATAGAATATAAAAATGTCTGTTTATGTATGATAATTTTAATATGTACAAATACATCCATCATCACTCAGCTAGATAATACTTTTTTAACTGGGTCACATTATAGGTTCCCTTTATTTCTCGAGTTTGCAAATCTACTAAAACATACGCATTCTCCATTTTCACTTGGCTAACCTCATATGGACCGTCATACAATAGGAAGAATTTCTTAATTTCAAAATTATTATTAACATTAAAAAATTCAATCATACAACATTAAATCACAACATTTAACCATCTCAAATTATTCATTTCAATTGATTATTAAACGCAACATATTTCAATTATTATCAAAATTTACAAGGCATCAATTATTGTCTTCATAATAATTTATTTAAACTGCAAAATATTAATAATATATATACACAAATGAATTCACAAATTATTTACAAATCATTCGTCAAGAACTGTTCAATTGTTTCACACTGCATACGTCCAAATCTGCAAGGTCGTTACCAAAATTTACAATATTTACCAATGTCTATACACCGATATTTTAGTTCAACCTCCATCGTTATATATATATCTAATGTATTTGTAACATGCATCATTGTTATACACACTCAATTTATTATTACTATCATTATAGTAATCATCCATTACCTTTATTCCATTCATTATGTCATTATAATTGATAGGGTTATTCCCTATTAATATTTCATACAACTTGTCAACATAAGTTATTATTGTCCAGTCTCCATCGGTAAATACATTCATGATTGGGTTAATTACTTTTGTCAGATAATTATTTACATTATTCTTCAAGTATACTGTTAAACTTTCTCTCCATTCGTCATACTTTCGATTCACATTATATAATTCTGTTACTTGATTAACATACCATTTTCCACTTATATCTCTCTCACCACAATACCAAATCATACTTTCAACATCATTATTACAGACAGAGGGTACAACATTATACGACATCAATACGGGACTCTTTCCCTTCTTAAACAACACTTGTGAACACCTTGGTTCAGAAAAATTAATAGGAAAATTTACCCCCTGCCCCGCATACTCTACTCTCTCTTTCCACTTTCTCTCTAACTCATAATAATTTCTCTTTAACTTGTATAATTCTATTTCTCTATTTGCATACAACTCTCTATATAAATCTCTCTCACTCACATTAGTTAATATCTGATTAATGGTTACATTTAAGTCTTTTCTGACTTTAATTATTTCACGCTCATGTTCTGCTTGTTTATTCTTTAAACTAGTAACATTAATGTTAATTGCATCAACTTGTTCACAATTACTTCTGAATGCATCATTTATATTTTCTTGTATTTCACTTTGCTCACACTCATTAATTAAACATTGAACATTACAGTCCATTTTGTCATTTGGCTTTTTGATTTTATCATTACATTTACTTGTCAATGTGTCAAATTCTTGATTTGTCTCTAACATTATTTTTCTATCGTTTCTCATTTCGTCTTGTACATTATTTATAACGCTAGTCAGTTCATCTCTCACTCCAACAATAACCTCATTCATACTTTCCAAACGGTTGTTCATATTTATTGCACTCGCTCTCAATTCGCTCCTCACATTTATAAACTCGTTATTTAAATCAGTTAGTTTAACATTTATAGAATTTACTCCTGATTTAATCTCAGTTTTCATTCCTGACATCATCTCCATCATCAATGCTAATTGGTTAAACATATTTATATTATCGCTTACTTTTGAGTCTACTGTCTCAATCGTTAATTCGTGTGTTGCATTGCCTATACTTTCGTCAATATTTGTCGATATTAAATCGTCTTGCGTAACATTGAGAATTGACCCCTCCCCAACATCTTCACATAAATTTACACTCTCGCTTTTCTCTGCCATTTTTCGATCAGTTTGTAAATTTGTATTATACTAATTTACAAAGTCACTGTCAAAGGGCGCCATTGAAGTGTTACTAGCTTTAATTAATTAATTAAATTGTTGACATACTGAAGAAACTGTCACTTACCAGTTGCAAATATATACACAGGTTTTACCAGGATGTCGTCTGATGTACTCAGGCAGAGAAAAACGGGCAATGCAATGACAAACACACATTGATGTGTTTAATTGACACTTTTTATTAACTTTTAATTTTTTGATATTAACTATTAAATTTTAACTCCCTCTTCATCAATTTCTTTTACATTACATCGTTAATAATTATTGGAATATCAGTTCAATTTTAATTTACTAGCGGTTCATTCGAAAAAACTTTGCTTGAAAACATTGATACTTGTCATACCTGAAATGAAAATAGTTGCGATACTTATGACTAAACACTTAACATTCTAACCATGGTATCTAAATTATGAAAGCGACCCATATTGCTCTCTCTCTCTCTTTCATACTATCAGATTCCCTTTAATTTAGTTATAACCCCCGTTTTTTATGAATTTGAAAAATAATTGAAATTAGGTTTGAGTCGACTACTTAACCAGAGTCCTTCGGCTGACCGCGTGTGGCGTCGCGCATGTAAATGAATGTCCTGTTTATTTGTCACATTTTTCACTTTTGCTGTACACTCTGCTAACTTCGTTTACACTGTCGGATTTAACTGTTTATCTTCAAATTTACTGTTACACTTCAGAATATGTTAAAATGCAAAATTTAAAGGTCGCGAACTGCGAACCATTGTTCCGGCCGGGCATGGGGGATTTCGTCGACTGACCACACTACAAATGCGTTGGTCAAAAAACATTTCCGCCAGCTCGTGCTGTGATTGGCTGCGGCATCTCACATGGCTGGTTCCGGTGATCGACTTTGGTGTCGAGAGTACAGATAGCGGCACACGGGCGCACACGCACTGCCACATTCCATTGTCGTTGAGCGTTATTCACCAAGTTTTTGTTACTCCTCCCCAACGGAGGATACACGCATGTGCGCACAAGCTGACATTCCACGGTGTTATCGTTGTGCGCTAGGCACGGACCGGTACAGGATTGTATACAGGGTGTCCAAATAAGTGTTAGTGGTCTCGGTGGCCGCAAAGGGTGTCCAAACCGATTATTTCCCAATAGTTGATATTAAATGAAATCATAAAAAAAAACATACCTCCTTCAAAATTGTCCCATTACAGTGCCCCCCCCAAAGTATTCCAAAAATTTATCATTTGATTTCGTGGGTAGGGGGGAATCACGATATGAGAATATGGAATAACCCCCAGTTAACAGTGGATCTTGGGGCTTCATCCAAAATGTTTTGAAAAACTAAGGCCATTTAAGCAATTACTAGAATCGAAAAACTAATGTTATTCTTTTTATCAATATCAAAAAGGTTTTCTAGTATGCCTAATCAATAACTAAATTATGAGAAATGTAAAAGTCTGGTCAAACCTACTAACATAAATAGTAACAATCAAGTAGTAACGTAATTAGTAGGCCTTATCAAGACAATCTAACTTGATTTTGTAATTGCATCCTTCTTCTTCACTGATTTGTTTGATTTAGGTCGCTTGTAAGGAGTAAAAAATCGCCTTGAAAAATCCCCCCCCCCCCAAGTTCCAGTGGTGTGATTTGCACCATTGCACCATGCTGTGGGCACCCCTGATGAGACATTACAAGACAAGATAAATAAAAAGTTGCAAAATAAATGTAGAAAAAAAAAACAACTGAATTCTAAGAATCCCATAATTTATTATTGATAACAAAATGTTGGCATGTTTTTTATCTTTCGTAGGCCTGAACACGTTAACTGCTGATATCATAATCTACACAAAATGTTTCTGTTAACAAAAAAAATAGAAGTATCAATTGGTTGAAGCATTACAGTGAAAACTATGACTAGATTTAGTGCATTAGGGTCCTGTGTATAGACAGACCGCTAGCATTGAAGATGTTATAAAATGCTTTCACGCTGGTATCAATAATACAGACATTATAAATAAACTGACCAGATTTTCTGCAAAGACAAATCCAGTACGTTTTTTAGTAAAACATAGAAAGGACACATCTATTTCTCAACTGCAATGAAATCTAATTACTAATTTAATATTATATTATAACAAATATAGTTATAATTTAATTATTTTATTAATGAGAAACACAAAATTTACAATATATTCTATATAATTACGAATATTTTTAAGGAATTGAAAAAATTGAATATTATATTATAACAAATATAGTTATAATTTAATTATTTTATTAATGAGAAACACAAAATTTACAATATATTCTATATAATTACAAATATTTTTAAGGAATTGAAAAAATTAATCATTTTATTATTACAAGTAAATACGATTGCTTATTACCTAAGTCTAAGTACCTAATTTATATAGTAATACATCTAAGACAACGGTTACACATATTTGTTTGAAGAAGGTTTGGTCTGAATCCACAGAATACATCACCAGTTATAAATATTTCCAAGGTCAAGCAAATTGTTGTCTATGGTAGAGAGTAGAGAGAGTGGGGAAAGGTGCATGAACCTATTCAAGCCCGTCTCATTCACTAACAAGTACCAGTACAGCACTCATCTCCTCTCAACAGTCTTCTAATCCATCAATTATCCTCAAGTACCAACTCTCATAACAAACAACTACAACTATTCAAACAGAAAATACATGCTACTTCTGTTTTTCTATCTTGGAAATAATAACTTCACAATTATTATAATTATATACACAAATTAAATATTCTGCCAACATTTGCTAATACTAAAAAATAACGAATTCTTGAAACTTCTAAAAATATTAAAACTTAAAACACAGTTTTATTGCATAGGCATAGGTTTGATTGCGCTTTTATACATTACTGGTATACAATTTTCAAAAATTTGGTTAACTGCCAAATACAGTTCACAGTTTGTCAAAGTAATATTTTTTCATCTTGTTATTTGAATTATCAGTCTCTGTAATTCCAACTTTGTCCGTGTTTCCACCATTTTCAAGTCCTAAACCACGACCTAGGTTTGAGAATGGTGAAAACACTTGAAAGGCTCATCCAGAACATGACAAGTAGCAGTTTAGCAAGTAAACATGACAAGAATCAAAATAATAAATTATAAAAACAATTTAATCAGTGAAGACGTATTACAAATTCAGATTGGCAACTACAACCACACGTGCGTGCACACACACACACACACACACACACACACACACACACACACACACACACACACACACACACACACACACACACACACACAGAGAGAGAGAGAGAGAGAGAGAGAGAGAGAGAGAGAGAGAGAGAGAGAGAGAGAGAGAGAGAGAGAGAGAATGCAATTATATTGGTTCCGATTTTTCCATATCTCCCAACTAAACAAAATCTGTGACCACTACATTATTGGTCACAGAACACATAAGCCATATTGTCTTTAAAATCGCTGTATTTATTGTCTCTATGACCTCACCTTTAAATACCATTACATTTGTTTCTGACTAGGTAAACTTAAATTTTGAGTTTTACGGGTTGTCTCTGTTGTTTAAACTGGATTCTGTAGGCTATGTATAATCAATATGAAGGTGTTTTTGAAGATACAAACTATGTGTACAACAGTTTACGTTTGAAACCTGCCCAGGTACAAGGATGTCTTACATATTACGATTACAAAATGTCAAACATTCAAAACCCAGATTTATTACAACTGAAAAAAAAAAAAAAAAAAAAAAATCAATTTTACTTATTTAAGTTTAGCATGACCCATGCAATACCATATATATATATATATATTGTAATGCAACATAGTTGAGGTTCCCCAACGTTACATAAAAGACTGAATGAAATATGGTCAAAGACCATACCCTGACTTAAGGTTGTTCGATAGTTCATATGTTTGAGAAGGACCTCAAGTAAAAAGGAGGCAATGACTAATATTAAATGTATAAAACCCAGACTAATGAATGATTGGATGTAATGAAATGTTTGTTTTGTACTGTGACATGTTAAGGTCTACAGAATATTTATATTGTATGTTGAATGTGTTAAAAATGAAATGATGTTTGATAATAATACTTAATCAATAATTATGTTTATATTTTATATTAGATTTGTTTTTATACAGCACTGTATAGTTACCAAGGTTAGGCACTGTACTAAGTTGTCAGTATTGTATAAAATTGAAAGATACTGTTGTTCTAATTAATGTTTATAAACTGGATCAGGAGTGTGACCAGTGTTTCAAGTCTAACAAGTAGTTCTGACAATTATGTCATAAATTAATAAAGGGTTCCAGAACCAATTAATTAATGTAAAAACAACTAACCACCAGTAAATTAAAATTCATGTAATTAACTATGTAATCAATAATTAATTGTACAGTAGGTCAGGTAAAAAGAAAATTAAGTTAAAAACCAAATAATGTTATAATGGTTGTAAATGAATCTATAGGCCTAAATTCCATATTAGTGAAAGGAAATTAATACCTTTTTAGTAAACCCAGTCCAACGAAACTCTAGTAAAACATTTACTGTTTAATAAGGAAGGTTAGGGGAGAATTTTATGTGATTCAATATTAATCCAAGCATGGAGTATTTTATTGGAAAGGAGTAGTAATATTCTATAATGCCGGATCAAGGATATATAGAAAACATGGTTGTTAAGGCAACTGATTTTTAATAAGTTGTTGATTTTGGGATAGATGGTACTGATTGTTACAAGCTATTAGGTTGAGATGAACCGATATATTTAAAATATATGAATAAATATAAAGAAAATATATATCCAATTGAAAAAGCATTTTGCAAAACAATTATACTGGAATGTTAATGAATCATACAAATTAAATAACCCTCTAAATTATCAATGAATACAATAAAAAAGAATTGAAAGCGTCTCACCTCATTCACTAAATAATTCCGCTGAATTTGGTATCAAACCAATTCATGCTATAAATTGAAGACCAATAAAGAGTTGAAGCCTGAATTAACGGAAATATTTGGAAATACAGAAGATTCGGTTGACGAAATAACCTTCATTGACAGCGTAAGCTGAGATCCTAATTCCAGTTCGTTGGGACCAAGAATTGTGAAGACGCAAAAGAAGAATCGAAGCACAAGAGTTCCTGTGGGATTATCATCATCCATTCATTGAAGACCAGAGCAGTTTTACTGGGTGAAGACGATATAAACTGCATTTTGACCGTTGTTGACAAACATTCACCGCCTAATGAAGCTTTTGCCGCTTGGGTAAAAAAAAACAAATTATTTTCATATCATTGTATTTTAAGTAAATAATTTTATTCTTTTTGTAAATTGAACAACCTTAATTATGCGTTTTACCTGGCCTTACTAATGGTTCAAAGAACTACACGAACCCTGGTATAAGAATTAATTGTCATTATTTTCAAGTATATATGTTTTAGAGTTTGAATAATTAAGAATCGATATATGTTGGGATAGTCAATTGGATCGTCTTATTGTTTATCTGAGACAACGTAACTTGTTAAATACCAGAGAAAAATAAATAAAGTACATTTGTTGTATGAGACAACGTTTTAATCATTGCAGAGAAAATACTATATGTAATTGGCGTAATAAGTTATTAACAGATTGATACAAACACTCAGAATAACTAACCTATAAGTACACTTATTTCTAGTAATAGCGCTCCAAGTTTACAGCTGGTGGGACGGGAGATTGCTGAACTAACGGGTTTTGTCATACTAAATTTGAATGAAATTTTTATCGTTGAGGGACTAGGGTTGAGACAAAAACCACTTACATTCAGTAAATACTCCATATATATTGCTCATATTAAACAACCACTGAGAATTAAATTAAGCCTATAGAATAATACCATTATAAATTCAGGTACATAATTCTAAGTTTGTGGACTTAATAATCTGTGTTCTGAGGGTTTCATTGGTCACAACCGCAAGGTATATTAGTTAATAACATATTAATTAAACCAGGTAACAGCACTTTAATTGTTACGAATCGCCACCTACAACGTATTACTTGGCGTTTGTTAAGCCGGAGTATCTTATAACTAATTACACTCATAGACAAGATTTCTTTATAATTTGACGTCTCCAGCTGGTATCATACATTATAACATACGTCCTCACATAATTAACAAGCAGTTCGTTACTAAATTGATTACAACAGTGGGGTTTGAATAAGACGGACGGTTCACCGCTAGTACCTAACATACTTCTTCCATAACAAATTGACGACCCCTACGAGGGGGACTGATCAAAGAAGGACTCACCATACGTAGTTTATTACAATATATATATATATATATATATATATATATATATATATATATATGAGCTGCCCCCCCCACAAACTGTGGGTTTATGTTGTTTAAAATAAACCAAATAACAGTGTTGATTGATTACGACTAATCCAACCAAATTGACTATGCATGTTATTTAATAGGCAATATTTTTATAGAAGGAGGGCTCGCTAGCGGCAGAAAAAAAGTGTGTGTGGGAGGGAGGGAGGGAGGGGGTGGGGGGAGGGAGGGGAGGGAGAGAGAGAGAGAGAGAGACACGCTACAGTTTTAATGAAAAAAAAAAAACGAGGTAAGGAAAACTTACGAAAGTAATGGTATAAAGAGAAAGATGCCAATAATAAAGAGAATATATTGCAATATTATTTATGCAATGGAATCAGATGCAATACATTTGTTATAAATATTTTGAAGGAAAACTGGTGGGAAATACATATAAGGTGTGAAGTAAATGCTTCAAAGTTGCACAAAAGGTGATTGAAGCTGGAAGTTCCTATGCGGCCAGAAGACTGGCAGAGGATGGGAGACCCTGTTTGTAGCAATAAGACCAAACCTTTAAAATAAAGAAAGATGTAAAAAACATATACCGGTACACACTGTGCACGTGCAATAATTTTAAGATACAGGGTGAAATAATAAAATTCTTGTACTTATATAATTTACATAATGCATGCAAAAACATGCTCTGTTTCAACTAAGGTGTGCAATTATACAATAAACAACACATAATGACACAATAGACATGTTTACAAAACCCCCATAAACTGAAATAATTTGTATCGGACAGATTTAATAGATTTTCTTAAATCCACTCTTGACTAGCACAGCTGTCCATCCTATCACAATGTATGCCATTACCATTTCAATCCGTCTTATGGAATGTGCAAAACAGAAATTTTAACATATATGAATCATGTTGTGAACACAATTTGATAAGAATAGTTGTTGGTCTGTGTTAGCTGCTTCTGTTTGCGAAGCAATTTACCAATTCAATTTCTATTTTATTTTGAACTATAATGTTTGGTTAATTCCTGGCTTTGGTTGATGTTTAATATTTGGTGTGGCAATCTAGTTCTTAATTGGGAATATTCTTTTGTACACTTGATATTATTTTTAACACAGAATTTACTGCAAATCATTCCCTAGTTAATACTCCCAAAAATTAAGACTGTCATGGAGAGTGGTACAGCCATGAGAAAAAAAATGTTTGTAAACTGGAAATGTATAGCACCTAAAAAAAAAAACCGGTCAACATTCAACTAAATATTGTAGACTATTAAGACTATTATAATGTACCACTGACAAGTAGTAGTTTTAAAGATTGTAACACTACTGTTCAAATATTAAGAAAATTTATGGCCTAAAACAAACTAAGGTTTTAAATTGTCAGATTAATAAATATTACTCCAAAATTTCTATAGAAATGCGGAATAGAAGATTAACGAAACAGATATCTGAATATCGAAGAAACAAAAAAACAAAATTTGGATGGTACAAAGAAGTACAGATTTATAACATTATCGTAAATGTAGACAAAGAAGCAATTAGGAACACTGGACAAGTCCAGGAAAATAATGGAAGAATTCAAGCCGGAAGACTGACATAGGCAAAGTGAAAACACAGAAAAAGAGAGAAACATAAGAAGCGACAGAATGAAAGCCTACTGCAAAAAGAGAAAACATAATTTTTAATGCAGTCCAAAGTGGTCTTAATCACGAGGGGGGGAGGGAAGGTATCTTATCATGTAAACAGAACCCCATTTGTACTGACTTGTGAATTATTACGACTGCATTAGGCCTACCAATTTACTGTAAGCTTGTGGAATGTCCTTAGTAACAACAGAGACAAGTGCAGGCAACAGTAACTGCCTACATGAATAACTGAATTCAAACTGTTAACTCTCTTATAGTTTTTAAACAGTTTTCATTTAAAACTGTATGGTACAGCACTCACCTTTCATTTTAATTTGATCAACAGCAAAACACTCATAATGTATGTGTGTGTGTGTGTCCTGAACATTATGTCAACAAGATTATAAAATAAATCTAATAATAATGGAAACCATCATAAGGAACAAATTAGTATTTATAATTTAGACCTCTCTCCTCTCTCTAACAGCAAAAAGCAATCAATAAAATTGAAAAATAATTTACTGAACGTATTTATTATTTTTCAAATAATTCCTAAATTCTTGCTCTAACCAATGACTAACAAAACATGTATACAGAACATGAATTTATTAAAAAAAAAACGCACAAAATAAAATAACTATTCCTTAGTGGTAAATATATACTGCCATGGAAATATCTAATACTAATATAAATATGCTTACTGAAAAATTATTTGGGTCCCCCCCACAAGATTATTTCTATTAATTTCGGCATATAAATACAATTACTACAAATAATTACAGTAAAAAAAATATTAAATGTAATGCATCTTACTCAACTTCAGAGTTTATTTGCCAACAAAATGTAAATATTTAATTACAGTATATGTGCAATTATGAAGGGAGCAACAATGAATTCTATGGATTTAGAACAAACTAATCTTATTGTAGAACAGTAAAGCCAAACAAGAAATAACACTACTATGAGCATACAAAAATTTATAATGCACATGATGTTCATAAACACAACACCTTTTTAAATAGTTAACAGCTTTTTTTACATAAAAATTTACCTTTATCATTACAAAACCAAGTGTGCATTGTCTGTCAGGAACTGTTTAACCAACTGTTTAAACTGTTTATCAGTTGATAAACTGGTTTTAAAACTAATGACATCACCTGAAAACTGACTTAATTCCGTCAAAGTTGTGAATTCTAAAATTGTAATACTTTCATTGAAGATTATAACCAATACAATTATATAGATAAATGCTACAATCACACTGCCCTCAGTTTTAGTTGGAAATATTTTAAGTTAACAATTTTCTTAAAAATAAGCTGTAAGAAATAAGCTATTTATACATATTATAAGGTGATCTTATATAAAATACTTACAAATTTGTGAACAAATTCACTCATTTAATATAACTTGTTACAAAAAATGGGATAAAAACAACAGTAAAATATACTGGAGGGAAAAAGATGACAAAAGACACGTCCAGACTACATCTAAGCCACAATGATTTAAATGTCTATTTCAGTAACTAACAAAACATTTTACATGCGTTTGCATGTACCAACTTGTACGACCAGACCAGTCTTATACATGAGAGCGGAGTCGGTATTATCACTATTGTTATTGATAAATATCTTTATCACCACTTTCTTGTCTGAACTAGGAATTAAATAAATACAATAATTCACTGTGTTCAAATAAATTTTTGTAATATTTTTTACAATGATTCTTAAAAGGGTTGTATTAAAAATATTTCAATTTTTTGGAGTATCATTTTTGTAAAACAACAATGTACTATTTGAAATAAATATGAACATCCAAGCTTACTGATAAATGTTAATAGACCAAAGTTAAAACCATCTGCATTATTCTGTAGAGATGTGGACTATTTTTGAAATGGAAATATAGTCAAAAGCATACCATATCTTACTACCAATTATGCTTGTCCTTATAAAATGTACAAGTTTCCGGCTCTGAAGCTGACTTTACGTTAATGCACATTTTTAAAGTAAATAAACATAATTTATAATTCTATAATTCCTTTACACTAACACTTTTAAGGAATGTTTTAATATGACCACACATTTAGTTTCCAACCTTACATAACTTTAATATAATGTTAAAAGCAAAAATATGTTATTGACCTTATTAAATAGTACGTCTGTAATCCTTTTATACAGATATTCTTGTACATATAATTCACTAATGATCTAGAAAGTGGTGTCCCCAACTCAAGAGGCATAAGTTCTTTTTTTGTAGAAAACGTAAAAATTAAATTTAATCAAGTCTCTATGGCTATCCAGCCTTACAAGCGTCATGGTCATACAATGGTGTTTAGCATTTATGCATGTGGCACTTGACTTAACGAGTTTTAAATACTAATAATAACAATCAAAGTGTCTCAATAGATGACAAACTGCTAACAGTATTTGTCTCAAGGAGGAGAACATGTTCTTTATTGCCATCCAGGACAGATGCAATACACATAAAATCACTGAAAATATATACTTAAGGAAGACATCACTGATGATGGATGTAGAAAATGTCACTACTACTCTGAAACCATAGAACAGGCCACATCACAGGATCCTGCCTTATGCTTGCTGCAAATTAATATCTGAGAAGACAATAGCAATGTTGCCAAATTTCTACTCCTACAGTTCGTACACGCAAATAGTCTTCTTTATAACATAGTTCGTGACTACAAGTAGTGACCTGCAGCTGTTTTAGAAAACAAAAAATTGTTGCAACAGTGAAATACGTACTCACAATGGACATTACAATTCCAGCACACAGATCAGATCACCATTTTGGATAAAAAGATGCACAACTCATTGATTATTTCTGTTTCCCATTCTTACAATGTTAGAAGTGTATTCCAAGAACAAATCAAAAAATATCAAGGCTTGTCTATAGAAATTAAAAAGCTGTGGAAGGTCACCAACATGGTAACAGTGAACCAAGTCGTAATTCCTGCTACAAGCATAACAACCACAGTGATTGAAACATTCAAACTCAGACAACTCATTTCAGAATAATAGAAATCAGTAATATCGACAGTTTACAAAATACAGTATTAGGAAAGGAGCTCTGGTAAACTTGATAACTGTGATAACCTGTTCATCAATGGGGAGGTTGGAACAGAAAGACTTACAGCAGTCACAATTATGTATGGGTCTTCTGAATGATTTCAGTTAGTCTCTCAGTGTCAACAACTGTTTTTGTACACATCACTGTTGGGCTTCTCATGTCTTCCAGAAATTAGTTTATATTATAAATACCTGTTTTATTCTTCGTATTGTTTAAATTAGCAGCCATCCTTACTTTTCTTTTATAGAATTGCTAAACTGCTATAATTGTTTTTATTATTTAGACAAAGCTTTTAGTCATTACTGACATCTTCAGGTCGTTGTTTAAGACCTGAAGATGTCAGTAATGACTAAAAGCTTTGTCTAAATAATAAAAACAATTATAGCAGTTTAGCAATTCTATAAAAGAAAAATACCTGTTTTATTATATTATGTCTCTTCTTTGTTTTCATTGAGATCAATATCTGAGCTATTTCATTTAAATATCTATACACTTGTTTTACACAATACAGATGTTACAAAATTACCAACATTATTACTGTTTTTGTCTGACATTTCAGCCTATAACTAATGAACTGTATATATAGCGTTTATAAATTTCATTAGGTGACATATACCAACATGGCTAACTTAAAAATATTAGCTCCCCCCACTTACCACATGGTGGCACCAATGTATAAATGCCATATAAAGTACATTTGTTCAATATTAACGTATATTTATTTTTAAGATACAGAAAAGTGTTCTAGTCCAGTCTGAAGTCACAATTTATGACAACTAATTGCTTGCTAAAAACCTCTTACAGAAGAATACTGCATCGGAGCAGCCAAGGACTAAGTTGTGCAACAACTACCTTATCTCTACCTTGTTTCTCAAAATTTCAAGATTACAACAAATTTTGTCGTAAAAAAAATTAAAATTCTATTAGATATTTTACAAAATACATTTACTGCAGCTGTTAAGACCTAGGTTAAGGCCACTTCGGACAACGTTGCACATTTTGTTCTTTTCACTTCTGATGCTTCTCTCTTCTTCTGTGATTTCACTTTTTCTCCCTTGTCTTTTGATAACTTCTTCAATCTAGAATACCTCTATTAGTCTGTACTTATTCCTGTCATCCACTGTTCATCTATATTTCTGGTTTCTTTGTACTTCATTTGCCAATCAAATTCTTATTTCATGTGTCTTAGATACTCTAATATCTGTTTTAATCTTTTATTTTACATTCTTCATAAATTTCCATAAAATTTTATCTTTTCTTCGGCATTTCTATAGAAAGTTTAGACAATTAAAAATATTTTATTTGTTTTAGGGCAAAAAATATTTCTTAATAATCTTCTTTCTACTTTTAACATTTCGTTTTATTTTGTGGAAAAAATTCCCAAGCATTCACATGCACAGTTTCGTAACATCTCAATTTTGTGTTTCTGTGTACGGAGTTTTTGTAACAAATTTTCCATCATTTTTACTCTTCTTTACATACCTTTTTTTCTGTTGCTGTTGTTGTTATAACCCCCCCCCCCCGAGTATTTAATATATTTTGAACTTCGTTGGTTCCACTGTTTTCAAAACAATCTTGTATAGCTTCGAATGTCACAAGATACATTATGTTTTTTCTATTTTTGGCTCTAAATCAACTAAATCATCTGCAAATGCTAAACAGTTAATCACTAATTTATTCTCTGTTATACCAAGATAGACTGACGACTCCCATATATTGACTCTTACAACTTTTTCCAAAGCACAGTTAAAGAAGTGTTTAGACGAGATACTGTCTTCTTGTCCTACACATTGGTCCTACTAAATCTTTATTATAATAAAACAAAAAATTGCACAATATTTCAAATATACAAATGCATATTTCACAACTGAAATGCACTGGCTCTAAACAAAAATCCATTAAAGTTACATAAACATATCATTTTCAGTGGCGAAGCTATTGAGAGGCTGAGGCTTAGCCTACCCAAAAAATAAACAAAAAAATGAATACATGAAAAGTTAACGTTTCAGGATTATCATATTTTATAAGTTCATAACAATTGGTTTACAAAACGCACTCTAAGAGCGCGGTATGAATGGAACTGCCGCCAGGCTATGTGAGGCTTTCTGGCAAAGCCTCTCTCACACCACCATTTTTATTGTATATAACGTGCGACGGACATTATGTGTGTGTGCGCGGGAGGGGGAGAAAGCTGTTGCGTTCGGGCCAAGAGGCTAATCTCCGTCTCGGGCAGTGAGCGTGAACGGGTATATCTTCCGTACTTAGTGCAATTAATTATTCACTCTACCAATTCATTTACGTTTAATTTAATTAATTTATGTTCGTTAGTGTTCATTTTGTTTTTACTTGTGTGTTAGTGTTAAGATATTTTTGTGTACAATGGGTGATACTGTGAGAAGATTAACGTCATTATTTAGTGAATTAAACGTGAAACCATTTTCAAGTTGGAGTTATGAAACAAAGTGTGCCTACAAAGATAGGAGATTGACATCACATTTAGATATTAAAATAGCGGATAGCAGACAAAATAGAAAGTTTCAATTCTCTTGGTACAAGAATATCCTTGGCTAACAGGGTGCTCTGAGAATAATAAATTATACAACAGTATTCTGACCTGTCCAGACCTGAGTAGCTGAGTACCTGAGTAGCTGAGGTGTGTACCTGTATTCTGAGTGGGGGCGAAAAAGAATGGTCATCAGCTTCTTATGGTGTCTGTGTAACAAAAAATTTTGACAGAAAAGCCGAAAAACATCAATGTTCAAGAAGGCATCTTCAGAATGAAGAGACATTTTTATTGTTGTTACGGTCTATTTCCTTACCCCCCCCTTATATTAAACTTTTACTTTTACTTACCTTTTACGCATTCGCCCTGACTTACCAAAAACAGAAGATTCCCAACTTATAGGTCGCCACCAATATTTTGTCGAACACAAACTGTTTGTTGTTACATTATTAAACTCCACTCTTTGGTAGACCTACTTAGACATTTCAGTCTACCAAAACTTTCCCGAGGCGGACGTTACGTTTACTCTGGTGTTAGTTAATGACTGTTCTGTGATACTGTCTGATGCAAAAACTGGTGATAGACTCTGCTTACTGTCTGATGTTCATCTGCATACTGTGATTCACAAGGGAGACTGCTACTGGGGCTATTACGTAATATGTCTAGACAGCCAGACTAGACAGTTGTTTATGCTAACAGTGTGTTTCACTGGGGCACCTTACAGGTGGATACTGACAATTGAATGTTAAAACTGCATTGAAATGAAAACTGGGGTAGCACACAATTCTGTACCGTTACATTGTTAGGTCATGGAAGAATTGAACATTCCATTTCTGAAGGCGCTAAGCTTCAAGCCATGAAACACAATGAAATTGTGAAGCAAAATAGATTTGTAATTGAGAGACTTATCGATGTTGTGTGCTTCTTAGCTAAACAAGAGCTTGCTTTTAGAGGATTTTGAAGATGAAAGTTCCGACAGCAAAGGTAATTATCTTGAATTATTGGAACTTCTCTCCAGACAAGAACAGTTTTTACGTGATCATTTGCAGTGCACTTCGTTTTAAAGGTACATCAAGTACAATTCAAAATGAGCTGATTGAATCAGTAACTGACGTAATTAATGAATTAAAGAACAATTACATTCCTGCGAGTTTGTTAGTGTGCAAGCAGACGAAACCCTTGACGTTTCTTGTAAACCTCAAATGAGCATCATTCTTAGATTCTGTACGCAAGATGGGCCTAAAGAAAGGTTTATTGGTTTCTATGATGTTTCAAAAGACAAAACAGCTGTAGGGTTATCAGAAGTTATTATCCATGAACTCAATGCTCGGGAAATTACTGACAAAATAGTTAGTCAAACCTATGATGGGGCCTCTGTAATGGCAGGAGATCGAGGAGGCGTCCAACAGTTTGTGAAACAGGTCTGTCCACGAGCTACATTTTTACATTGTTACGCTCATAAATTGAATCTCGTGTTACTATATTGTTCAAAATCATTCAAACAAGTTAGACTTTTCGTTTATAATCTTGCAGCTTTCCATACATTTTTCATTAAATCCTCAAAAAGAACACAGCTGTTAGAAAATAAAGGATTTAGATTACCACAAACATGTACCACCCGCTGGAATTTCAATTCTCGAGCAGTTGTAACTTTTATTACTTTTTTTCTCTTATTAATAATATTTTTATTTGTACTTACCTTGTAATTCAAAACACACATCCGGTATACACACGTGGCGTTGTGGCCACCATTACTTTTCTCACCAAGGGCCAGGATATGTTATTAAGCGAGCACAGAAACAGTTTGGGCATTCGAAATAATAAGTCTAACAACATTTAGGTTCAACAAAACTTTGTGGTTTAATATTTCTAAATTTTAATCATTAGAATTTACAAAAACCAAAATGGTGTCGTATACACACAAAACAAATTGGCGGCTATATACTTCCGCCCAACTAACTACACATCAATTTTAATTATTCATTTCTTGTATCTCCTGTATTTAATTTATAACAAGAGTATTTTATATTAAACTGCAGTTATCATTGATTTTATTCACTACGTATCAGATTATATTTCAACACAAACCAATGCCTCATTGTATAACTTGTAGATGCCGGCATTCTCTCGCACGCACACACACACACTCTCTCTCTCCCCATACATTAATTAGTGGTACATATTTTGATTTAGAATGTTTGAGCTCAGATTATAAAATTGATACGGTTATAAATTCTGAACTTTCCTGAGTTGGACGTCGCAGTTTCTCCTCAGACGTTCTCCATTTCCAGCAGGTGGTCGGCGGACTTTACTGTTGAGTCTGTTCCTTCACTGCACTGAATTTACCTTACATTCTTGCTTTTCTGTTTAGTTAATGGTACTTGCTACCTTTCAATTACATTTTTGCACTGTTTGAAACACTTTGGCTGGCAATAATCGGTCAGTGAATTTTGTAGCGTGCTACTGCACTGAATGTAGGTTGAAGACTGGGGCGGATATTATGTTGTAAATTCGGCAGGTGGAAGGGATTACTCGTCATCAACCTTTCGTTCACGGCTGATGACGGCATGGTTTTACGTCTCAGTTGTTACGTTTGTCGTATGTATTATGACGTTTTCGTATTATTCGACTAGTGCTTTGTCCAAATATGTGTCGTCTGTCACGTACGCCCATGACCTTGAAGTCAAGTCGTCCTGGCAAACTGCGTAGCATGATATATATTGGGAAATTTTAACCTCACCCCTTTTAATACATTAAATCACAATAAATTAATTTTGCCTGTACTGACAAATTCCTATACGGACTTATGTACCGTTACACAGTGCATACAATTTATGGAAAATACAATAAGCTGAAAGATGTTTTCCACACAATTACAGATAACATTTAAGAGTGGGATGCAGAGTCATTCAACTGTGCTTCTGGCCTGCTTAATATCTTGAACAAAACATAATTCACTTACCTGTTTTGCCTTTACAACCAAATTTTTGTATATATAGACCACCTTTTCGCACTCCTTCAAAACAAAGTAACATCAGACATAAATATGTGTAATATTGAAATCCAGAAGACCATCGGAGTAATAAAAATATGAGATCAGAAAATACTGTGAAATCATGTGTTGAAAACTAAGAAGATTTGCAACGATTTAAGTATAAGTGAACAAGAATTCGGGTCCTTCAAACTTTTAACCTACGAAATTTTGGACATACTGACTGTACAAATGGAAACGCGTTTTGGAGATATTGAAACGATCAGATTTGTCGAATTGCTGGATCAAAATAGCTTTGGGGGATATAAACTAGATTTTCCTGCAATAAAATTAAACAACCTTCTGTCCACGTATCCATTTTTCAACAAAGAACGATTGGAAAATGAGTTAAAGAATATTTATGTAGATGAAGAAAAACAATTACCCCCTGTAGACCTTCTGAAATTCATAACTAGCAATGGTCTTCAAACCATCTATAAAGAAGTGACACGACTTATCAAGTTGGTCTTGACATCTCCCGTTACTACAGCTTCCTCTGAAAGAAGTATGAGCACATTAAAAAGGATATAAAATTCCCTCCGAAATTCAATGACAAATGAACGATTAAGTTCTCTCAGTACAATCGCCATTGAAAAAAGTTTAGTTAAAGAACTTTCTATGGGTCAGAGTTTCAAGGAACATGTAATTGATATTTTAGCACCAAAGAAGAATCGACGTGTGGACCTATTGTATAAAAAAATATAAGGTAAGGAAGCATATTTATATTTTATCAGCCTACCCAGTACTTACACACTAGCTTCGCCACTGATCAATTTATACGGTAAAATATTCACACGATGAGTGTATGAAGCTCTTGTGAACTATACGAGCTTTACTGTACATCCTGGAAGTCCACACTGTTGTTATGGCAACATACTGTTCTATCTTGATGACGCATTATGGCTGTTAAAACCATTTACATGTGTTCTTTTCACACTGAAAGTTGTTTATCAGAGCTCTTCATAAGTGTTCTCAGAACAGAGAAACTGGAGTACAACAATTATCAATATGATGATAATCTTCTCTACAATGATAAAAAAAAAAAATATTTAAGTATTAAATTTCTGTCAATTTAATAATGCTGTTGTTAAATCTATTGCAAAAGTTTTTTTTTTATTAAGGCATTGTTAATGTACATTCCTCTCTGTATTATGGAAAACAAATTAGAACGATGGGTTATGGTTGCTTGAAGGGTCGACAACTTGACTTCTTTCCTTTATTCCTTATAAAAAAAAATGTCAAACACTGTCTTTTCTGACTTTTTTTAATATAGAAATGTAGAGTTAGCCAGTCATAACGATAATACACTTTAATACTTTGAATATTATACTGTAATGAATATTGCCTAATATGAAAAAAACTATCCAAGTACTTAAAAGAAAAAGCTTGTCTATTCACAAGCACGTATGGTAATCCGTTTTTGTTGTTGACGTGTGTTTCACTTTGATGAAAATTTTAATGCTTAACAATCTCATATTAGGAATGGAAGATGTTTTAACGACGTGTGAAGATGGCACAATCGTTCCGAAACATGTTACAAATCTAATTGAAGAAGTTACCACATGGAAATGAATGCAAGTAATATATCAACAAAAAGAAAATTAACAATGCACTGTAATTACGAATATATGTACTGCAGAGTCCAGGACTTAAAATAAGATTACAGAAGTCGTATACAAAAGTTATATTATGAAGTTATATACAGATTTTTTTTGAACAGCTAAAGTTCTGTTCTCACAAATCTCATCATATGAGAATAACGTATTAAGCATTGTGAACCTATAGTTCAATTAGCTGCTTACCTATACATCTGTTGAAATAGAAAGAATTATTGTTCTGTATTATTTACTATCTAAATAATGCTAATTTTCTCTATAAAAATATTTTTTCCCCAGTCAACATAGTATTGCATCACAACGCAATTCCACTGTTCAGGACTACTAAAAGGTTCAGTAAGCCAACAGGTTCACAGTTTGATCCATAGTCACTTCCATCACTGCCTGGCCGTAGTCAACTGAGTCACTCTAGCAGTAGTTCTTGTAACGGTACGTTATGTAACGAATTTTATTTTTAGCCAGTGAATCACACAAAAAGCATTTTGTTGACAAAGACGAAGTAAGTCAGGGTCTGGGAGTGGCCGGCAATAAGACGCCGTTACGATCAAGTGAAAAACAAATGACGTCAATCCAAAGGAGGGACGGGGGGAGGTAACCGGAATGAACTGGTTTCAAATGCATATTTGTACGGAATTGTGGCGCAGGAATGGATACGAAGCATCGCAGTCTCCAGCCAGACGCCGAACAGTACAGATGTAGTTTACAGTGCGCGCGAACAGTTACGGTAGGCCTACCGAGTTTCTGGCAAAACAAAGTTTTAAAAATGGTGTTAGTCTCCAGCCAGACACCGAACAGTACATATGTAGTTTACAGTGCGCGCGAACAGTTACGGTAGGCCTACCGAGTTTCTGGCAAAAAAAAAAAGTTTTAAAAATGGTGTTTAACATGTGAGTGCAAAACAAAAAACATAAACGTAAATTTGAACTTTCGAAACATTTTTTGTCGGAAAAGCGAATTGTGATTGGTGGTGCAACAAACAGGAGACTCCTTGACGAAAGAGCTAAGTAAACATAAAGGCGTAGTAAATTTGGTGAAAGTATACAAAATTGACTTTTTTAAAACAATATCATGAAAAACAGTAAAATTACCTTTTAAAAATAATGAGATCTCAACAGGTTGTGTGTGTGTGTGTGTGTGTGTGTGTGTGAGAGAGAGAGAGAGAGAGAGAGAGAGAGAGAGAGAGAGAGAGAGAGAGAGAGAGAGAGAGAGAGAGAGAGAGAGAGAGAGAGAGAGAGAGAGAGAGAACAAAGAGTGTGGTAAGCGCTAAAGATAAAAACAAAGTACTGATATGCTATTAAAGATTTTCTATTGATATATTCTTTTTTTTAATTATATTTTCTTTTTAACATCAAAAAATTAAAGTACAATGTGTTTTAATAAAATAAAAACAGATTTCTCTTTATTTGTTAGTTTAGTTAATTACGCAGTCTACCCGAACCCTATTCTCTGTGTCAATAAGTTCGCCTAAACAGCCCTGGAATTTTTTCTGTAAGGGAATTTTGTTTAATTATTTGTCAAAATTGTTTTATTCGGGAAAGTGAAATGGTTTCCACATTTCCTCAAAAAAATATGGTGGCGACCTTGGGAATCTTCTGACTTTGTAAAGGTAAGTCGAAAAGAGTTATAATCGGGGTTAATTTCTTATTCTTCTTTTTTTAACAGTTACAAGTGGCGACCCTGCCAGGATACTTGTTAAATTCATTTAATAAGTTAGGCCTACTTAAACACAGATAGGTTAGGGTAGACAGCGGAATGTTTATATAGCAATTTCATTGGGTAATTTGATGTACTAATTGTGAGTTTTTTGTGTAATACGTTATGTAATATTGGATATAAATTTTTTTTGGGGGAATTTGTGTAATTTGAAAACTGGCAGGCAATGAAAATGAACGTAGTCTAACTGACTCTGCCATAATGAGTGACTCTGGGGTACATTCGACCCCAGTGTCAACAAAAGAAAGGAAGGGGCAAATGGATAATATCAGAATTTTTTGCGTATGATGTCTAATGATAATAATAAGCGTTTTAATGAATTGTGTGGGCCCATTGATGCTATTGGTAATGATATTAAAAAACGAACTGAGAAATGGAAAAGAGACGCAGATAAATGTAACAAGAATAAAGATGACCAGGTTGTGAACACTATGGTAGGTGATGTTAGTGTAAGTGATAACTATAATAATAATAATAATAATATGACGAATAATAATGATGACATAATTGAAAATGTAGTGTCAAAGAGTAAAATATTGAATAATGGTAGTGATGATGAAGTTCTAGTGGGAGTAGAAGTTAGTGGTGAGGTAGTAGGTGATGAATCTGAAGTGAGGTTAGGTGAGCATGGGGGCAAAGGGCAAATTTTCCCTGTGTTTTGTGGAGTAAGGACTCCACATGTGGTTTTTGAGGACAAAGGTTCCTCCAGAGGTTATGTGGGAGACATAGTGTCTCATAATGGTCCCCTAGTTGTTGTGGTATACCTGGTAAAGCTAGGAGGTGTTTTAGTGATTTTGTGGTGCCCTTTGCAAGGAGTGAGGTAGTTCAGGGGGTTGGAGCAGTTTCTATGGTGAGTTGCGGTTGAGATATTCAGTAGAAGTAGACATTATGAAAATTTAATGAGTGTTCTAGGTGTGGAGCGGGCAGTGCATATTATGATTATAGGTGATGTAATCTTTCAAATTACATACCTATATTATTAAATACACAATAACTATCTGTACCATAAATATTGTACAATTACGGGCGCCATGTTGGACTACCAACAGATGATATTATATTTCTTTTACGGGCCAGACTTTGTGTTAAGCGAACGATATGATAGCGGGAAGTGTTATCTGAAATAAATACTCTTAGTTGAAATGGTAACAAAAAAAAACTTATTATTATCAGAAAGATTTTACATAGAAAAGTGACTCTACTATGTGCCAAACACGCATGTTAGTAGGCCTCGGGGCATAGTCCTATGTATATTTGAATAAACATCATGAGAAATGAACCTTATAAATATAATAAAACATATAATAAAACATATAAGAACACCAAAACGAATTTAACATATATGTATGCACAACCCAGCACTTAGAAATTATAAGACACTCGCCCTCTCACTCTCTCTCTCTCACTCTGGTACAATTCTTTTAATGAGCTCATTTTGTTAAAATTTTAAAGACTTAGTGAATTTAATTTACTTTGAATTTTTTATTTTGGTCATTATGTTGCAATTATGTTTTATGTGAAATTAAAAGAAAATATGCTGTTGGAACGTTCTCACCAAATCGTCGGATAAGTCTCATCGCACTTCTAAGGTCATAATCTCCATGCACAATCCGTAACTGTTTTACATCGCTTTACGGCCGCACCGTCGTGTCGGCCCACGAAAACGCTTCGGACGGATTCTATACGCACTCCTAACGACCTATCGGCCGATGACACCTATCCAATTAAGCTATCGCCCCAACATTTTAGATATTTTAGTGAGGTAATTAACCACTTTTAGTGGTTTAAAAGTAAAAATTCACTTTCCGTGAACTTGTTGCCGGCCGGCTGCGATCACGCTTCCTGATGAAATGACACAGATCTTTTGTCACATTTTGCGTAGGTGGGGTGAAACTACGTCACCCGGCTATTGTTTGTCTGTTTACAGTTTCCACAACACATTCCTCGGCGCTGACGTAGTCAGGGCTTGTCGCCTTATCTCATTTTGCAACATACGGTTTTTTGCTGGGCTTCACGTTTTTTGCTATGAAACAGTTAGAATCCTGGCAAATATTTATATAGTTCACTCACTGTAGATTTACAAAGATTATAAAAGGTTTCTTTAATTTTGACCAAATCGTAAAAACAAAAGGATATAATACTTATGGTCTTTTATACCATATTTATGTCAATTAATATTTGTACCATAATTGTACCATTACAGTGACCTGATCGATGATGAAGCAGTTGACAGTGATGAAGTAAGTGGTGACAATAATGATATAAATAGGTGATGTGATTGGAAATAGAGGTAATACCTACCTGCTGATAAGTAATCCCAATGATGACTTACCTTATCATGAGACTGGGGTAACTGGTGCAGCAGCAGATGATGATGATGATATTGTAACTTACCTGATTGTGACAAATAATCCCAAGGGCGACTTGACTGTACACGATGTTGACAAGGTATATGATACAATACTATGGAATAATCCTACTTTTGATTATTATGGTATAGTGGACAATACAGATTTAAATGGTTATTATACTGAAAGAGGTAAGATTAGATTAGACAATACTGAAATGTGCGTGTACAGTATTAGGTTGATGATGGACATTTATTTGATTTCATGGTTTTGGTACTTGGCTTGCTAGTATAATGATTTTGGGGAACAATGATATTTTATGTGAAGTATATTGTATATAAATTTGTATTGGGGTTATATGTATTATGTATTAGGTTAAGTCATTGTTATGGTAGGGTAGGATGCATTGTGTTGTGTGTGTATGTTGTGTTTTGTGTACTAATGTTTATAATTTTGAATGAATAAGAATTGGCATTACTGAGTTCAGTTATGTAATTAAATTGATTTGAAATGGTTTAAGATGTAAATTTGGTAATAAATTCGACAAATTTAGATTTGAATTTTATAATAAATTATAAATGATTAAAATTTGATAATAGAAATGTTTAATAGAAAAATCATAGATAAAGTTATAATGTGATGTTGGTAATGTTTATTTTAAGGTGATGTATTTATGAGATATAAGACATATGCCATATTCTATGGTTTGTAATAGTACATTGAGATATTGTACTGAGGGGGTAGCTACGACACTCTAGCTACGTATAAAATGTTTATCCTTGTAATAACAATATTGTTTGTTATAATTTGATGTGAGTACAGCTAATTCTAACTATTGGTTATGTTGTAAAATTGTAACATTGTCATTTTAAAGAACAATGCAGCAAATCTAAACCTTTGAGAAGTTATACAATATTGTGACAGATTATGTTAATGGAATTTGAACATGAATGTTAATGAATTGTGGACAATTGATTGCACCAGTTAAGGCGACAATAAACGCAAAGGGTAATCGTTAGAAAATTGAGACATTGAATTTGAGTATTTTTTATATTTTTTTATATGATTTACAATTGTATATTGATGTATGGTCATATACTTATGTACGTTAATATGTTACTTGTGTTAAATAATGTGTCCTGTTAGCATAAGGGTATCTACTTTTGAATTGTAATATGTTATTTGTGTGTTAAGATACTACAGATACCACAAATCAGTACTTTGGTCAATGCAAATCAGTACTTCTAGGAGGAACCCAAATCAGTGCAGGGATATGGATTAATGAAAGACCATTGGATGTTTTTGCTTTTGTTGTCACAGAATCTGTGTGGAACTGTGGGGGCGAACCTGTGCCGGCCAGCTCGTCAGGGCAGGGTCGCCAAGTGCCTGTCTGGCTTTACGGTGTTGGGATCCTGATGAAGGAAGTCCAGTAAAGTCATGCGGGTACGACCACAGCCACTGGATTAGGGGTGTAAGTACCCAACTTTTAATCAGGAAGTAAGGGGGGTCGTGGCACCATATCCTCACTGATCCACCTAGGTTTAGGCAATGAGAGTTTTTATGTTTTTAGACATAAAACCTCTCATTGGGGGGGGGGGTCTTGTAATGGTACATTATGTAACAAATTCTATTTTTAGCCAGTGAATCACACAAAAAGCATTTTGTTGACAAAGATGAAGTAAGTCAGGGTTTGGGAGCGGCCGGCAATAAGACGCCTATGATCAAGTGAAAAACAAATGACATCAATCCAAAGAAGGGACGGGGGGAGGTAACCGGAATGAACTGGTTTCAAATGCGTATTTGTACGGAATTGTGGCGCAGGAACGGAAACGGAGAGCCGCAGTCTCCAGCCAGACGCCGAACAGTACAGATGTAGTTTACAGTCTGTGTGAACAGTTACGGAAGGCCTACCGAGTTTCTGGCAAAAAAAAAAAAGTTTTAAAAATGGTGTTTAACATGTGAGTTAAATCTAAACAAAAAATGCAAATGTAAATTTGAACTTTCAGAACATTATTCGTCGGAAAAGCGAATTGCGACTGGTGGTGCAACAAACAGGAGATTCTTCAACGAAAGAACTAAGTAAACATAAAGGCGTAGTAAATTTGGTGAAAATATACAAAATTGACTTTTTAAAACAATATCATGAAAAACAGTATGTATTTTTAAATACAAAATATTATAAAAGACCTTTTAAAAATAATGAGATCTCAACAGGTGGTGTGTGTGTGTGTGTGAGAGAGAGAGAGAGAGAGAACAAAGAGTGTGGTAAGCGCTAAAGATAAAAACAAAGTACTGATATGCTATTAAAGATTTTCTATTGATATATTCTTTTTTTTAATTATATTTTCTTTTTAACATCAAAAAATTAAAGTACAATGTGTTTTAATAAAATAAAAACAGATTTCTCTTTATTTGTTAGTTTAGTTAATTACGCAGTCTACCCGAACCCTATTCTCTGTGTCAATAAGTTCGCCTAAACAGCCCTGGAATTTTTTCTGTAAGGGAATTTTGTTTAATTATTTGTCAAAATTGTTTTATTCGGGAAAGTGAAATGGTTTCCACATTTCCTCAAAAAAATATGGTGGCGACCTTGGGAATCTTCTGACTTTGTAAAGGTAAGTCGAAAAGAGTTATAATCGGGGTTAATTTCTTATTCTTCTTTTTTTAACAGTTACAAGTGGCGACCCTGCCAGGATACTTGTTAAATTCATTTAATAAGTTAGGCCTACTTAAACACAGATAGGTTAGGGTAGACAGCGGAATGTTTATATAGCAATTTCATTGGGTAATTTGATGTACTAATTGTGAGTTTTTTGTGTAATACGTTATGTAATATTGGATATAAATTTTTTTTGGGGGAATTTGTGTAATTTGAAAACTGGCAGACAATGAAAATGAACGTAGTCTAACTGACTCTGCCATAATGAGTGACTCTGGGGTACATTCGACCCCAGTGTCAACAAAAGAAAGGAAGGGGCAAATGGATAATATCAGAATTTTTTGCGTATGATGTCTAATGATAATAATAAGCGTTTTAATGAATTGTGTGGGCCCATTGATGCTATTGGTAATGATATTAAAAAACGAACTGAGAAATGGAAAAGAGACGCAGATAAATGTAACAAGAATAAAGATGACCAGGTTGTGAACACTATGGTAGGTGATGTTAGTGTAAGTGATAACTATAATAATAATAATAATAATATGACGAATAATAATGATGACATAATTGAAAATGTAGTGTCAAAGAGTAAAATATTGAATAATGGTAGTGATGATGAAGTTCTAGTGGGAGTAGAAGTTAGTGGTGAGGTAGTAGGTGATGAATCTGAAGTGAGGTTAGGTGAGCATGGGGGCAAAGGGCAAATTTTCCCTGTGTTTTGTGGAGTAAGGACTCCACATGTGGTTTTTGAGGACAAAGGTTCCTCCAGAGGTTATGTGGGAGACATAGTGTCTCATAATGGTCCCCTAGTTGTTGTGGTATACCTGGTAAAGCTAGGAGGTGTTTTAGTGATTTTGTGGTGCCCTTTGCAAGGAGTGAGGTAGTTCAGGGGGTTGGAGCAGTTTCTATGGTGAGTTGCGGTTGAGATATTCAGTAGAAGTAGACATTATGAAAATTTAATGAGTGTTCTAGGTGTGGAGCGGGCAGTGCATATTATGATTATAGGTGATGTAATCTTTCAAATTACATACCTATATTATTAAATACACAATAACTATCTGTACCATAAATATTGTACAATTACGGGCGCCATGTTGGACTACCAACAGATGATATTATATTTCTTTTACGGGCCAGACTTTGTGTTAAGCGAACGATATGATAGCGGGAAGTGTTATCTGAAATAAATACTCTTAGTTGAAATGGTAACAAAAAAAAACTTATTATTATCAGAAAGATTTTACATAGAAAAGTGACTCTACTATGTGCCAAACACGCATGTTAGTAGGCCTCGGGGCATAGTCCTATGTATATTTGAATAAACATCATGAGAAATGAACCTTATAAATATAATAAAACATATAATAAAACATATAAGAACACCAAAACGAATTTAACATATATGTATGCACAACCCAGCACTTAGAAATTATAAGACACTCGCCCTCTCACTCTCTCTCTCTCACTCTGGTACAATTCTTTTAATGAGCTCATTTTGTTAAAATTTTAAAGACTTAGTGAATTTAATTTACTTTGAATTTTTTATTTTGGTCATTATGTTGCAATTATGTTTTATGTGAAATTAAAAGAAAATATGCTGTTGGAACGTTCTCACCAAATCGTCGGATAAGTCTCATCGCACTTCTAAGGTCATAATCTCCATGCACAATCCGTAACTGTTTTACATCGCTTTACGGCCGCACCGTCGTGTCGGCCCACGAAAACGCTTCGGACGGATTCTATACGCACTCCTAACGACCTATCGGCCGATGACACCTATCCAATTAAGCTATCGCCCCAACATTTTAGATATTTTAGTGAGGTAATTAACCACTTTTAGTGGTTTAAAAGTAAAAATTCACTTTCCGTGAACTTGTTGCCGGCCGGCTGCGATCACGCTTCCTGATGAAATGACACAGATCTTTTGTCACATTTTGCGTAGGTGGGGTGAAACTACGTCACCCGGCTATTGTTTGTCTGTTTACAGTTTCCACAACACATTCCTCGGCGCTGACGTAGTCAGGGCTTGTCGCCTTATCTCATTTTGCAACATACGGTTTTTTGCTGGGCTTCACGTTTTTTGCTATGAAACAGTTAGAATCCTGGCAAATATTTATATAGTTCACTCACTGTAGATTTACAAAGATTATAAAAGGTTTCTTTAATTTTGACCAAATCGTAAAAACAAAAGGATATAATACTTATGGTCTTTTATACCATATTTATGTCAATTAATATTTGTACCATAATTGTACCATTACAGTGACCTGATCGATGATGAAGCAGTTGACAGTGATGAAGTAAGTGGTGACAATAATGATATAAATAGGTGATGTGATTGGAAATAGAGGTAATACCTACCTGCTGATAAGTAATCCCAATGATGACTTACCTTATCATGAGACTGGGGTAACTGGTGCAGCAGCAGATGATGATGATGATATTGTAACTTACCTGATTGTGACAAATAATCCCAAGGGCGACTTGACTGTACACGATGTTGACAAGGTATATGATACAATACTATGGAATAATCCTACTTTTGATTATTATGGTATAGTGGACAATACAGATTTAAATGGTTATTATACTGAAAGAGGTAAGATTAGATTAGACAATACTGAAATGTGCGTGTACAGTATTAGGTTGATGATGGACATTTATTTGATTTCATGGTTTTGGTACTTGGCTTGCTAGTATAATGATTTTGGGGAACAATGATATTTTATGTGAAGTATATTGTATATAAATTTGTATTGGGGTTATATGTATTATGTATTAGGTTAAGTCATTGTTATGGTAGGGTAGGATGCATTGTGTTGTGTGTGTATGTTGTGTTTTGTGTACTAATGTTTATAATTTTGAATGAATAAGAATTGGCATTACTGAGTTCAGTTATGTAATTAAATTGATTTGAAATGGTTTAAGATGTAAATTTGGTAATAAATTCGACAAATTTAGATTTGAATTTTATAATAAATTATAAATGATTAAAATTTGATAATAGAAATGTTTAATAGAAAAATCATAGATAAAGTTATAATGTGATGTTGGTAATGTTTATTTTAAGGTGATGTATTTATGAGATATAAGACATATGCCATATTCTATGGTTTGTAATAGTACATTGAGATATTGTACTGAGGGGGTAGCTACGACACTCTAGCTACGTATAAAATGTTTATCCTTGTAATAACAATATTGTTTGTTATAATTTGATGTGAGTACAGCTAATTCTAACTATTGGTTATGTTGTAAAATTGTAACATTGTCATTTTAAAGAACAATGCAGCAAATCTAAACCTTTGAGAAGTTATACAATATTGTGACAGATTATGTTAATGGAATTTGAACATGAATGTTAATGAATTGTGGACAATTGATTGCACCAGTTAAGGCGACAATAAACGCAAAGGGTAATCGTTAGAAAATTGAGACATTGAATTTGAGTATTTTTTATATTTTTTTATATGATTTACAATTGTATATTGATGTATGGTCATATACTTATGTACGTTAATATGTTACTTGTGTTAAATAATGTGTCCTGTTAGCATAAGGGTATCTACTTTTGAATTGTAATATGTTATTTGTGTGTTAAGATACTACAGATACCACAAATCAGTACTTTGGTCAATGCAAATCAGTACTTCTAGGAGGAACCCAAATCAGTGCAGGGATATGGATTAATGAAAGACCATTGGATGTTTTTGCTTTTGTTGTCACAGAATCTGTGTGGAACTGTGGGGGCGAACCTGTGCCGGCCAGCTCGTCAGGGCAGGGTCGCCAAGTGCCTGTCTGGCTTTACGGTGTTGGGATCCTGATGAAGGAAGTCCAGTAAAGTCATGCGGGTACGACCACAGCCACTGGATTAGGGGTGTAAGTACCCAACTTTTAATCAGGAAGTAAGGGGGGTCGTGGCACCATATCCTCACTGATCCACCTAGGTTTAGGCAATGAGAGTTTTTATGTTTTTAGACATAAAACCTCTCATTGGGGGGGGGGGTCTTGTAATGGTACATTATGTAACAAATTCTATTTTTAGCCAGTGAATCACACAAAAAGCATTTTGTTGACAAAGATGAAGTAAGTCAGGGTTTGGGAGCGGCCGGCAATAAGACGCCTATGATCAAGTGAAAAACAAATGACATCAATCCAAAGAAGGGACGGGGGGAGGTAACCGGAATGAACTGGTTTCAAATGCGTATTTGTACGGAATTGTGGCGCAGGAACGGAAACGGAGAGCCGCAGTCTCCAGCCAGACGCCGAACAGTACAGATGTAGTTTACAGTCTGTGTGAACAGTTACGGAAGGCCTACCGAGTTTCTGGCAAAAAAAAAAAAGTTTTAAAAATGGTGTTTAACATGTGAGTTAAATCTAAACAAAAAATGCAAATGTAAATTTGAACTTTCAGAACATTATTCGTCGGAAAAGCGAATTGCGACTGGTGGTGCAACAAACAGGAGATTCTTCAACGAAAGAACTAAGTAAACATAAAGGCGTAGTAAATTTGGTGAAAATATACAAAATTGACTTTTTAAAACAATATCATGAAAAACAGTATGTATTTTTAAATACAAAATATTATAAAAGACCTTTTAAAAATAATGAGATCTCAACAGGTGGTGTGTGTGTGTGTGTGTGTGTGAGAGAGAGAGAGAGAGAGAACAAAGAGTGTGGTAAGCGCTAAAGATAAAAACAAAGTACTGATATGCTATTAAAGATTTTCTATTGATATATTCTTTTTTTTAATTATATTTTCTTTTTAACATCAAAAAATTAAAGTACAATGTGTTTTAATAAAATAAAAACAGATTTCTCTTTATTTGTTAGTTTAGTTAATTACGCAGTCTACCCGAACCCTATTCTCTGTGTCAATAAGTTCGCCTAAACAGCCCTGGAATTTTTTCTGTAAGGGAATTTTGTTTAATTATTTGTCAAAATTGTTTTATTCGGGAAAGTGAAATGGTTTCCACATTTCCTCAAAAAAATATGGTGGCGACCTTGGGAATCTTCTGACTTTGTAAAGGTAAGTCGAAAAGAGTTATAATCGGGGTTAATTTCTTATTCTTCTTTTTTTAACAGTTACAAGTGGCGACCCTGCCAGGATACTTGTTAAATTCATTTAATAAGTTAGGCCTACTTAAACACAGATAGGTTAGGGTAGACAGCGGAATGTTTATATAGCAATTTCATTGGGTAATTTGATGTACTAATTGTGAGTTTTTTGTGTAATACGTTATGTAATATTGGATATAAATTTTTTTTGGGGGAATTTGTGTAATTTGAAAACTGGCAGACAATGAAAATGAACGTAGTCTAACTGACTCTGCCATAATGAGTGACTCTGGGGTACATTCGACCCCAGTGTCAACAAAAGAAAGGAAGGGGCAAATGGATAATATCAGAATTTTTTGCGTATGATGTCTAATGATAATAATAAGCGTTTTAATGAATTGTGTGGGCCCATTGATGCTATTGGTAATGATATTAAAAAACGAACTGAGAAATGGAAAAGAGACGCAGATAAATGTAACAAGAATAAAGATGACCAGGTTGTGAACACTATGGTAGGTGATGTTAGTGTAAGTGATAACTATAATAATAATAATAATAATATGACGAATAATAATGATGACATAATTGAAAATGTAGTGTCAAAGAGTAAAATATTGAATAATGGTAGTGATGATGAAGTTCTAGTGGGAGTAGAAGTTAGTGGTGAGGTAGTAGGTGATGAATCTGAAGTGAGGTTAGGTGAGCATGGGGGCAAAGGGCAAATTTTCCCTGTGTTTTGTGGAGTAAGGACTCCACATGTGGTTTTTGAGGACAAAGGTTCCTCCAGAGGTTATGTGGGAGACATAGTGTCTCATAATGGTCCCCTAGTTGTTGTGGTATACCTGGTAAAGCTAGGAGGTGTTTTAGTGATTTTGTGGTGCCCTTTGCAAGGAGTGAGGTAGTTCAGGGGGTTGGAGCAGTTTCTATGGTGAGTTGCGGTTGAGATATTCAGTAGAAGTAGACATTATGAAAATTTAATGAGTGTTCTAGGTGTGGAGCGGGCAGTGCATATTATGATTATAGGTGATGTAATCTTTCAAATTACATACCTATATTATTAAATACACAATAACTATCTGTACCATAAATATTGTACAATTACGGGCGCCATGTTGGACTACCAACAGATGATATTATATTTCTTTTACGGGCCAGACTTTGTGTTAAGCGAACGATATGATAGCGGGAAGTGTTATCTGAAATAAATACTCTTAGTTGAAATGGTAACAAAAAAAAACTTATTATTATCAGAAAGATTTTACATAGAAAAGTGACTCTACTATGTGCCAAACACGCATGTTACTAGGCCTCGGGGCGTAGTCCTATGTATATTTGAATAAACATCATGAGAAATGAACCTTATAAATATAATAAAACATATAAGAACACCAAAACGAATTTAACATATATGTATGCACAACCCAGCACTTAGAAATTATAAGACACTCGCCCTCTCACTCTCTCTCTCTCACTCTGGTACAATTCTTTTAATGAGCTCATTTTGTTAAAATTTTAAAGACTTAGTGAATTTAATTTACTTTGAATTTTTTATTTTGGTCATTATGTTGCAATTATGTTTTATGTGAAATTAAAAGAAAATATGCTGTTGGAACGTTCTCACCAAATCGTCGGATAAGTCTCATCGCACTTCTAAGGTCGTAATCTCCATGCACAATCCGTAACTGTTTTACATCGCTTTACGGCCGCACCGTCGTGTCGGCCCACGAAAACGCTTCGGACGGATTCTATACGCACTCCTAACGACCTATCGGCCGATGACACCTATCCAATTAAGCTATCGCCCCAACATTTTAGATATTTTAGTGAGGTAATTAACCACTTTTAGTGGTTTAAAAGTAAAAATTCACTTTCCGTGAACTTGTTGCCGGCCGGCTGCGATCACGCTTCCTGATGAAATGACACAGATCTTTTGTCACATTTTGCGTAGGTGGGGTGAAACTACGTCACCCGGCTATTGTTTGTCTGTTTACAGTTTCCACAACACATTCCTCGGCGCTGACGTAGTCAGGGCTTGTCGCCTTATCTCATTTTGCAACATACGGTTTTTTGCTGGGCTTCACGTTTTTTGCTATGAAACAGTTAGAATCCTGGCAAATATTTATATAGTTCACTCACTGTAGATTTACAAAGATTATAAAAGGTTTCTTTAATTTTGACCAAATCGTAAAAACAAAAGGATATAATACTTATGGTCTTTTATACCATATTTATGTCAATTAATATTTGTACCATAATTGTACCATTACAGTGACCTGATCGATGATGAAGCAGTTGACAGTGATGAAGTAAGTGGTGACAATAATGATATAAATAGGTGATGTGATTGGAAATAGAGGTAATACCTACCTGCTGATAAGTAATCCCAATGATGACTTACCTTATCATGAGACTGGGGTAACTGGTGCAGCAGCAGATGATGATGATGATATTGTAACTTACCTGATTGTGACAAATAATCCCAAGGGCGACTTGACTGTACACGATGTTGACAAGGTATATGATACAATACTATGGAATAATCCTACTTTTGATTATTATGGTATAGTGGACAATACAGATTTAAATGGTTATTATACTGAAAGAGGTAAGATTAGATTAGACAATACTGAAATGTGCGTGTACAGTATTAGGTTGATGATGGACATTTATTTGATTTCATGGGTTTTGGTACTTGGCTTGCTAGTATAATGATTTTGGGGAACAATGATATTTTATGTGAAGTATATTGTATATAAATTTGTATTGGGGTTATATGTATTATGTATTAGGTTAAGTCATTGTTATGGTAGGGTAGGATGCATTGTGTTGTGTGTGTATGTTGTGTTTTGTGTACTAATGTTTATAATTTTGAATGAATAAGAATTGGCATTACTGAGTTCAGTTATGTAATTAAATTGATTTGAAATGGTTTAAGATGTAAATTTGGTAATAAATTCGACAAATTTAGATTTGAATTTTATAATAAATTATAAATGATTAAAATTTGATAATAGAAATGTTTAATAGAAAAATCATAGATAAAGTTATAATGTGATGTTGGTAATGTTTATTTTAAGGTGATGTATTTATGAGATATAAGACATATGCCATATTCTATGGTTTGTAATAGTACATTGAGATATTGTACTGAGGGGGTAGCTACGACACTCTAGCTACGTATAAAATGTTTATCCTTGTAATAACAATATTGTTTGTTATAATTTGATGTGAGTACAGCTAATTCTAACTATTGGTTATGTTGTAAAATTGTAACATTGTCATTTTAAAGAACAATGCAGCAAATCTAAACCTTTGAGAAGTTATACAATATTGTGACAGATTATGTTAATGGAATTTGAACATGAATGTTAATGAATTGTGGACAATTGATTGCACCAGTTAAGGCGACAATAAACGCAAAGGGTAATCGTTAGAAAATTGAGACATTGAATTTGAGTATTTTTTATATTTTTTTATATGATTTACAATTGTATATTGATGTATGGTCATATACTTATGTACGTTAATATGTTACTTGTGTTAAATAATGTGTCCTGTTAGCATAAGGGTATCTACTTTTGAATTGTAATATGTTATTTGTGTGTTAAGATACTACAGATACCACAAATCAGTACTTTGGTCAATGCAAATCAGTACTTCTAGGAGGAACCCAAATCAGTGCAGGGATATGGATTAATGAAAGACCATTGGATGTTTTTGCTTTTGTTGTCACAGAATCTGTGTGGAACTGTGGGGGCGAACCTGTGCCGGCCAGCTCGTCAGGGCAGGGTCGCCAAGTGCCTGTCTGGCTTTACGGTGTTGGGATCCTGATGAAGGAAGTCCAGTAAAGTCATGCGGGTACGACCACAGCCACTGGATTAGGGGTGTAAGTACCCAACTTTTAATCAGGAAGTAAGGGGGGTCGTGGCACCATATCCTCACTGATCCGCCTAGGTTTAGGCAATGAGAGTTTTTATGTTTTTAGACATAAAACCTCTCATTGGGGGGGGGGGGGTCTTGTAATGGTACATTATGTAACAAATTCTATTTTTAGCCAGTGAATCACACAAAAAGCATTTTGTTGACAAAGATGAAGTAAGTCAGGGTTTGGGAGCGGCCGGCAATAAGACGCCTATGATCAAGTGAAAAACAAATGACATCAATCCAAAGAAGGGACGGGGGGAGGTAACCGGAATGAACTGGTTTCAAATGCGTATTTGTACGGAATTGTGGCGCAGGAACGGAAACGGAGAGCCGCAGTCTCCAGCCAGACGCCGAACAGTACAGATGTAGTTTACAGTCTGTGTGAACAGTTACGGAAGGCCTACCGAGTTTCTGGCAAAAAAAAAAGTTTTAAAAATGGTGTTTAACATGTGAGTTAAATCTAAACAAAAAATGCAAATGTAAATTTGAACTTTCAGAACATTATTCGTCGGAAAAGCGAATTGCGACTGGTGGTGCAACAAACAGGAGATTCTTCAACGAAAGAACTAAGTAAACATAAAGGCGTAGTAAATTTGGTGAAAATATACAAAATTGACTTTTTAAAACAATATCATGAAAAACAGTATGTATTTTTAAATACAAAATATTATAAAAGACCTTTTAAAAATAATGAGATCTCAACAGGTGGTGTGTGTGTGTGTGTGTGTGTGTGTGTGTGAGAGAGAGAGAGAGAGAGAGAGAACCAAAGGGTGTGGTAAGCGCTAGAGATAAAAACAAAGTACTGATATGCAATTAAAGATTTTCTATTATTCTTTTTTTTTAATTATATTTTCTTTTTAACAACAAAAAATTAAAGTACAATGTGTTTTAATAAAATAAAAACAGATTTCTCTTTATTTGTTAGTTTAGTTAATTACGCAGTCTACACGAACCCTATTCTCTGTGTCAATAAGTTCGCCTAAACAGCCCTGGAATTTTTTCTGTAAGGGAATTTTGTTTAATTATTTGTCAAAATATTGTTTTCTTCAGGAAAGTGAAATGGTTTCCACATTTCCTTAAAAAATTGTGGTGGCAACCTTGGGACTTTGGGAATCTTCTGACTTTGTAAAGGTAAGTCGAAAAGAGTTATAATCGGGGTTAATTTCTTTTTCTTTTTTTAACAGTTACATTCTTTATATACTAGCTGAATATAGATAATCTAAATACTAAGATCTTGTCTATTGTGAATAGGTACTCTAATCAAGAGATTTGAACTTAATGCTATGATATATTGTGTAAGTGATGACGACAACATTACTTGTATAGGCACTGATCACGTTGACTGAGTTAAGCACACACTATGGTTACTACTTCAGCGATGACAACACAAGCGAAGGGATCAAATTATTTTATGTACAGCACACTCACGCACGCGCACACACTTGTGTGTCTTGTAACACAATTGTTTGTCTACAAACTACTGCATACCAGAACGACTACACAGTGCACAAGCAAAACTGATTATAAACTCTCCACTTAAGTTGCGATTTCTATATAAGTACAGGACAAACAGGATGTAACAGTAAAATAACTGCATTTACATAATGTTTGAAATTATGTTTTGTTTTTTGAATCTTCTAAGATTCACCCTTCTCAGCTAAGAACAAAAAATGTGATGTGTTTAGTTCAATTACTTCCTGCAGAAGTGTTCGCCTTGTGTTTGGTTCATTTTTTCCCGTGTGGTTGCACGTTTTAATTAGAATGTCTTTGCAGAAGTGTACAAAATCAAATTCAACAAGACTTGTATTCTTACATTGTACTACACTAAACAACTCGCATTGATGTGATACCTCTGCACACCACACCACTTAGCTAGACTGACTCAACATCTGGGGGGGGGGGGGGATAAACAAACTACAACAAAATAGCAACAACTGCCTCTAAGACTTTCTTAAATCCAGCCCTGTTTGTATGTCTACGTATGTACGGAGTTCAGGAAGTGGGGTAACTAAGGGGGGATTGGGGGATCAATCCCCCCCAGAACTATCTTAGAAGTTCACTGAAATTCCATAATCACTTAATATAGGCCTATTTCCACGCCAGTTGTGTATGTTAAAATAAGGATTATAAATAATTGTAGAAATAAAAGAAATTACAATATCTGTAAACTAACAAAATAAACGGGAGTCTACCTTGAAGCTAGCCCCCCCCCCAAAGGAGCTCTTAGTTACGCCACTGGCTTCAGCCACATTAGTTTACCGTTGTAAATGTTCAAAATTGAGTCTTATGAACAAACCCATTGAAATTTACTCTGGCATACTATAGTTGCATAATCAATTACTTAACAAATTGTTGCACTGAGCTGTATACTCAAGTTTTGTATCTTTATTTTTTTTTTACACTAGCTTACTAAACACATCTTAGGTTATATGTATTTTGGGCAATGTTACACTGTCAGTCATATTACATTGGATGGACATTTGTCTACTGTATACTACAATGAGTAGGCACAAAGAGAGAAGGTCAGAAGTTCAGGTAATGCTTGAGATAGAAGTGGTGAAATGTGAGGAATTAGGATGAACTGCACAGGATTGGTGAGGAAAGGAAATTAAGATGCTCAAGAGAGTAAGAAGAAGAAAGGTGAATTGACTGGTGTGACTGTTTGCAAAGGCAATACTTGAGGGAATGGTGAGTGGTGTGATGAAGAGAGGAATGTAGGTGCAGGACGACTGTACAGGGAAAGGCTGGTGTGACTGAGAAGGCAGTACTTGAGGGAATGGTGAGTGGTGTGATGAAGAGAGGAATGGGGGTGCAGGACGACTGTACAGGGAAAGGCTGGTGTGACTGTTTGAGAAGGCAGTACTTGAGGGAATGGTGAGTGGTGTGATGAAGAGAGGAATGGGGGTGCAGGACGACTGTACAGGGAAAGGCTGGTGTGACTGAGAAGGCAGTACTTGAGGGAATGGTGAGTGGTGTGATGAAGAGAGGAATGGAGGTGCAGGACAACTGTACAGGGAAAGGCTGATGTAATGGTTAACACTTTTGGTGCCATGGGCCTGTGTCTGCCACGGACTGTCATACACAATCTCATGCGAACTCCAGTGGAGGCTAAAAAAATTTTGTACACATTCTTTAGAACGTTTTCACTGTAATAATGTACACTCTACCGGCTAACAGACGTTTGGAGTTTGATATAATTGATGTAAACAATTGGTATCATTCTGGGTGTTTGTACCCGTTATGTAATTTATCACATTAGGTTATGTTTATCGTTAGGAAATAAAATTTATTAATTTCACTTTATTCCTATCAGAAAATATGAATTAAAAGTAGTTAATTTAATATAAAAGTGTTTTGTAGTTATACATAACTTTTATAATTTTAACAAAATACACATTAAAACATTAAAAAAAAATGAAAAACAGATTTTTGTTTACGTGATAGCAATTATCTATTGATTATCGTTTGAACGAGTAAACTCTATTCATTATTTTGATCTTCAAAACATTACCAGTGACCAAACACTACATGAATTATAATTTTCAAAGATCTCAAAAATCCCTAGTTCTCTGGTATTAATTAATAGTGTTGTATCTGGCTGGAAATGAAAATGTTAATTAAATCTGTTACTGTGACCAGTGAACATGGTCTGTTAAAAACAATTTTTGCTAGTAGTCATAGTGTTGACAATCATTAATTAAACTTTCCTAAACTTTCTTTCAATATGTACATTCGTTTACTAGATTCATGCAAAGTAAAAGTTGGTTTAAAATTGGTGGAAGGGCTAAACTATCTCAGGGAAAATGAAAGTAATATACAACAGTACCACAAATGACGGACAAACTGATTGGTTTGGTGGACACATTTACTAGAGAAAGTAGAAACGTCTACACACACAACACAACCATGCACAACTCAACCAAAAGCTCAAGAAACACCGGCAGCGACAGATCTTTCTGCTGAGGCTATTTGCCTCCTCACCTGCGCACACGACTCATCACGACGATGTACGACCAATTGTCCAAACGCATCATTCTAACTAGGATACAGTATGTCTTAATCCTTGAAAAGAATCATTCGTGACTCTAGGCTAATTAAAAAAAAAAAAAACACAAAATTTTTTTAATATCTCATCAATATGTATATAATTTCACAGTACGTTTTTTAAGACAAAACTGACCAAATTTTGATCTTCTATATATTTTAAGCAATAGTGTTAAAAGAAAAACTAAGCATAAGATTTTCAATATGTCTAACTTGTTACAATACAAAAGTATAAGAAAAGATATAAATAACATTTACATGTACCAACCCATTTACAATTATTTATAACTGAAGTTTGGTTATATGCATATGCAGAAACACGAACGTATGCGTGCGCATATACACATTGTTGTTAGGCGAATAATATTAACTAATTCTCTTCTGTGATACCATGATTTACCACATAATTAAACATTACCACAAAATGGTAAGAAACCAGATTCATACATGCTTATACTTAAATACACTAACAGCTTTACAATATAACTGTACATATAAAAGGTGTGTACTTACAGAGCCAATTGCCAGATTGCTGATGTCCTCTGATGCTTGGAGGTGTGCTCCTGGCAGATGGTCGATGTACATGTCTAAACTGTTGTTATCGTCTCTTCTACAACAATAAAACAAAAATACGTTTTGGTAAAAACAGTATACAGAAATATACGTAGTATTAAAAAAAAATGCTCATCATAATTTGCATAATGACATTACAATATATTTGTTTCCTGATTATGCAAGTAGTGGATGGGTTTCATCCTCTCCTTTTGAGCATTCTTAATTTATACATTAGCTCTTTCAGAGATTAAAAATGACAATAAAATACTGGTTTACAAGTAACTGGTATTTGTAATGTAGCAGTTATGGGGTAACCGATACAAGAAACGCGTACTTTGTAACCGTTCCAGCAGTCACCGTTACCACAGTAACAGGTATTTGTAACAGTCACTTTTCTTAGTGCTACTTTCGAATACTGGTTTAGCACACCTCTTATCTGAATCTGAATACAGGTGTCACCCAACAGTAATGACAGTTTTAATCTCATATTATGTAATTTATGACACTGTGACAAGAGCAACTTGGCTAAAAAAACTGTGTACCACAAGGTGCTGAAGATGGCAATTAATACACAGAATCAGATACACCCACTTCGAGGTGAACAATTTTGGTAGCATTTTGAAAATGCGGGTCATGGGCTGTCTGAACACCTAATTACTGCGGATGGAACCCGGGTCAGGTTCCCTATAAAAAAAAAAAAAGGCTTGGATGCAGCGATTCAGTAAGGATGACATATTAAAGAACCACATTATGGACTTTTATGACAATGGGATATGCAAGCTGTAGAAACAACATAACGAATACATGGAATCAGTAGTGGGTTACATGGAAAATAAAGAAAGTTTGTAAATTTGTTGGCTGTAGTAAATAATTTTTATCATTTAATGTCTACTTCTTATTTTAAAACAGACATCGCTTAAAGAACATGCCCCATAATTAAGAATAAATGGACTCAAATAGCACATATGAGGTGTTTTTTTGACAGTAACTAGTGATGATTTAGACATGCCAACAGTAGAAAGGATTTTCATGGACATGCGCAATTTCTTGTTACCCCGTGGTGCCATCAGTCATGTCAGTAACTCCCAGAAAGTCACATGGTGCAACATGTGTTCGTCACATTCTAATTTTCTTTACAATGACTGAACGTTTGGACCAGGGGTACTGTATCAAGTTCTGTCAGAAACTAGGGGATGCCCAAGCAGAAACCATTCAAAAGATTCAGCAGGCTTTTTGGCAATAGTGCAATAGGGGTTACAGAAATTAAACAGTGGCACAGCTGTTTCAAAGATGGCCACTTGTCGCAGCATTCTGGGAGACCATCAACAAGCCATTATCGAGAAAGTATGGACATTGATCATGGAGGACCGTCATTTGACAGTCTGGGAAATTGTCGATGAGTTTGGGGTCAGCACTATTCTGCAGACAGGATTCTGAATGAGGATTTGGGCATGCAAAAAGTGCCTCCAATATTGAGGTCTCAGAGGACATGCTGCAATGTGCCAACAGCGATCCTGAGTTTCTGAAGACTGTAGTGGTGACGAGACGTAGGTCAATGGGTACGGCCCAGAAACTAAGGTCAAGTCATCACATTGGAAGCAGCCAAGTTCCCCAAGGGACAAAAAAGCATGACAGGTTCGGATCAAGGTGAAGGTGGGCTGGTTGCTTTTTTGAACTAGTAGAGGATAGTGTATCATGAGTATGCACCAGACGCTGAGAACATCAATAAGAAGTACTACCGAGAAGTCCTGCATTGTGTTCATGATGCAAGAGACTGGAGCCGGCCGCTGCATCATGACAAAGGACTTCCCTGACTCAGCATGTCATTCCGCAGGTCCTTACTCTCCTGACATGGCTCCTTGTGATTTCTGGCTGTACCCGAAGACGAAGACGACACTAAGAGGATCCTGTTTTGAGAGTTGCGAGTAAATAATACAAAACGTGATGGCACAGCTGCGTGTTATCCCCAGATAAACCTTTCACTGTTGCTCCCTGCAATGGAAGGACCGCTGGACTAAGTGTGCAGAATCACAAGGGAATTAGTTATTGCAGTCAGTCAGATGGAGCCCTAGGTCGGACACTTTTTGTACAGACCTCATATATGGTGAAAGTTCTGCAGACCAACACCTACACGTTTGATTATAATAAAATAACTAACAACTACTTCAAATAAGAGTTACGCTTACATATCACTCAAGAAGTACTCATCGATCAGGTGCTCCGGCTCTTGGCTTATGCTATACGTCTCGATTCTTTGTTCCATTCTGAAAAACAGTAAAGAACACGTAAAGCTTTACATTGGACAATGATAACATTCACTTGACAATACTGATTCACAACAGCTGCTTATGTTGTAAACTGAAAAATGTTAGGAGTTTTTCTCAAATGTGCTCTAAACAGCTTACTGTTTGGCTGCTCTAACGCTATTCTATTTCGGTCATTTAATTATTATTCTTTTACAGTTAATTTCTATTAAAAATGGATATTTCTTATATTTCTAGATATTCCTCAGGTATCCAGTGAAATCTCAATACAATAATACTTACTGCAGACCAGGAAAAATATTATAGAATTTCAAATGTACAGAAATTGATTATACATTGTTACCTGGTGGTGTTACCATTAAGTATTAGCAGATCGCAGAGTTATTAACTATCCAGGACGATTCTGTCTCCACTTCAATGTCATGTGGCTGTGGTCCCACAAAGCAAGTGTCTCCATTTGCTAACTACCCACCTAACTAGAGATGTGTCGTTCAGGATTGAACGAATCTTTTTGATCGAATCATTTAGGTGATCGACTGACCGAATCGATCTTTTAAAAGAGGAGTCGGTCAATAAGACCGACACTGGAAAACTAGCTGAGATGGTTCGCACAATCTCTGCTAGGTGCCTCTCGACAACTTTCAACTCAATCTCGATCTCGGTCTTGTCTCGGTCAGTAGGTGATTCGATCAGTCGACGATTCGATCTCTGTCTCGTCTCGGTCAGTAGGTGATTCGATCACTTGGTTTTGTGTCTCATTTCAATCACTTACTGATTCGATCAGTGACTGAGTTACCGCAGGAAGTTTCCAGTAGATGTCTCTGGCTTTCATTTCAATCTCAACTCGGTCATTTCGATCACTTAGCCAAGTTACCCTCATTTGCAGTTGCGGTTCGAAACTCGACTTTTAGTGATTTAGTAGATGACGACATTGCGCGCTTTGACGCTTTCTTTATCTCGCAATTTTGTGTTATCGTGTTAGGAGTAGGAGTTAGAGGAAAAATTGAGTATTTACTTTAATAGCAATTTAAAAAAAAATTAATTTTATAATGAATATTATTTATTCACCATCTTTTAATTTATTTAAAAGATTTTGTAGGGAACAAAAAATGCAATACAGATATGTAATAGAACAACTTTTAGCAATTTTGTGCACTTTCTAAAGGCTAACTACTTCCCCGTTTCACGAACCTTTGTTAATTTTCTTAATAATAATTGTTAATATTAATTTTGTTAATAAATTCATGTGTTTACTTGCCCCGCAATTGGTTGTATTCGCCAGGTTTAATTCTGTTGACTGTGATCGCTGCCACAGCGTGCTAGGGGGCTCTGTCACAATGAAAATTAAGAAAGAAGCGTTGTTGTCTACTTGTTTGTGATAATATCACAGGCATAATTAAACAATAGAGTTTATCGAATAGACAGAAAACAACCCTATCAGCCAGACGTTCCCAAGGAGACCTAACCTAACGATAACCCGTCCATTGTCTGTTGAAGGATTAGGTTTACCTGGAGCAGACTTTCTCCAACATCGACTTAGTGAACGATTTAGGCTAGCCTTCCAATTAACTCGTTAATTATTAATTCTTAACAAAAAAATTTAACAATTAATGATTGAAGTTGACCATTTTATAATTTAACGATTAAGTTAAAAAGTTAACCAATTTTTTAACGATTAATTTAATTATTAATTTTTTCTAATCATTAATCCCAAGTCTGCTCTACTCAGTACTGATACAGTTTGCTCTACATACGTTTTAGTGAACAACCACTGTACATGTGGAAGGTTTTTGTAAATGTGGTCATCTAACATATAATAATATACATACACATTTGTATAGAGGATTTATACACCAATATAAGAAAAAAGTTCCTATAATTATAAACACATCCAAAAATGTCTCATTACCAGCCTGGCCACTGTTTTGTGTATTTTAAGTAAAAATTTATTTTTCAGGAAGTAATTGTGATATGTTAAGGAAATTTGGTATGTGTGTTTACTTAACAGTTATTTTTTTATATCAAATTTTAAACTAGCAGCTGCTTTAATTTTTTGATCATTAATGTCGTTTTGTAAATTTCAATTTTATAAAATTATAAATATAATTATTTCACTACCGACTTGGAACACAGCCAATCAAATAAAAATTGATAAATTTCTAGACGTACCAGGGAAATAAGATACCTGGGGTGGACCAAAGCTAGCAGCTGCTGCCGTGTAGTTGGATATTGGTTTATCAAAGGCTAAAGGAAATAAACCTTGATTTAAAATTGCCTGGTCCACCAGGTTAGGGGTTAATGCAACTCCCCATTCTTTGGAAAAAAAGAAAATGTTAAAAAACCAAATAGATTGCAGCCAGATCACTTCTTTAATCTTTGGTTCCAGAAAATGTGTAAATAGTGTACAGCCGGAATAATAATAATATAATCTGACATGTATGACAGTGTCAAACCTGTTGGATGAATTTGCATTTTTATTTGTGAGTTATACAAGTTTTGACTAGATATTAATAATTATTAATGTGACTGAGAATTTATTAAAATGGTTATACAGTCTATACTAAGTGAATAACAAAAACAAGCCTGTGACCGTTTTTTGTTCTTTTTAATATTGTTGGCAATTTTTCATGAACTGCATTCAATCCTGTGATGAAAATTAGTGTTTATAAGAAGATAATTGTTACTGAATTTGTTATTGATAAATAAAAATTAAAAGATAAACAAAGAAAGCAGTTACTTTCAATTTTTCTATTTGTGTCTTGAATAAGATGACATTAATCAGGATCATAATATAATTTCAACAAGAATACAACAGAATAAAATTAACTTAATTTAATTTGCCTTTTTATAATGTTTGTTTTATACTATACTACATAGTAATATGTTACTATATTAATATGTTAAGAAGTTATTGGTCATTATTAATTATTTATAATGTCTAACATGTGCTTAATGTTTTACTCATCTGTAATCTGTGTAATGCCCACGCCTGCTACAGGCTGTCATATGTGCTCTTATACAAAATCTACTGGTGGCTATGTATGCCCAAAAAGGATTTTGTACTATCCTTTTGAATGTTAACTGTAATGTTGTCCACTCATTAAATAGAAGAAGTTTTTAGTTTGATATAACTGATATGCACAATTGGTGTCATTCTGTGTTGTTTGTTGTTCATATTTATAGATTATATAATTTGACATGTATGACAGTGCCAAAATGTTGGGCAATAAATATTTACCAATTTTTCTTTTTCCATGACAGGAAAATATAAACAAAACTCCTTATTTTGGTACAAAAGTGTTATCATAATTGTATTAAAGCATACATTAGAATTTTTTTTTAAATAAGAAAATGTGGTTTTGTGTAAATGACAGTAAGTGTTTATTATTGATGTGTATATGTTTCATACATTTTCAGAGACAAAATTCTGTTCATTACTTTAATGTTTATATCATTTTCATTGAACACAGATTAAGTAAAGTAATAATTTTCAAAGAACCTTCAAAAGTGCCCAGTTCCTGGTATTAATAGTCTTGTAATAGACTGGCACTAAAGTGTTAAAAACTGAATTTTTTATAAGTTTTAGTTACTTATGTGCCTAACTGGTATAATTTTAAATAATAGCAAAAGTAACTTGCAAATGACAGTAAAAGTAAGAGTACCTTTGATAAAAATATTTAATATTTATTATTAAATATTAAAATTTACATTATATTTCTATAAAAAATATTTCTACTTTTTATAGAAATGTTTACAGTATTAACTGAAGACTTGTTAGGCACTTGGTAAAACACATAAATAGAAAGATTTAATTAAACACAAACACTGGATAATTTCACAATTTATCCTAAACTCTGACAATTGTTTCTGCCAACTAGGCTGTTCTCAAAGAGCTGGTAAGAAAAATTAAATACAAAGAATGTGTTAGAGAGTAAACATGTGTTAAGGGTGTGTTAGAAGATGGGGAGGTCAAGTGAGTGTAAAGACCAAGTGTAATACGAATGCAAATTGTAAAATTAACTTAACTAAATGGCTGCTTTTAACAAAGGAGAAGTAAAGAATTCTGTCTGTTCATTTGTTATATTTTTGTTATGTTTGTTCTACTAAAATGTTGTATTCTGATGAAAAAACAGTAGCTAAGAAGGAAGACAAATATTGTTAATAATATGAAGTGTAAAATGTATGTGTATACACGGTTGTAGCAAACTGTGTTTTTGTAGTTAATAAATTGTCTTTCAACAGTTATTGTAAAATCAATGCATAAAAACTCCAACAACCCATAGTAACTCCATCCCGTTTGTTAAAAATTATTATAACTGGTTCCAAAATAAATGATTCTTCTCTATTATTATGTATACATTATTGCCTTTATAATACTTGTTTATTTATTAGGTCTTATGGATTATCAATACCAGAGGGGGTTATTTAAAGGTGGTGCAAACACCTATGCAAAAATACTGCACAGTGTTGGTTGTGTATTTGTCCCACATCCAGTAAGTGAAGCTTGCAGGTGTTTCTTTACTTTTTGTGCACCAAAATTATAATATTTATAGAATATTTCCGATTATAGTACCAAGCCACGTATTTGATAATCAAATTAGTAATGTATATCTTACCGTCTGTGACTTACAGCAAACTGTATTTTGATGTTAAAATTTACATGTTTCGGGACCTTATCCCATCATCAGAATTTAAAATCTTCTTCTTATCCCATCGTGCAATGGCATAGTTGTCGAATATTTCAAAAAATATTAATCACCATTATAAATAAAACAAAATAATGAGAATACACATACAAATAGCGCGCACAACGGTTTCAAGGTGTACACCGTACGGCGACAGACCGCGCACTGTTTCATATCAAACTCGTATCATAGCAGATACCGCAAAGCAGTATCGTACAGGATGTTTGATTTAAAATGTAGCTGATCATTCAAAACATGTGGCTTGGTATCGGCATTACTGTATGCTTTATATATTTCGAATTCTTCGAGGGCGTTCATATAACGCCCTTTATTGCAAATGTGAAGGGGTTTTAGGTTAGTATTAAAGCCAGTATAGTTGTGATTCTCCGCGATAAGATGCTTAGCAAATTTAGATCTGATGTTTTCTAAGCTGTGAAAGTATGTAGGTGGCTTATGTTCAGCGAATCTTTTTAAAAAATTTCGGCCCGTTTGGCCCACATAGAAGGCATCACAATCATCACATACCAATTTATAAATCCCTGTTTTAGTTTCAAGGGCTGTTGGTTCACGAACACGAAGATTATTATAATGTTTTTTGTAGTTTTATAAGTGATAATAATATTATTAGTCTTATTTAAAATTGAAGTTAGAATTCTAGGCATAAAGGCAGTGTATGGTGTTGAGATGTATTTATATGTATTGTCCACAGGTGCCCTATGTATGTCCGTGTTTTCTCGTTTCTTATGTCTTTTGAGGATACTATTTATTACTGTTTCTTTGTAACCATTTGTGATTGCAGTGTGTTTAATGGTATTCAGTTCATCATAGTAGTCCTCATTACTGAGGGGCAATGACAGAAGGCGGTTAATCATGCTGTGGAAAGCGGCCATTTTTTGGGACAGTGGATGATAAGATGTGGCATGTATAACGGTATCAGTTGCTGTAGGTTTCCTGTAAATAGTAAACTGCAATTTATTATTGTTCCTAGTGACAGTCAAATCCAGAAAATTTAATTTCCCATTGTCTTTGTTCTCTAGCGTAAACTGTATATTACTATTAATACTGTTCAAATATTTGTATAATCGGTCTATTTGTTGATGTGTGCCTTTATAAATTAAAAAGGTATCGTCAACATATCAGCCACAAAAAAATTATGTTATCACTAGCAAAATACCCGTGCTTCGCTACGGAGTTTCACGTTGTACGTAATTGTACAATTATTGCTCGCTTAATAGTATAGCATTAGATAGATTGTACAAATCTCAACTCTTAGTTTATTTACATTCATAGCAACAGCTATTTATTATTTATTTCGAGAAAATCGTTAGAGCCGTTTCCGAGAAAAAAAAGGACACACATTTATTAATTAATTGAACTTCGACATTTTCTCGACTGTAAGAACCTGCAAACAACGAAGTTTTTCAATTTAAAACAATGATTAAAAACTCAGAACTAAATGTATTCGGGGTTTCCAATAAACTGAGATGTCAACCACTTCATTTACAAAGTATGCAATTCCCGCGATAAATTTCATTATTTGGTTTTTTGCCCCTTAGGAGTGAAAGTTTTTGAAACCGTTTCTTAGTGAGCACCTAAGACCTATGATGAAGCTACGTTCAAAGTTTCATTGATATCCATTCAGTGGTTTCAGAGATATCGTGATCAGTGAGTCAGTCAGTGGTATTTGGCTTATATAGATATCTATATCTAGCCGATTTACCCAGCGTTGCTTGGGTTCATAATTTATTCATAGGCTCATAGGCACCTATTCTTGTTCTAACGTTATATTACTTGTATATTGTATAATCTTCCTTATATTGTTACGTCCGCATTCTCACTGGAGGAATACTCTGTAGCGCACCTGTTTAAGAACATGTCATAAACTGTATTCTTATATCTGGAGAAGAATTCTGTTGCGCGTGATGCTCCTGCTCGATTTCTAACTCTGGGAGAGCGCGAACAGCTAAATTAGTTTTCAATAAAATGTCTACAGTACTTGCACGCGCTGCGTATTTACTGTCTTTTATAATTCATTGTGTTAATGTTGAAATAAGGCATTTGTTAAATTAGTGTCTCCTAAACTTATTCTAACAATACAATACCTCTATAGATTTCAGCTTATCAATAAGTACCTTATATACTTTCATATGCATTTAGTAAAAAGCTGTTATTTTGACATTACAAACAGACACTTCAATTTTATTTATTTGTATAGATAGTTTACATTTATCGCACATAATTACGGTACAGAGACGATTTTGGGAGGTTGTGGCTACGTTTAACAATATAACTTAAAACTTAATATTGTTTTCTCACTGCTAGAAACAATTTTTTAAGGCGCGCGTTGAGACACAACCATCTGCAACAGCCCGCTCGCGCGTTCTGAGGCCGAGCGACAGGCAACCTTTGTTATATTAAGTCGGAGGAGGAAGTTGGAGGGGGGAAGCGGTGAGTGGCGCCTTTCGGTCCGACGACGGCAGCGGCGTGCGCGTGGGGCACGTGTTGCTCGACTTTTTTCTTTTCTTTTTTCTTTTTTTTTTCCAAAATAAAAGTAGCCTAAGTTACTCCTTATAACATCAGCTATCTGCCAGTGAAAAGCCCGTCAAAATCGGTCCAGCCGTTTCGGAGATTAGCCGGAACAAACAGACAGACAGACAAAAATTTTTTAAATTGTTTTTTTGTTATAAGTACCTTATATACTTTCATATGCATTTAGTAAAAAGCTGTTATTTTGACATTACAAACAGACACTTCAATTTAATTATTTGTATAGATTATACTTATTATTGATAAAAATGAAAGAATTTTCGAAATGGTTTAGATATATATCAGCAAGTAGAGAACCCATTGCTACACCGTCATGCTGGGTAAAAAATTGTTTATCATGAGTGAAATAATTCTGGTCAAGAACCAACTTCAAAAGGTCCATCAATTCATTTGTACTATCGACATCCAACTTATTAGTGTTGACAAGGTTACTTCTTAATATTCATAATGTATCGGCTACCGGTATGTTCGTGTACAAGTTAACAATATCAAAAGAAGCCAGTTTGTATTGATGTTCAATCATTAAATCCTTCACTTTATTAACAAAATCAACATCATTGATTATGCTATGACTATTTGTTATGTTTTATTATATTTACCAATTTTTTAGCAGTTTTATATCCTGTGGCAGTAGTGAAGTTTACTAATGGTCTTATTGGAATTATTGGTCTTATCTTCATTCTTATGAAGTTTTGGTAAACCTGTCAATGTATGTGCTTTTGAGTTAATGGGCTTTAATGATCTTCTGGTCCGTTCATCAAATAAATGTACAAATTTATTTATGCCTTGGCCAAGCAAGGCACAACCCTACCCCAGCCTACCCACCCGCAGTCCCTACAATCTTCCAAAGCTCAAATAAACTCCGCCGTCAGCATATGGAATAAGCGAAGACTGTCTTGAGGCGGCCGCCGGTAAAAAATGGGAAAGCCTCGTCACCAACGGTCCAATCAACCCCAACCTCCCTCGTGCAGTGTGTGTCACCAACTTCCGACTAAAAACCGGACACAACTATCTCGCTTCACATCTGCACCGCCTCCACGCGCTGCCAACCCCTGAGTACCAGCTGTGCGGCCACGCGACGATGGACGCCGACCATCTGAGAGACTGCCTGGCCTTAGACCACACCCCATCCAACAAGGACACCGAGATCGCCGAAGCCCGACGCTATTGGTCAGCGCGTCGCCTAATGGCTCAACAGCCAAGGGTGGGCGTTGGCTAGTAAGTAAGTATTTATTTATGCCTTGATTTAAATATTTTACATATTGTTCAGTGGGATCTGAATTTAATATTATGATGTTTATTATTTGCAATAAAGTCCTGTATCTTATCATTGTAATCATTAGTGTCCATAATGACAACCGTGTTGCCTTTATCTGCTTTGGTGATGAGAGCATGATTGTCTGATAGTTTGTTTTAACTTCGTTAAAATTTTTCGTTCTTTATTATATTTGTTATATGTATTTGGAACAGAGGAATAAACATTGGTATTATGATTTTTGATATTATTAACTTATTATTTATTAAAAACCGTCTGTAGTCGTAGGTCATTCCTGTCTTGTCGTGCGTTCAGCATGTCGGATTTGTGGGCATCATATCAGGGCATATCAAACATTCGTGGATTCAACTTTACGCATTTAACAGTAAATCATTCAGAAAATTTTGTCAATCTCGTCACTGGCGCTCACACTCAGAAGGTCGAGTCAATGTGGTCGTCAGCCAAGCGTCGAAATAGGAAAGAGTGCGGAACTCCTAGGGAAATGTTAGACTCTTACCTGTGTGAGTTTATGTGGCGGAAGCGACATGCAGGCACCGACTTATTTGAACAAATTATACAGGACATCAAGGCCTTTTGGCCTCCTGAATTATAAACAATAACTTTCCAGTTCGTGACATTAGGTTAGTTTGAAAATGCTTTGTGTGGTCGTATAACGCAAAAGACCCGGAACAATAATAAATTGCAGTTTACTATTTACAGGAAACCTACAGCAACTGATACCGTTATACATGCCACATCTTATCATCCACTGTCCCAAAAAATGGCCGCTTTCCACAGCATGATTAACCGCCTTCTGTCATTGCCCCTCAGTAATGAGGACTACTATGATGAACTGAATACCATTAAACACACTGCAATCACAAATGGTTACAAAGAAACAATAATAAATAGTATCCTCAAAAGACATAAGAAACGAAAAAACACGGACATACATAGGGCACCTGTGGACAATACATATAAATACATCTCAACACCATACACTGCCTTTATGCCTAGAATTCTAACTTCAATTTTAAATAAGACTAATAATATTATTATCACTTATAAAACTACAAAAAACATTTTAAATAATCTTCATGTTCGTGAACCAACAGCCCTTGAAACTAAAACAGGGATTTATAAATTGGTATGTGATGATTGTGATGCCTTCTATGTGGGCCAAACGGGCCGAAATTTTCTAAAAAGATTCGCTGAACATAAGCCACCTACATACTTTCACAGCTTAGAAAACATCAGATCTAAATTTGCTAAGCATCTTATCGCGGAGAATCACAACTATACTGGCTTTAATACTAACCTAAAACCCCTTCACATTTGCAATAAAGGGCGTTATATGAACGCCCTCGAAGAATTCGAAATATATAAAGCATACAATAATGCCGATACCAAGCCACATGTTTTGAATGATCAGCTGCATTTTAAATCAAACATCCTGTACGATACTGCTTTGTGGTATCTGCTATGATACGAGTTTGATATGAACCACTGCGCGGACTGTCGCCGTACGGTGTACACCTTGAAACCGTTGTGCGCGCTATTTGTATGTGTATTCTCATTATTTTGTTTTATTTATAATGGTGATCAATATTTTTTGAAATATTCGACGACTATGCCATTGCACGATGGGATAAGAAGAAGATTTTAAATTCTGATGATGGGACAAGGTCCCGAAACATGTAAATTTTAACATAAAAATACAGTTTGCTGTAAGTCACAGACGGTAAGATATACATTACTAATTTGATTATCAAAATTATAATATTCTTTCAGATAGTATTACTTCAGCAACCAACTTATTCACATTTTTTAACCACTACAAAAATTCGTTATTCACTGAAGGTCATTGAAATTTAATTTTTTTATATGGGAACATTTTGATAAGAACAAACGTTAATTTATAAAAAGGAAAAATATAAAGTTACTTTGGTTGTAAATATTGAGTCAGACAGGCCTCGGGTAAGTAATGGATTACAAAATCCAAGAATAAAACATTGTGTTCAGAGTCGTGAATATAATAGTTGTATTTAAAACATTTCGCTGTCAAAGGCAAGAAAAAAACATTGATTCCAAGGTTTCTAATGAAGACGCTGAAAGAAAAAAGTTGAATTAATCAATATGTAAAGTTATTTGACTTTGTTTGTAGTCATAGAGTTGCTTGTAGGGGAAGATAAGTATGGAAATACTACAAAGTTACATCAGTAATAAGCGATATTATATCCTCATGTCCTGAACTAATCATTTAAATTTCTGTAATTCGTTGACTGGGTCAATAGATCCCTTCATGGCAATCTTTGTCTTTCGTTTCAATCTCGCTCACTTACTGATTCGAATTTCGAATCAATGAACAGGTTACCGCGAGCAAACTCCTCTAGATGCCTTCTGCCATCCTGCTTTCATTTCGAGCTTGGCGAGGCTGGCGAGAAAGACAGCCTTGCGAGCTTGGTCAATGACGTCAGTGATTCGATCAGTCGCCATTTTTGTCTCCCTAAGTTTTGCCATCTCGGTCACTACTGATTCGATCAGTGATCGACATAACACAAGCAGACTCCGCTAGATGCCTCTGGTTGTCATTCAAACTTGGCCAGTGATTCGATCAGTCGCCATCTTTTTCTTTCGTTTCCATCTCGGTCACTTAATGATTCGATCAGTGATCGAGATAACACAAGCAGTCTCCGCTACATGCCTCTGGCATTTCCGTCATTTCATTCAATTTTGAGTCGAACAGTCGCCAGTTTTCGTAAACATGGCAAAATTAAAAGCAATACGCGTTGTTTAAATTAAATAAATATTAATTGTTCATAATTGTAGATCTTTTTATTCATCTGTATTTATCAAATTAAAAAAAAGACGGAACAGATGAATCTCGCTCATGTTTGTTTTCAATTTCAAAATATATTTTGGGAGGTGTGTATAATCATTCAACTATCAGAAATTTATATAATAACTGAAATAGTACAGTCCTGTTAGTGAATCTAATATAATTGAATTTATATAGGTACTTTATTGATGTAAAGAGTACAAATAACTGACGTTAAATGAACTCGCTAAATAGTGATCGAATCTTAAAGATCGAATCATTTCACTGATTGAGATGTACTGATCGAGTTTACTAAAGTGATCGAATTCGCCCATCTCTACACCTAACTAAATGGGTCTGAACTGGATGTTCTAATCGCACCAGGATATTAGGTCAGGAACAAACTGCTAAGTGGGTGGGAGGCTGAAAAGAGTAGCGCTAAGTCGCTAAAATTAAAAAAGAAAGACTTTCATCAATTGGAAACTGTTTAGACAGGCAGAACAGATCACCAACAGCATCCGTACGCTAGACACTCCTGTCACCCACTGCCAACTTTAAAGCATGTAATTTTTTATACTATAAAAGTTATTGCAAAAAAACAGATAAATTTTCATATGGAAATTTTACGACTGGTGCTGTCCAAGCATTAAGTCAGCACACTTGTCATTTCAGATAGCCCCCTCCTTGTAAGCAAAAATACCCCTCTCCCCCTTATGTCTACGGGGTGGTATCGAAAAGTTACTGACTACACATTGTGTTGAATCTGATTTATCTTTTCTGTGTTAGGTCATTCAGAGTTCTTGAGCTATAAAATGAATCTATCCTTCGTCCTAGCATCGTGCATCAGATTTGTCTGTTTTGTATAGGCATCGCTCTGACCTCCCTCTCAGTCTTGTCAGCAAAAGTAAGCAGAGCTTGAACCCCCCCCCCCCGCCACTTAATGCTGCTTATATAATACTGAACACCTCATTACATCATTGAGTTATAAAAGAGTATGACCAGCACTACAAAATTTGTTAATTCTCATTTAAATTCTAGAATGAAGAAAAAATGTTACAGCCCAAGAAACTGGCATTTCAGATTTTTTTTATGAAGGCATTTGGGGGGGGGGGGGGTAAATGGTGGAACATTATCCAATATTAAGAGTTGATGTTATCCAACATTAACAGAACTTAAGAGTCAATTCTCAGATTCTTAACTCACTCAAATTCTAGACAATAGATTTATGCACAAACTTTGAATGGTTGACTGATATAGCATTTATCAGACACAATATAATTCTTATATTAACTGTACATGGAGTCAAAGTTTTTGCATGACTGATAGATTTGGAAAGGTAAAAATTATACAAATACATAGATCAAGCCAAATCAGAACAGAAAAGTCGGAACAACTTTTTGAACTTACTATGATAAGAAATAGTGTCTGTGATAAATTTATTCAGTTCAACACCTGATGCTACTTTTTTTATTTTTAAGACACGATTTTCTGACACAAAAATCATGGATGGCATAACAACCTTAAAATGGAACTTTGTTTTCTTAGGGACAGGCAATTACCAATATAATTTTCTTTTACATTAAAACACATTTTCAGCGTACTCATAATAACAAATACTTGGAAAAATCTGTACAGATAGATCTAGCTCACCTGTGATTGTATGACCCAGCAAACATTGAAACACGGCTGTCAAAATAACTAAACATTCTAAACACAAAACAACTTTTCCTACACTGAACAAATAAGATTTCAGAAGAAAAAAATTTGCAGTCACCAACTGTAGTATTAAAACCATGTGTCTATGTTAATTCAAGTACAGTATTTTCTTTCTTTTTTTCACAATTTTTGTGCGTCATTGATAAGGTATTACAAATAATCACCTTATCTGAGCCACTCTAAATTTAAAATATTTCAGATAGCTTACCTATATATCTGCCTCGTTATAATTAATAATATTCTATATCATTAATAATTATTCTACTGTATAAATCAGATAATGTTTTCTCTCTATTTTGTCATGGGATATTCTCGTCAAACATGTTGCACTATCTTTAATAAAACAATATTTAAAAAAACGGATTCTGGCAACAGTACATTCCAATTACAAACAATTAACAATTTATAAACCTGATGACGTTTTTGAACAATGAGCTTGAGATGCACAGTGCAGTAGCAACTTGGTGTGAGGCTAACCAACTTTTCATTCATTTTGCACACGCACACAATAGTCTTGTGCAGTGTTTTATACGTGTACAACGGTTACAGTAACCACAACATGATGTATGGCCATCTGTAAAGCATACTGTAACAACAAATATGTTTGTATTTTATTACAAGACACATTATTATAGTTTACATAAACGGTAATACACTACTGTATAAATCTGCATTCATATTTTGAATTTCTTATAATTTGACAAAACTTAAGTAAATAGAAAAAAATATCAAGACTATAATGACCTGTGCCTTCAAACTGTAAACTTAATCAATTAAGCTCAAAATGTAAACTGATTTTTGGTGAGAAAATCGGATGTATGTAAGTTCTGATGTGAAGTGATGGATAATAATAGCATGCAAGAGAGTAAGCAGTGCCAGTCATTAAGTGGAGGGGGGAGAGAGGCAATACTTTCATTAGTCCTCCATGTCTCGCTGTTCAAACAAATAACCAAGATATAATAATTTAATAACATACCATGTTCAACAGTACCAAGCCGTTCCTTCCAAATTAGTACATTAAGGCCCTCCGCACACAGAGGAACTGTTTTGCGACTTTAGTTGTTAAAAGGTTGCGTGACCATCTGGTTTGCAATCCATCACCACAGTGGAGTGGGGTGCCACACATAACGCAACTGGAAAGAGACTGTTTTGAAATCCCTTACATTTCAGTCACACGCAACCCAGCTTGCTGGTCGAAAAGCAACTTGTGTTACGTAGTTGTGCAACCTTTTCATTTCTGCGTTTTTTACTGTAAATTCATTTTATAATTTTTCAAAGTTCTTATAGTTTCATTTTATATTTTTTGTAATTTTTATTAACTTTATACTTTCATCCATAAAATGAATGAACAGGCAGCGAATATAAAATTCATCCAAGAGGTGGAAAAGTCTGCACTTAATATTTCTTTCGATGTAAGGAAGAGTCCAGAATATCTTGCCGCCCCTTCGCCGTCTTCGATACTGTTTATAAACAAGTCTCTCTCATCGCTACTGCTACATATAATAATAATAATTTGAAGAAGAATGTCAGCAAAACATCTCACTATAGTTCTGTTCACACCATCTTCACTAGACAGGTTGCTCAATACTGATTTCATTTTGGTCAAAATTCAGTTGCTCCATCTGCGGACAACAGCAACCCATTAGCAACTAAAGTTTCAAAACGATCGCGTCTCAAACCAGTTGTTCAACTTGTATTGCAGAGTAGTCATGCCGTGTGGAGAGGCCCTCAATTGTAAATTCTTATATACCAGTATTCCATACATTTTAATTTTAATTTGTGTTGGCCATAACATTACAAGTGAAGAACTCTTGATCCGACACTTTGAAAACGCGCTTACACAACATGCAACTAGTGTATTGAAACAATCTGCTTTTTATTCAAAGATTATATTTACATTCTGTAATAAATGACATTTCAAAGGAAATATACAACCCTTGAATAAATGTCCATAAAATAGTAATTATATTTGACATATATCTATGATGCTTTTTAACTAAGCACTAAAGAAATACAACAGGATTCAGAAACTTGCAACGCGGATGATTCATTCCACTTCATTTAAACCAGTGCTTTCCCCTTTTCAATGGCATCCACCTTTATTCTTTGGTAACGCGTTTATTCATACCATTTATACTGCTATATGATTGCAACAATAACTCTGTAATGATTACTGATGTACGCATTTTTTTTAATATGCATTATGGGACACAGAGAGGTATGAGTAATGCCATAAGAAGGGCAAATTCCAACCTACACCTCCTCGTGATGGGGAGTGGGCAAAGCTGATGCAGATTGTGACCAACTGACTCCCAGTATTCAGAGTCCACTCTCCACCAAATTCTAAAGGTCTCGAATTGGGCCCGTTCTGGCCCTTGGGATGGGAAACTGTCCCTAAAGACAGATGAGCCAAAGTGGTAACTACCACGCGGAGATGTGAAAGGCCACACGATCCACTCCATTAAAGATCTTGGAGATATCCTTAGTTGTGTGTGGTATGGTCCTCTATGCTAGACACAGTGTTGGATTATCCATAACCCTAGGGTATGCTACAGCACCGGCCATTAGGGTATCAGCTGTCAGAGGGGCACCACCCAGCTGAACTGGCTAAGCGAAGCAAAGGTTATGATCACATTAAGCAATTGTTTGGTTTTCTTACATGGAGAGTGTCGAGTTAGAAAATCAAGCAAAAGCTCTTATAGAAGTTTACTCGAACAATTTGAATAATGATCTTCTAGTGGAATTGGAGCACTTTGTGCCATGAGTAACACTGCAATGAAGATGTTCTTTTTTTTTAAATCATTCGAATGAAGATGATAGATTCCATGATACTACAGTTTGTCCGCTCAAAGTATTAAACTGGATTACTGATTGTAAAATGATTGATGTGGAATATTTCCGAATACATCCATTACTTATTGTCTGCTGTTGACGATTCAAAAAGCTAACTGCTATTCTGAAAATTATTTTCTGTATTAAAACACATTAGATATGTTGAGTTCACCTACTGAAAATGAGAGATTAACTTCTTTAGCAAGGTTGAATATTGATAGCCAGATACTTGAATCGGTTGAATTAGAAGAAATTTATACAAGACTTCGTTAAGGCAAATCAAGAAAAATGGATCGTTTAGTATTTTCTAATCTTAAGTACTACTATGGTCATTTTAATCACTATTTAGGTAAATATTTGTTATAATTTGAAACTTTAATAAAATAATATTGTTAACTTTAGAAATTGTGTATGCTATTCATCAGTGTAAATATTGGGGTGGGGGCACTACGCGCTTCTAATCCGCCCCTGGCTAGACATGAATCTGGACATAAACCCCTTCTTCATTCAGATGGCTAAAATCCTCTTGGACATGGCTATATAGAGACTGAGGTTGGTAAATGGAAAGCTGAAGAAAGAGGAGAAGCCAGATGATGGATGATCTACAGATGCCATATCAAGAAGTGAATGACTTACCCAGGATAGGAAAGCATGCATAGAGCATGCCTTGTAAGACCTGAGCTTGGTCAGAAAACACATGATATGGGACACATCTGGGTAGAACAAGACTTATAATGTAAAAGCATGATGAAATTAAACCAATGATAAAACATGAACAGGATAAAGGTTTATTTTTGTTTAAAAGTTGGAAAAGTATATGAAAAATGGCAAGTCTATTTCATTACAGAATCGTGGAACTTTGTATTAAACATGTTGCAACCATGGGCCTGACATCGGTACCCATATAAGCTCTCATGGGTGGTGTCAAGCTGCCTTGCTAACAGCCCTTCTTGTGGTATTACAGACGTTTTGGTCTAAGCCATGGCAGTGATATCTGACGATGCTGCTGAAACATCTGGAATCTCACACTGAGACCTTAGACCATGGCCTATTAGTCTGGCAACTTTTTATGATATGTACCCATACAGTTACCAGATTTCTGGGAATAAAATTTATACACCAAGTTTATGGTCAGAATCAGCATTCAATTTAGCTGCTATATAGGTAACAGTGCAGACTGGTTTTAGCATTTACAGTGCAGCCTCAGAAGAAATGCATTTTAACATGATAATGTTTTTAGGCTGGGGGGGTCATTCCACAAAATCATCATCGAAAAACGTAACGCTTCCACACTTTCGATTCCCCACAGTCTAGAAATTTGATATGCAAACGCATCAAGACAGAAATAATCGCTGCTGACATTGAGTTTAGCAAACGTTTTAGTGAGAATAAATTTGGTTTTACATGCTCTGTTTGTGATCGTCCGTGGTTTGGAAATTATTTATATAATCCACCAAACATAATCCACATTATACGTTTCAAAAGCCTAAAAACATTATCATGCTTCGATGTTTCGGTTTCGTCGAAATTCTTTGAATGCTTAGGTGCATAAATAGAGAAGGGAGAGGGGGGGCTTTTTGTAGGGAGGCCCTGATATTATTTGTCTACTATTAGTAAACTGTACTGAAAGTAACAATAACGATTGTAATTTACATTTGCACATTTCAAAACTAGTTTGTTAAATAATACTTTACATAGGAATGTATTACGACTAACAAACATGTTTTGCAGCATCATTTTTTTATGAAAAAGTATATTAAAGTGACAAAATCATGTTCTCCCACGTGCTAACATCTTAAACTACCTCTCCCAATTAACCCAGGCATATACTTAAATTATCACATCGTTATTAATCACAAGTTTGTAACGTTTTCTAAATAAAAATGTTCATATATATTTTGTCCTAGTTAATATTTCAAAGAACATAAAAAATGACAGAAATAGATTCTGGTAAAAAAAAATTACCTGCTACTGTAATGCATTTATGTTTTCAATATGTTCATTCGTCCCCAAAAAGTTGAATGAAACTTTTAAACACTTTATTAAAATAACAAAGTAACTGTATACTTACTATAAACATATTAATCCATTGCATACGTATATATATGTGCTTATAGACCTTACAGATTAGGTGGTGGACGTTTACAGACGATTAAACAGCCTTAACTGTCGGTTACCAAACTGTCACTATTAAACTTCACTTCCCTGCATCTAAATAAATCACAACAAATATTCCGCGGTATAAAGACGGGGACCTTTACTCACATAACATTAAATCTTATCGACGTAATAACTTATAAATTAAACGTTATCTGACAAGTTTCACATAAAAGCGCTTCACCCTGTTAGCTATCTTCTTAACATAGCAAAGTTTTCTTCTTCACAAACTTTATAGATACCGGTACTACTTACCTGTTTTTGGAATTTATTAAATCCGTTTCATTAAAACAAATACTGTTATTCAGTTGAATTTTAAATCTCAACGGAGGGTACCGTATTCGTTTCATAAAAAATGTACAAAAACAAAAATGATGTAAAAAGAATTCGTGTAGAAATGAAGTTTTTAAATATAGGCTTACATAAATGATAAACAACACGGCTTACAAATATGTTTCTGCTGTCTCACCTGAATGCTAGTATTATATATGCAATTATTATCGTTTATTAAAATCAAATTACAGACAGAAACACCGGACAAAAAACTGCAACCATCCACATAAAGCACCTCACGGCAAAAGCGATCTGTAGTTCTCAACCAGAAACAAGGTGAAAAATGGCTTCTGTACGGCTTATTAGGTTCGATTTTATTTTTGATATATCAAAATGAATTTTTTATTCGGCTTGATTTATTTGTTTTAATTTTTTAACAATTAACGTTGACATAGTTTTGTTACCGATATGACTCATAATTTTATAATCAATATCAGTAACAATCATTTTTGTAGGTTTCGTAAAAATAATTATAATGCGAAAATAGAATATAAGCACACAATGATACAATTCAGTTAGTGTAATTTCCGAACTGCGTATGTATTTGAATCCGTAATGTTATATTATATGAGACTTTTATTGGTGTACGTACAACTTGAATATTGTGAACGTCTCCAATGTTGGCCCCCTGTATACGGACGTATTAAAGAGCGAATTTCAACTGGCAACGTTTGACATTTCGCTATGCCCCGTCTTACCTGTAATGTAAGGTTGAAAACAGTGGTCAATGATTGTTTCCGTTTTTCTCTGATAATCGCAAAGCAAAACAAACATTTACATAAATTATACAATATATTAAATGTGTAATTAAACTGGTTTTAAGTACAACATTGTATATTATTGTGCAGTCATGCTTCATTTACAATTCAGAACAGTACAAATGCAGTATAATGCTGTTACTGGAAAAATAACGTTGTCCAAAAGTAAATATTTTATCCACACCCAATTTCTGCAACCAACCAGTTCGAGCATACAAACTGGCCAAAGTTATAACCTCACTGAGAGTACTGCATAACTCAACACAATCTAATCAATCAAGTCAACAAACAGTTACCTTTATTAACTGATGACATACATTGTCCACTTTAGGATTATTATTAAAACTGGCATGTAATTTTGATAGACTGCTAAAAATTAATAGAAGTCCATCAATGGTTGATTGTAGAGATGAGTTCCAAAGGTTGTGGAATATGTCTAATGACAATTAATATATATTGTACTATAATGTAGTGTATTCAATAAAAAGTGTGTATTATAAAATTGTATATATTTTGTTGATTGTAAGAATATTGATAAATAAATTATTACGATTCTATTTATCTAACGGATCAAAGACGGTTGATTGTAAAAATATTGATAAATAAGTTATTATGAATATCAAATGGTCCGCCCATTTGTGTCAGTGACACTCCTAGTATTTCAGATAGAAAATTGAAAAAAATTGTACCTTTGCCTCAGCCAGCTTTTGCTCATTTCAAGCTCTACCAGAGGCATTAGAAAAAAACAAGAATCCTTACACACACTGACAAGAAACTCACATATTATATGAACATAGATATGTTGATGGTGCCTTACTAACAATACAGAGGGAACAAAAGACAATGTCAACAGGTACTAACTCACATCCACAAAATCATCACTTTGCTGTTGAGTATGAAAACAACAGCATGAATTGCCTTGGCCTTACCATTACACACAGACATATAGTAAAGTCAACATATACACCACAACTGACACACTGATTCATAGTCACCCCATACACGCAAGCTAATGGCTTTCAGATCCATGATACGGAGACTAAACAGCATTCCACTAGCACACAGAGACTATCAGGACAAATTAAATATTTAGCTGAAGTCAATGGATACAACAGAACAATAATTAACGAACTCATATGCAAAACCCAAAACAAACAGAGAAATGCTGAAAACACATTCATAACACTCAAGTATATCAACAAACACACTGAAAAAAAGTATGGTATAACATTGTCTACAGAAAAACACATAAACAGTCGAAGAAATTTGATTTACCTGGAATTTACAAATTAAGCTGCTCAGAATGAGTGGACAAACGCATTACATACCCCCACTGAATTCACTTTTGCAAATCATCTCATTATTAAAGCAGGCCCCATACATGCACAAACATCGACAAAATGGAAATGCTACACATAAAAACACAAAGAAACAACAACATTCTAAAGTTTTGCTGATTCCTTAACGAATGTACAGTAGACTTCAGTTTACATATTGAAGGTTTTATGTAAATGTCAAATGTTTAAGGTTTTTGTTATATCTTCATTATTATCAAATACTAATTTATCACACTTCTAATATACATACAAGAGGGGAATGGAGATACGATCGACTGGACGAACACACCTAGTCGGACATTGGAAAGAAGGCAAGTATTACACTGACAAAATAGACATAGTATTGTTGAAAATTTGTACTTAGATATATTCCGTGTATAAATTTAAGTATTATTTTATTTAAAAATCATTAAAAACCTCTGGAGTCTTGCACGAGAAACCTACGAAAAAAATGTTACACTGATTCACTAGTGAACGTACAGTAGATTTCAGTTTACACATGAAGGTTTTATGTATATGTCAAATGTTGAAGTTCTTTGTTTTATATCTTCATTATTTTACTGACATAATAAACATAGTATTGTTGAAGATTTGTAGTTAAGATATATTGAATGTATAAATTACCTCTTTTTACTACATGGCTACGTTAACATTGGATTCAGAGGGGAAGCATAGCAGCACTGGCACTGTGAGTTGTGTGGGGATAGATTACGTTCCCCTATGCTGCTTGACGTTTGTACAGCCAAAGTAAAACTCATACGTAACTTGAAACAAATGACATACTTTGTAACACGAACATGCACAAATATAAGCCTATACTTGTAATACAAATCGACGCTCACGATATTCACAGTAGGAAACATACATTCAAATGACAAACTTTTGAATATGACTGTAGACTGCTCGGTAGAGTGAGACGCGCTTGTGCATTTGTCTCTAAACTCCTGTAGTTCACATTTATTCCGCATCCTTTGTTAAATTTGTCTAGTTACACTTACAATTAAGTACTGGTTTTACTTCCATGTTCCTTAAGGAAATGGAAGTATGGTGATGGCAAAAAAAAATTGTGTTCGAGATTATTGCAGATTCTGATTGTACGACACTCAAAACATGAAAAAATATCGGTATGGAGAACCATACAGAACTTCCATGTTCTAAGATTTATATTTAAAATCATATTCGAAATGAAATATTTCAATAGAAACTACTTCTTTCTACTTATTGCTTCAGCCTTAAACCACAGGTCACTAACGTATACCACCTCATGTTTTTGCACTCGATTTTCACTGAGATGGAAGTCGATGGCACTGCCGAAAAGTCTGGTTTTGCAGAAAACATTGGACTACGGCTAAACAGCCCGGGAAGGAATTTTAACAAACAACTACTTCTTTGTTGCCGATAACGTAGTACACATACAAAATTCTCCCCTCCCCCTACAACTATAATTTTCATTTATAGAAAATTACCCCCACCCTGTTCACCTAACCTCTTCATTTATAGATATTTCATCTACGTTTCTACAGTGGATTATTATGAGCTTCTTATCAAGATACTTTATTTATCAAAATTAAGTACTTTACTATTGTTAAAACATAAAACGTTGCAGGTAAAATACCCGTTTCTCTAAACCGATCTTCACCAAAATCAATAGACCTTCAGTCCTCTACAATGCAGGGATGCATGCAAAAAAATATTTGATTCTGTTTCAATATGCGGCAGTTATCGTTTGCCATGAAAACATCTCTCTTGTTACAACATAACATGTTTCAGGTAAACTACCCCTTTCCCTTTACCGATCTTCACCAAAATCAACAGGCCTTGAGCTCTCTACAATTTAGGAAGGCATGCAAAAAAAAATTTGATTTTCTTTGAATTTACGGCAGTTATCGTTGGTCATAGAAAAAATTACCCTTGTTAAAACATAAAACGTTGCAGGTAAACTACCCCTTTCTCTAAACCGATCGTCACCAAAATCAATAGACCTTCAGTCCTCTACAATTCAGGGCTGTATGCAAAACGTTATTTGATTCTGTTTGAATTTGCGGCTGTTATCGTTCGCCATAGAAAAAATATTACCCTTGATAAAAAAAACGTTGCTGGTAAACTACCCCTTTCCCTTAACCGATCTTCACCAAAAACAATAGGTCTTGAGTACTCTACAATTCAGGGCTGTATGCAAAAAATTATTTGATTCTGTTTAAATTTGCGGCTCTTATCGTTTGCCAAAATAAATACCCTTGTTAAAATATAAAATGTTGCAGGTAAACTACCCCTTTCCCTCAACCGATCTTCAACAGAATCAACAGACCTTGAGTTCTGTATAACTCAGAAAGGTATGCAAAAGAGTAGTAGATTCTGTTTGAATTTACGGCAGTTATCGTTCGTCATAGAAAAATTACCCTTGTTGAAACATAAAAGGTTGCAGCTAAAATACTACCCCATTCCCTTAACAGATCTTCAACAAAATCAACACACCTTGAGTTCAGTATAAATAAAAAGGTTTGAAAAAGACTAGTTGATTCTGTTTGAATTTGCGGCTGTTATCATTTGCCATACGAAAAAATTACCCTCGATAAAAACAAATGTTGCCGGTAAACTACCCCTTTCCCTTAACCGATCTTCACCAAAAACAATAGGTCTTGTGTACTCTACAAATCAATGCTGTATGCAAAAAATTATTTGATTCTGTTTGAATTTGCGGCTATCGTTTGCCATAGAAAAAAATCAGTATGGAGAACCATACATAACTTCCATGTTCTAAGATTTATATTTAAAATCATTTTTGAAATGAAATATTACCATAGAAACTACTTCTTTCTACTTACTGCTTCAGCCTTAACCACAGTACTGTGGTCACTAACGTATAGCACGTCACGTTATCGCACTTGATTTTTACTGATGATGGAAGTCGATGGCATTGCCGAAACGTCTGGTTTTGTAGAAAACATTGGACTACAGCCAAACATCCCGGGAAGGAATTTTAACAAAAACTACTTCTTTGATGCCGATAACGTTGTACACATATATATAAAAAATATGCATAAAATTAATGGCTTGTATAAGTTAATGTTTGATCTCCATTAAGTAGTGCTCAAGTTTCCAAAGTTTTAATATTATGATGTCCGTAATTAAAACATCAGAGCAGGTTTAGTGTGTATGAGGGTACACCGTGGATACAAATTTTCAACGTTTCCTATTGAGCGTTGCTTAGAGTAAAGCTGCGAATCTACAGTGTACATTTCACAGAACAAACACACGGAAAAGAAGGAGCGCTCCGAAGTCACTCATGGACCCTCAGCATCTTGCACAGGATTCATTCCCTAAAGACGAAAAGTCTGTCTATGAATCATTCCTCTGTAAACACGTGCAGTTACAGTGCCCAGCGATCCACAGGAAGCAAATCGCTACCCACGCTGGACACTTTTTCGGCTTGCACGCGTTATGTTGGTATGGGTTTCGGCACTTACCATTTAAAAAGCGTGCAAATGTAAGAAAATAATGAGGCCAGAAATAACACGAATTTTGTGTGTGTGTCTTCCCTGCCTTTTTATTGCTGTAGTCATAATAATAAAATGGAAACGTAAACATTACATAATTGAGATATGCTTGCCCCACGAACGATATATTTTCTCTCATACATGATTTACATTAAAATGAAAAAATTATAATTTTATTGCCTGACAACAAAATTATTTTATTTTTAACAATTACCATTGTTTGAAAAAGTTTAAATGAATTTTCAAGTATTTTACTGTTGTTAAAACGTAAAGGTAGAAGGGAAACTACCCCTTCCCCTTAACCGATCTTCACCAAAATCAAAAGGCCTTGAGTTCTCTACAATTCAGGGGTGTATGCAAAAAATTATTGGATTCTGTTTAAATATGCGGCAGTTATTGTTCGTCATAGAAAAATTACCCTTGTTAAAACATAAAACGTTGCAGGTAAACTACCCCTTTCCCTTAACCGATCTTCACCAAAAACAATAGGTCTTGAGAACTCCATAATTCAGGGCTGTATGCGAAACATTATTTGATTCTGTTTGAATTTGCAGCTGTTATCATTTGCAAAAAAAAAAATTTACTGTTGATAAAAAAAAACCGTTGCAGGTAAAGTACCCCTTTCCCTCAACCGATCTTCACCAAAAACAATATGTCGTGAGTACTCTAGAAATAAGGGCTGTATGCAAAAAATTATTTGATTCTGTTTGAATTTGCGGCTGTTATCGTTTGCCATAGAAAAAAAATCTACAGACAGACACTTTTCTAAAAACGAATTTTTTTCATGTTTTGAGTGTAGTACAATCAGAATCTGCAATAATCTCGAACACGATTTTTTTTGCCATCACCATACTTCCATTTCCTTTAAGGAACATGGAAGTAAAAATTACCCTTGATAAGAAAAACGTTGCAGGTAAACTACCCCTTCCCGTTAACCGATCGTCACCAAAAACAACAGACCTTGAGTACTCTACAAATCAGAGCTGTATGCAAAAAATTAATTGATTTTTTTTTTGAATTTGCGACTCTTATCGTTTGCCATAGAAAATACTCTTTTAAAACACAAAACTTTGCAGGTAAACTACTCCTTACCCATAACCGATCTTCACCAAAAACAAAAGTTCTTGAGAACTCTACAATTCAGTTTTATATGCAAATAATCATTTGATTCTGTTTGAATTTGCGGCTGTTATCGTTTGCCACAGAAAATACCCTTGTTAAAACAAAAAACGTTGCAGGTAAACTACCCGTTTCCCTTAACAGATCTTCACCAAAAACAATAGGTCTTGAGTACTCTACAAATCAGGGCTGCATGGAAAAAAATATTTGCATTTTGCGGCTGTTATAGTTTGGCATAGAAAATAATTACCCTTGATTAAAAAAAAAGTTGCAGGTAAATTACCCCTTTCCCATAACCGATCTTCACCAAAAACAATAGGTCTTGAGTACTCTACAAATCAGGGCTGCATGCAAAAAATGATTTGATTTTGCGGCTGTTATCGTTTGGCATAGAAAAAAAATCTACAGACACACAGACAGACACTTTTCGAAAAATGACTTTTTTTCATGTTTTGAGTGTAGTACAATCAGAATCTGAAATAATCTCGAACACGATTTTTTTGAAATAAAACTTATAGTTTACCTTATTTCTTTTCCATCTTGCAACTTCGTTATATGTCATACACGACATGTTTCGGGAAACATGTTCCCATCTTCAGGTTTAAAAACTGTTTGTTCTCACATGAAGAACTTGTCAACGCAAATAAAAACTTATACTAACATCATTAAAAACACACTATATAAATAACGTACCGCGCGAAGAATCAGTGCGCACTGTTCGGGTTCATAATCGCAACTGTTGATTTCTCATTTGTCCATAATCTGATAAACATGTTGTAACACAGTATCATACAAGCTGTTCGAGTTAAACAATTGATCGTTGAGCACTAGGTCTTTTTGTGTTCTCGATGCTTTGTAGATTTCGAATTCCTCTAAGGCGCTCATAATTCGCCCTTTGTTGCAAATATGTAACGGTTTCAAATTTTTGGCGCAACTAGTGTATCCGTGGTTATTATTAATCAAATGTAACGCGAAGTTGGAGGTAGTATATCTAATGCTGCCCTTCGGTATGTGTTCACTAAATCTATCTTTAAATTTTCTCCCTGTCTGGCCAATGTAAAACATGTCACAATCATCACACACTATTTTATAAACACCCGAGTTATTTTCAAGTTCTGAACGTTTATTATGTCTGAAGAAATTCCGCAAGTTATTCGTGGTATTAAAAAATAATTTAGTTTTTTATAATGTGTGGAAGTAGATTAGTATATTCAGTCACGATGAAAGCGTTCTCTGTATTATTAGATTTAATCACCTTATTTGCTTTGGATTTGTTTTTACGAATTAGTTTGTTGTCTATAATTGTGTCTTTATATCCATTCCTTACGGCAATGAATTTAACAGTGTTTACCTCTTCCTTCAGGTCTTCTTGGCTTAGTGGGAATGATAATAATCTGTGTACGAAAGCATTGAAGTTCTTCATGTGAGAACAAACAGTTTTTAAACCTGAAGATGGGAACATGTTTCCTGAAACATGTCGTGTATGACATATAATGAAGTCGCAAGATGGAAAAGAAATAAGGTAAACTATAAGTTTTATTTCAATAACGCGACTTAGAGACTATAAATCACAAATTATGAATGATTTTTTTTGCCATCACCATACTTCCATTTCCTTAAGGCACATGGAAGTAAAAGTCGTTTTTCGAAAAGTGTCTGTGTCTGTAGATTTTTTTCTATGGCAAACAATAACAGCCGCAAATTCAAACAGAATCAAAAATTTTTTGCATACAGCCCTGATTTGTAGAGTACTCGAGACCTATTGTTTTTGGTGAAGATCGGTTAAGGGAAAGGGGTAGTTTACTTGCAACGGTTTTTTTTTAATCAAGGGTTTTTTTTCTATGGCAAACGATAACACCCGCAAATTCAAACAGAATCAACATTACTCTTTTGCATACAGCCCTGAATTATAGAGTTCTCAAGACCTATTGTTTTTGGTGAAGATCGGTTTAGGGAAAGGGGTAGTTTACCTGCAACATTTTGTTTTAACAAGGGTATTTTCTATGGCAAACGATAAAAGCCGCAAATTTAAACAGAATCAAATAATTGTTTGCATACAGCCCTGAATTGTAGAGTTCTCAGGACCTGTTGTTTTTGGTGTAGATCGGTTAAGGGAATAGGGTAGTTTAGTTGCAACATTTTGTTTTAACAAGGGTAATTTTTTCTATGACGAACGATAACTTCCGTAAATTCAATCCGAATCAACTACTCTTTTGCATACCTTTTTGAGTTATACAGAACTCAAGGTCTGTTGATTTTGTTGAAGATCGGTTAAGGGAAAGGGGTAGTTTACCTGTCACTTTTCATGTGTTAACAAGAGTAATTGTTTCTATGACGAACAATAACTGCCGCACATTCAAACAGAATCAAACAATGTTTTGCATGCATGCCTCAATTGTAGAGAACTCGAGGCCTGTTGATTTTGACGAAGACCGGTTAATGGAAAGGGGTAGTTTACCTGCAACCTTTTATGTTTTAACATGAGTGAAGTACTTAATTTTGATAAATGAAGTATCCTGATAAGAAGCTCATAATAATCCACTGTAGAAAAGTAGACGAAATATCTATAAATGAAGAGGTTAGGTGAACGGGGTGGGGGTAATTTTCTATTAATGAAAATTATAGTTGAAGAGGGAGGGGATAATTTTTTTTGTACTACGTTATCGGCAACAGGAGAATTTTTTATGTGTACTACGTTATCGGCAACAAAGAAGTAGTGTTTTTGTTAAAATTCCTTCCCGAGCTGTTTAGCCGTAGTCCAATGTTTTCTGTAAAACCAGACGTTTCGGCAGTGCCATCATCAGTGAAAATCGAGTGCAAAAACGTGAGGTGGTATACGTTAGTGACCACAGTACTGTGGTTAAGGCTGAAGCAATAAGTAGAAAGAAGTAGTTTCTATGGAAATATTTCATTTCGAATATGATTTTAAATATAAATCTTAGAACATGGAAGTCATGTATGGTTCTCCATACAGATATTTTTATTTTTATGACGAATGATAACTGCCGCATATTCAAAGAGAATCAAATAATTTTTTGTATACATTCCTGAAGTTTTAAGTACTCAAAGTCTGTTGATTTTGGTGAAGATCGGATAAGGGGAAGGGGTAGTTTACCTGCAAAGTTTTGTGTTTTAACAATGGTAATTTTTTCTATGACTAACGATAACTGCCATAAATTCAAAGAGAATCAAATAATTTTTTACATACATTCCTGAATTGTAAAGAACTGAAGGCCTATTGATTTTGGTGAAGATCGGTTAAGGGAAAGGGGTAGTTTACCTGCCACCTTTAATGTTTTAACAAGAGTAATTGTTTCTATGACTAACGATAACTGCCGCACATTCACACAGAATCAAATAATGTATTGCATGCATCCCTGAATTGTAGAGGACTCAAGACCTATTGATTTTGGTGAACATCAGTTAAGAGAAAGGGGTAGTTTACCTGCAACATTTTATGTGATAACAAGGTTAATTTTTTCGATGACGAACTATAACTGCTGTAAATTCAAACATAATCAAATAAGTTTTTGCATGCATCCCTAAATTGTAGAGAACTCAAGGCCTGTTGATTTTGGTGAAGATCAGTTAAGGGAAAGGGGTAGTTTAACAGCAACATTTTATGTTGTAACAAGAGACATTTTTTCATGACGAACAATAACTGCCGTAATTTCAAACAGAATCAAATAATTTTTTACATATGTGCCTGAGTTGTAGAAAACTCAAGGCCTATTGATTTTGGTGAAGATCGGTTACGGGGAAAGGGCAGTTTACCTGAAACATTTTTTGTTGTTAACAAGAGTAAAGTACTTAATTTTGATAAATAAAGTATCCTGATAAGAAGATCTTAATAATCCACTGTAGAAACGTAGATGAAATATCTTATCTATATTATATTAAACTTTCACAAGACGTCTTCCCATTGAGGAAGACGAACACCACGTCGAACCGTCTGGGAAATAAAACCAAAAAGTAAGTGTTCACAGTGAAAGTTTTAATATATATATATTGTAACAAATAACTTATTTTCCCGTATCAGTATTAAGCCCAAGTATTTGTAATATAAATATACTTATAGGTATAATATAATAACTCCCGTATTTAGTTTATTTTTTAAGCCCCACTGTTGGGTTCGCCAATTTTTAACAAATAACTTAAACGCCTATATGTAATCTGTATAATAATGTTTAAATACGCTTCACGTTGGAAACGCCACTTTGTAATATAATTTTTCGAGGTGTTGTTCTTATTTATGAAGTTGTGTGTGGTCTCTTTTAAATACTGCAATATCAATCTATTTATATGGAAACAATATTTTATATGGGGGATATTATTCAATTATGGATAATATCTCTATATTAGGTAGTTCTTAAGTGCTTTGCGAAGGAATAACGCTCTACTCCAGTGAATATATTGGGTAATTCAATCATTATTCTTCAAGCCTAGTCTACATACACTATCGAGAGAGCGGATGAAACGAATTAGTTTTCTATTCTCCCATATTCACCAGATGTCTGCGGACGAGCACTGTTGTTTACAATTAGCCTGTTATTATAGGTTAAGTTGTTCCGCTTGCTGTATTTCTCACGTTCCTTTCTCTGTAAATTACAACTTATTCGAAATGCACTAATTACTCTACAAATAACAAGAAATCGTCAAATTCAAGAAGGATTCTTTATTTTGTATATTTTTAATTTCAAAACAGATGCTTTCTCATGCCACAGATACAACACATCGATCATACAGGACTGAATCGATTCGTCATTGAATTCGGGTTTAAATGTTTTAAAATTTAATTATATTTTTTAATTTATTCTTAATCTCAGGGTACATGGAGTTCTTTTGACTATTAGTAAGGTCAGGTAATGCAATTTAAGATTACTAGGTATTACAATTTAGTTATAAAATCTTATTATATAAAGTTCACACATAAGCTGGTTTTTTACCGTACGCTGACAAGATACTTAATATGGCCGTGTTTCACTACACAGAGACGAGAGCAGCATGTTGAATCAATGTCTGGAATATATCAGCCTCCAGCTTCTCAATAAAAGTTTGGTATTGATGTCCCAGGATGTAGTAGAAGTTTCAGTTCTGATCTTCGCTAATCTTCACGGTTCTGGTGGTTACCGGTCCCAATGGAATTTGTGTAGTATTAAGACTTCGTTCGGTTGTGAAAAGTGAGGTTTTGGACGTTATTTTAAATTTCCTTGTTTGTTTTTAAGATATTTAATTAATTTGGCTTCTCCAGGCTATGGATTGTCTTCATTTATTTATGGTTAATCTTCATTATTCCTCATTTGCCGTTAATAGATTGGTTAATTTATTTTTTACAAATTCGTTTAACTTTATTAGTAGATCGAATTATATTTGTTGAGTGATAGCCTCGGAAGTCGATCCACTGTCCTTTTAATGGATTACTATTTATGAAATTTGATTTATATTAATTTTATTCATTAGGTTTTTGGTTTCTTTTTTTTCTAGATTTGTATCAACTGAACTCAACCCATTCACATATAACAACTGAGTCTTGGATCAACAAGATATCTCCTATTTAGTAGTCCATGACAACCATTTCTTGTTCTGTTATTGGATAATATTTGTTATCCTAGAGCCGTAATTAGAAAATGTTCTTGCACTTACTTAATAAAATACTCCCTTATTAAAATTACATTACATCAAATAAAACTTTCACCTAATATGCGTTATTAAACTATATACATTTTACTACATTTTCTTCTTGATCAACTTAGTTTAAAAGGTATTATTTTACCTTTACAAAATACTAACTTTAGGCCTATTTGTTTTATTACATGTGTTATAGTTTTTATAATTTAACTTTTCTAACCTGACCTACTGTACAATTTGTCACTGGCTTATGGCCCATCATTCTGATTTTATTTCATCCTGATTACAATTTATTATTATTTATTTTAGTATTGAACCCTTCATCTGTTTATGCTATAATTACAATAACCCCTTGGCAATTTATTAACAATTATTGCCTTCATGGACAAGCTTACAAATACAATTCAATAATACCTCTATTATTTATTAAAAGTAAGTATCTTAATATTTACTCTTATAAAGTTTAACATAAATGAAATTAACATCCATGAATTGATGCTTTCTCAAAGCAACTGCTTAACTCCTGCTACATACAAAATACAGAATAAATACCATACAAACAAAATAACATGACAAAATATAATAACATGCACATTATCATAACATTTTAAATAACAATTAATTAGTCTCCTCTTTAGTATATAATTATACTAATTATATATAGCCAATTAATGAATCTGTCTATAGTATTTTTACATTGTTTGACACTGTTTATAGCTTACACCGTCCACTGACCACTTTATAGTTTGTAATTATAGACATTTTTATTTTTTTATTACCTAGTAACCTTACTAGGTATTATTGATCTGTTTATTATACGAAGGTTTACCTTCCTGACCTTAATTGTCGCGAACATTGGATGTTGTTTTATTTGATAATGACAAAGTTTTTATGTAACGTATGGGACCTTAACTTCGTTACGTTACAATAATATATATATATACTGTATATAATATTAAAAAAGTGAATGAAGAGGATGTACAAACAAGATAATTATGAAATATCTATAAATGAAGAGGCTAGTTGAAAGGTGTGGGGGTAATTTTCTATAAATGAAAATTATAATTGAAGGGTGAGGGGATAATTTTTATGTGTACTACGTTATCGGCAACAAACAAAGTAGTAGTTTGTTGTTAAAATTCCTTCCCGGACTGTTTGGCCGTAGTCTTTTTTTTCTGCAAACCCAGAGACGTTTTGGCAGTGCTGTCGACTGCCATCATCAGTGAAAATCGAGTGCGATAACGTGTGGTGGTATATGTTAGTGACCACAGTACTGTGGTTAAGGCTGAAGCAATAAGCGGAAAGAAGCAGTTTCTATGGAAACATTTCATTTCGTAAATGATTTTAAATATAAATCTTAGAACATGGAAGTCATGTATGGTTCTCCATACCGATATTTTACTTTTACATTACTTGTGGAAAACTGATCACTATGGTGTGGCCTGCTAGTAGGTTCATGTGTTTAAATGTGGCGCTTGGGTGCTTTTAACTTTGAAACCACAGCTCTAAATGAACAGCTGTTTAAATTTAAATCACACGCACACGCACGCACACACACACACACACACACACACACACACACACACACACACACACACACACACACACACACACACAAAACAATGATCTTTCAAATGACGACACCATATCAAAAAACAGAACTAACAGTGCCCATAGAAGTAGCAGGCTCTGAGGAAACTCACAATGAGTGAAGTTGGCTCAGACAATAAGGTAACAATTGTTATCTTAAATACTTGTTCCGTGGCAAAATTGTGTTTGTGAATGGTTAGTGAAACAAATGTCAGTTCTTACCTGTTTACAAAGTACACCATTTCCAAGCCAGTTAAGAAGTGTACTCTGTGGTTTACAAAGTAATTCATCATTGTCCACATGCTGTCTGTATCCTATAGACTTTTCGAAGGTAGTTGGATGTATGCATGGATGCTTACAGTAAACATTTGTTGGTAAAAGATACTGCAAATGTACAGCTAACTTTATAAAGCGGTTGGATTGTCTCATAATAGCAGTTTTATTGAAACAAGCCCAAACAAGAAATTGCAACAAACACTTATTACTCAATGAATTTACAAAATGTTCTGTGACTAAAACAACTTCTCTAAAGACAGAGATTGACATTTTTTAATGATCAGTACATCACACACCAGCCTCGGTACTAAATTGCTTGGACTTTTACAAAATGATAAGCATATTATACCACCAGCCAATAATAAATTAGTAGTTGTTGTGTTACACAATGATCAGCAGGTGAATAACACTGCATCCTGTAATCCTATAACATGGTGAATTTATATTTCTGTGTGTTGATCAGAGCTGTCCATTGGACCCGATCGGAATATAATTCAGTTGCCATACACACAAGTTTAGTAAATCTGGGCAGCAAATTGTGTTCAGGAGGTTGAATATGGTTAGGAAAAAATATAAGGTACAAATGCAATATAACTGATTTATTTAAATCGTGACTTAATTTTACTTAGTATAACAAATAAAATACCATTCACTGGCAGTATGTCCTAAACTGGAAGCAATGCAGGCATACAGTATACTGTACTGTACTTTCAACCTGCATTATTACGCATTACCTTACTTACATATACTGTATACTGTAGTAGAGATTAAACCACACATCTACACCTAATACTTTCTTAAAAAAGTTTACATATCTTAAAAATGGCATGTTTATTCATATATTGTTTTTTAATATTTCATTTACTAAATCTACTATTCCAGACAATCTGGACTGAAAAAAAGAAAATAAAGACTGTACAGATCTCCTGCATGGCAGTGGAATTATCACTTAACTACAACTGATTGCTGCTGACTTCTTCTTAAGTACAATATCTTTTATGTTAAGATGAACTTTTTCCTTTCTCTTAGGAGGTACGGATTGTAAGCAAAATCTTTTGAAAGCTTCTAGTTCTCTTTCGGCATCATCCATGTCACCGTTTTCCAAGTCTATATCTTTTGGTGCAAACACGCTATCTGTTAAAAAAATGAGAACACACATTAGCAAACGTCAAACATGTCACACACACTCATTCTGAAAATTACAAAATAGTACGATAACACTTTATTCATAAGATTGTTTTAAAATATTTTCGGTTATAAAAATAGATATATTGGCACATACATACAGTAATGAATGGACCTCTGAACAATTAATAACAACAAACCATCTGATCCAAAAGAATTAGTATATTCTATGCATAACAAAGATTGTTTTTAATTATTGCACAATAATTATGTCAACTCTTGAATTACAATGTGGAACAGTATCAGATGTGTCATAATATATACAGTATGGGTACAAAGATGTGATCCACTGCCAATTTCCATTCAACCCACCAAATAACATACATAAATTGAAAACGTATAAAAATTTCAATTACGATCTTAGAACATACTAAAACAAATAATTGATGGTAAAACATTTGGAAGAAAAAAAAACAAATTTATCTTACTTATGACGTAGCTTAAACTCCAACAAATTCCACACCATATCATTGTAGGTCATACAAAGTATGTATAATTTCTGTATAAATAAAACTGTATTCAGCTACATGTTACAGAATGTTTATTTATTGTGATAGTATAATTTGTCAGTAACAAGCATATGACTACATAACAGCTAATCTTGTAAACAAACAAAAATAAATGAACCAAAATTTCCCAAAGTTTAATTTATGTTTGTTTTAATATCAGAGACTTTTAATAAAATAACAATTAATAAAATAACAATAAAAAACAATTCTGATTACACCAATTTACATTTGTTTACTGCTGAAATGTTTTTCATTCCAGTGGTTTACAAGGCTTTCACTTAATAACTTAGCGTCTGGGTACAACTTTATTACATAATGTCTTCCAAGCATCACAGTTGGTTCAGTATAAAACTTAATTCTAGCTACAAAGCTTTTATTATTTTTCAAGAATTACAAAAATGAATTACAATTTTTACATATTCCTTACATACATAACTAATAATTTTAATTAAAATATTATGATAATCGGAAACCAAATCTAATGTCCTAAATGAATAATAGTGGCGTGGATTAGTTGATCTGAAAGAAAGGAATTATACTCAAGTTGTTTACAAAATACTTTACTGTTAGTATCAAAATGACTGTAATGAGTAAAATGTCAATAGCAATAAAAACCCGTTTGCAAAATCACAAAACTCCGAAAAGGATCAAATTCTGTAAAACATTTAGCACATGGCATTTATATATAGGTTCCACTTTATCAGCTTCTGTGTTTAATAATGGCCAATGTGAACAAAGTTTATGTTACAATATATTATTACAACCACATCATAATCTTACTTAATTTTGAGTATGCTATGCCTGTTTACTTATCTAGTTACTAAACAGATAAATATTGTGTACTCTTTATTTATCTATTAAATGTTCCTTTTGGTAGTTACGGCTCACACACACACACACATACACACACACACACACACACACCACTAAGGTAATATGTCACTTCAGTTTTTCTCAAATTTCTTCACTCATTTCTTTTCATTTGCTAGTCTTGACTTCATTCCGTGTTGCCCCTAAAATTTTCACAAACTTTTAACTCCAGTTTCCCCTCTCCCTTTCTTTGTTCTTCTCAATGTTTCTCCACCAAAATCTACAGTTGGATCAAGTTCTAGTGTGTGTATCGGTTCTTCCATGTCCTGCAAAGTACACTTTTATAAGCAGTATGCTGTTGTTATATATTAGATCCTTAAATTCGTAGTGACTGTCAATCAATGAATTTTTTGGTGAATGTTTATTGTCAAAACGTCGACACAAATAAGTTAAAATTTGTATTATATTTTTGACCGATCCTCACAAACCCTTCACCGAAAAAGTTATATACTAGAATAAAAGTTGGTCACCGTACCAAGTTAACCAACTAACCTCTCACCCAGTTATACGCACTCTTACCTGCTTGTCTGTTTAGCTCTCTCACCATTAGTATAATCTTGCCTCTCCACGTGCTGTAAATGTTATCACTGTCTTAATTATCTTACTTCTGTAGATTGCATTATGCACTGCATTTTTAGATGCCTTCTAAAATGCATATGCCTCATTGACTTTCTCTACGCATACGATAAATAAACCTTCAAGTTTACTACCTTAAAATTTGTTAGTTCACAGTATATACAAGTGGTGGCTGGTGGTATCAAGAGTGGGATGCCGTTTTAACGAATGTACGAGAACTGTGAATTTTTATATTTGTTATTGTTTTCTCAATTGTGCATGTAAAACACTGATTTTGGTATTCGCTAATCCTATACATGAAGTTTTATACAGATGTCATAATTTATATACAACTTTAATAAATTCTTAAACCAGTATTGTATCGGACGTTGAACCACATGCATGGTGCTCACTCATATTGTATCATTACTGTTATCTTATGTATAGTTTATCTGAGAAATCTGTTATTTCATTTATCAGCGTAGTGCCCAGCATTTTGAGCGAGTTATCATACGTATCAACAACACATATTTGGCCGGGTTCGTGCGTGCGCGCGTTTGTGTGTGACCTGGCACGTGTAACTCACCGTTGGACGTGTAGCGAACTGCTGACCTGATATCACCTACTGTACTTTTATCAAGCAGCGGCCGATATATAGAAAAATTCTATTACATTGTTTTGTCTCATCTCTGCTTAATAATAACTTTCACATAAGATTACAATTCATCACGTAAGCAACCTGGCATCAAGTAGGTGAAAAATATGTTTCCCATTCCATAGCAAATTTCATTCAAGGTGTGCCCACCAACCATTTATACTGACAACAACAAGGTCATCTAACTTTCCACAACTTCAAATATTATTTCTACCACAACAATTACAAATGTCTACCTAACCAGCTTCCTACCAACGTTACAATCTTCCAATAACTTCACAGCCTTTGACATCCAAGTTTGCCTATACAAGCAAACAGCATGGATACAGACCAGTGGTGTGGCGTGGGTACATAACAGCTGTTGCTGGTTGTGATAGACCTAAAACTCTGCCTAAAAACCAATTCGAAATATTGCTGGCAGAACAAGATCCCGTTCTAACAGGATCTGACTTTATTATGCTTACACAGAATAAATCAGGACACAAATAATCAAATTAAAAATAATAAAGGAAACAGAAACTCACATAACTAAACGAACAAAACAGAAACAAGTGCACAGTAACTTGTACACGTCAAATCCGAAAATGAACATAGCTGCTAATTAAGCATTTTTCTGGTTTATACAGGGTGGCAACAGCGGTTACATGGACAGACACAGATGCAGATGAGCCAATAAATGAACACTCATGACCTCTCAATCCACTGCACTTGGTGGTGACATCTCATACCAATAACCACCTCCTATATTTATATATGGAGTCACAGAAACTTAAAAGCCACGATACACAGTGACCACGGAAGCACTCTATTACAGTAATGCCCTGGCTAATGACACTGTCAAAATCAATGGATCTACAACAGAGACACAGACAGTTAGTATGGCATCTAAGGGGGGAGAACATTGTACATTATACTGTTACAACTGTCTAACTGATCGTCGTATGGTACAGTGGAAAACAAAATATAAGATACCAATGAATTCACTAAAAAAACCAGCTTCAATTATCACAATTAACAGTTTGTAATCAACACGTTATTTAACAAGGTTATTCTCGTACAATAATTCAAGTTAATCTGTTCACACAAATAATAATGTAAGACATAAAGACTATAACTAAGACTATAAAGACGTAAGACTGACTCTAAGCGGCAGCTGTCGTTGTTTAAATAGATAGGACAAGTGTTCCAGAATAATCCATAATATGCATCAAGACTACCCGAAAACACTAGAACGTAATTGATTGCGGCCTTGAGCACAGTGCGCCGGAGCGGTATTTATGGAATAGCCTCGTTGACGCACGTTGAAGACTCATGTACGCACACAACAAAACAGCTGGTTCTGCTGGGATAGCCGAGAAACGTGTAGAACGTTCTGTAATGGCGTGACAATACACATCAAATCAAAGAAAACAAAGTCTGAAACATAATGAATGTGGCGCACAGGAAAAACAAACAACCTCTTTATCGACCTGCAGCAACAAGAAAACAATACAGACATTTACAACATGTTTCCTATGCGGGACAAACATTACCAATGAACCACCCAGGAAACCCACAATATTATCCAATGTATAAGGTTCCAGGCCTCCAGATGTTCCAAAACGTATTGTACCAGTGACGGCACTGCCTATGATGTTTCACCAGACATTACCCAGAAAACCATATCTCATCATGAACTACCTAATTACCAGACTAACTAAATCCAAGAAACAACTATTGGAGTTACACTAGAAGCTTTACCATGGAACTTCCAAGACACACTAAATCTACTGACGAATACAGTTTTCTCTGAGACTATTAGAGGTAAATTTTATATAGGTGGTGACTGGAATGCCCCACACACACACACACACACACTGGAGCTCGAGACTCACTACTACAAAGGGCCATAACAACTGGCACAAGTCCGTGCAAAGTCAAGAGATGGCGCTTGTAGTACATAAATGACACCATTTTTAGTTTCCTGCATCTCCACTAGGAGCATACATCATGTTTCAGTTGCGTACATTTATAATTCTATTGTTGCCAATTGTTTGAATTTATCAAGTATTGTGATTTGCAAAAAAAAAAAAAAAAACAGATGAAAGAGAATTTCATGTGGTGATGAAACATTACTTTTTGAAAGTCAAAACCGCACAGGAAACTAAATCCAAGCTGGACAAATATTATAGTGAGTCAGCTCTATCAACTAGAACAGTTCAAAAAGTTTATTTTCATAACAGTTTGGTTTGGTTATTTTTGTAGTGGTCACATGAGCACTACGAATGTTCCGGACAGCCTGTTGAGATTACAACTGCAGAAATATTGAAAAAATCCATGACACGATCATGAAGGACAGAAGATTAAAAGTGTACGAAATCGATAAGACAATAGGCATTCAAAATGAATGGGTGCATCATATTTTACATGAACATTTTACATATGCAAACACTATCCACAATATGGATGCTGCGTTTTCTCACAACGATCAATAGCGTGAGCATATAAACATTTTTAAGCACAGTTTGGAGCTGTTTCCATGTAATCAAGAAGAAGTTTTGTGGCATTTCATAACAGTTGATGAATCTTGGATACATCACTACCAACCTGAAACCAAGGAACAGCCAAAACAGTGGGGTGGGTTGGAGTAGGAGAACTTGCTCCAAAAAAAAGCAAAAAAGGAAAGTAGGTAAGGTAATGTCCATTGTCTTTTGGGATGCTCATGGCATAATCTTAATTGACTTTCTGAAGAAGGGTAAAATGATAATGGGGCGTCTCTGCTGGATCGTCTAAACACGGAACTAATGAAAAAACTACCACATTTGATGAAAAAGAAGGTCCCTTTTCACGAAGACAATGCACCAGCTCACTCTTCTACGATTGTGACAGCAAAATTGTCTGAATTACGCTATGAAAATCTTCTGCACCCCCCCCCCTACTCAACAGACTAAGCACCTTCGGATTCTTATCTGTTTCCAAATTTGAAGAAGTTGCCTACTGGAAAGAGAGTCACGTGAAATGATGACGTCATTACAAAACCATCTGCATATTTTGAAGACTGATAAATCTTACTATAAAGATGTGATCAAAAAGCTTGAGCATGGTTGGACTAAGTGTATCGACTTGAAAGGAGATTATGTTGAGAAATAAAAAAAGATTTTGCCTGAAAAATTGTGTCTTCTTTATTTTTGCATGGACTCATGAAACACCCCACATATGTCAGAAAATCACATATATTCCTTACAAACGCCAAGGCTACATATAGGCCAACTGACCCCACGAAGACTCCTCATGTCTTAAGACTTCTTTGTAACCAGTAGCATACCTAGAACCAACTATGTAGCTGAATCTTCCGTCGAGCTCTCCTCTGGCCATACCCTGGTCGTCGCTAACATAAGCACAACTGTCATCAACAAACTGCAGCCAATAAAGGTAATCTCAAGACATATCAACTGGAATAAATTCCAAACTCACATACAAGAAAACATAAACCTCACGCTGTGATTGGAATGTCCCACCTATCTGGATGAAGCTGCATAGTCTGTTATACAACAGGCAGCCTGACACTCCAACAACTAATACTGTCAGTATATCACTACCCATCCATCACATAATAGATAAAAAACATCAAGCAAGGAGAATTTGGCAAAGTTCAAGAAATGTCACTGATCAACATCATTACAACAGATTATGCAGACAACTAAGAAAAGTAATTAGAAATTTCTAAAACTTGGAACTTTTAGCATTTCATCAGCACGTTGCCTCCCAATGAGAACAGATTATGGAGAGCAACAAAAAAGCTAAAAGGACCTCCTCGAATACATGTGATGGGCAAAAAGCTGACGCCTTTGCCACATATTTGAATGAAGTGTTCAAAGCTGTGCCTGGGTACAATGACAATGAAATAATGGACTTCGTTAATGCACTATCCCAAATGTCTCCTCCTATAAGCGTGTTCGCACCAGTAGAAGTCAAGACAGTAATAATAAAATTAAACACACGCAAAGCTCCAGGCTACTATCTGCTCTCACGCCTCATTTTGAAACAGTTAACTCAATAAGTCATCGCCCTTTTAACAACCATTTTCAACCATATGCGAACTTTAGGTTACTTTCCTACAATATGGAAATACACTGAAATTATAATGTTTCCAAAACCAAATAAACTTCCTCATGAACCGACGTCCTACCAACCTATTAACCTTCTCACCAGATTTAATAAAGTGTTTAAGCAATTATTATTAAAAGAAATTCAAGATGACCATGATATTCTAACACTGCTGCCCAACCATCAGTTTGACTTCCAGGAACGCTACTTGACAACACAAGTCCACAGGATAGTTAATGAAATCACAACTGTGATTATGGCATCGACAGCCAACTTACCTGAAACAAACACCACTACCACTGTTGCAGAGTTATCCACTTCTGACAACCTACAAGTACATCTAAATCTACTCAGTGAATAATACAAGAAATTGTGAACAAAAGTTAAAGAAACAAAATCTGCATAGGTCACAGTGACAACTCCGACATGTGATATATGTCCACCTGTAACAATTATTAACATAGTCTACCTGAACCAGTGAAGACTGAAACTAACTACGTTGGACTTCAGCGTGATCAGCAACTCACTTGGCAGAAGCGTATCCAAGAGATACGAAGGCAGTTAGACCTTAAGTTCAGACAGATGTCCTGGCTCATTTGGTGAAAGTCTACACTGTCATTAATTAACAGACTGTTATTTTACAAAACTATGCTCAAACCTAAATCATCTTAAGGACTCCAGCTATGAAGGTATGCCAAATCTACAAGATTAAAAAATCATCGAAAGATTTCAACCAAAAATTGAAATTTCCTCCGAGCTTCAGCAGATGCCCCACATGGTATGTCAGCAGTTAGATATTTCACACTGACCAAAAAAATACCTCTTATAAAGGATGAAATCCAGAGGATTGCAACAAAATACAGCCATCAGATAGAAGAGCATGAAAATGGGCTAAACAGAGCAGGTGTACAACAATAGGTCCCAATGAGAGAAGACTGCAGAATTTGTGGCCTCAATATTTGCTAAGTTCTTAAAAACATTCTTTTATAAAGAGAAACATCAGCGGATGTTTCCCATATAAACCAAACTCTTTCATCTGATTTACTTAATACTCTGTTATAGACATAGATTGTAAAGTGCAAACTGTCATAAAAAAAGCTTAAATGTTAAGGGATGATATATATAAAATAGATCTGACATGTTTTAATACACCTATCTATAATCTTGAAGTAAGATTCGTAATCATTCATAAACACTGACTGCATGTGGGGTACAATCACAGAAAAAAAATGTTGCACGTTGTTAACAGTCAATAATTCATATTGACTAAGGACTGATGACACTGAGAAAATCATTTTTGATTATGGCTTTACTAATATGATTTTATTTTCCGAAGTGTTGCTGTTGCTACATGTTATAACAGACCTTTATAATGTCCAATATTTCTTTCTGTCAAACTTTCAGCCCCAACTGTAGCAATGATATCAGCGTGGTGTGTACCACTCACTGTACCTCAAAGGCATGAGAAAAGAAGATCAATTTTTACTCACCACGGCTGTTTCAATTTACAAACATGTACTTACGCCTTTTGAGAAGGCAACAGGCATACAGAGGTCTGTGGAATCAATTTGCTGAAAATTCCCAGAAACACCTATACCTCACTGTAAGGTACATCCCACCTGCGGTTTGCAGATTTACTGAGCAACTTAGCAAAAAGATTCAAATGTTAGGCACTAAATTATGTGGCAGGAAGAATCCCACTTGATTGGTTTCAATCTGAAACCATTACATTACCAAAAAAAATCAGGAGCAAAACAATGTGATGATTACAGAACTATTAGCTTAATGAGTCACCTTCTCAAATTCTTCCTCAAGATCATCCACAGTTTGGTTTCAGAGAAGCAGTAGGTACACGAGAGGCTCTATTCAGTATTCAGGTGCTATTCCAATGATGTAGAGATGTTAACTGTAATGTTTTTGCATGTTTCATCGATTACCAGAAGGCCTTTGACCGAGTCCAACATCAGAAAATGATGGTTATCCTGAAAAATATTGGATTAGATGGAAAAGACCTAAGAATAATAGCTACACTGTACTGGAACCAATCTGCAGTGGTTAGAGTAGATAAAAAGAACACTGAAGAGATACAGATTCTGCGTGGAGTAAGACAAAGATGCATACTATCTCCGCTTTTATTCAACATCTACTCGGAAGGTATTTTTAGAGAAGCTTTAGATGAATGTGATGTGGGAATCTCTCTGAACAGTAAAAGAATAAATAACATACGTTATGCGGATGATACCGTCATATTGGCAGATATGTTAGAGGGGCTGCAACAACTAATGAATAGAGTGACAGAAAGCAGCCGTAGATGTGGTCTAGACATCAATGTTAATAAAATAAAACTAATGATTGTATCTAAGAACAACTTCACAAACTGCACCCTTAATATAAACCAAAGGCCACTTGAACATATAAGCAAATTTACATATCTTGGTACTATAGTCAATGAACAATGGGACCACTCTCAAGAAATAAAAAGCAGAATTGAAAAGGCAAGAGCAGTGTATGAACATATGTATGAACACTAGAATGAGCAGTTAATTCAAAAATCACAATTTAACAATAAACACTAAGATAAGACTTTTATGCTGCTACGTATTCTCAGTCCTCTTCTAAGGTGTAGAATCTTGGACTTTGACTGACGCCACAACTAAAAAATTGGAATCAAAATGTGGCTTTACTGTAGAATATTGAGCATTTCATGGACAGCACATATAACTAATGTTGAAGTTCTTAGAAAGATGAAGAAAGAAAGGGAAGTTATTAACACAGTGAAGATAAGAAAGCTTCAGTATCTGGGACATCTCAAGAGAAATGAACAGAGATTTTACTTATTGTAGTGCATACTATAGGGAAAAGTACTTGGAAAGAGAGGAGTTGGGTGACCAAGAATCTCATGGCTGAGAAAGTTAAGGACCTGGTTTGGCATGAATACAACCGATTTATTTCGTGCAGCAGTACACAAAGTTAAAGTAGTCTGTATGATATCCAACATCCGAAATGGATAGGAACTATCAGAAGAAGAAATAATGTGTGAGACCATACAAACTCCCTCTACGAGGAGATACCACCAGGCTTGCAACGCTGCACAAAGCAGCATAAGAACTGAAACCACAACAATAATGTGTGAGACCATATAAACTGCCTCTACGAGGAGATACCACCAGGCTTGCAACGCTGCACAAAGCAGCATAAGAACTGAAACCACAACAATAATGTGTGAGACCATATAAACTGCCTCTACGAGGAGATACCACCAGGCTTGCAACGCTGCACAAAGCAGCATAAGAACTGAAACCACAACAATAATGTGTGAGACCATACAAACTGCCTCTACGAGGAGATACCACCAGGCTTGCAACGCTGCACAAAGCAGCATAAGAACTGAAACCACAACAATAATGTGTGAGACCATACAAACTGCCTCTACGAGGAGATACCACCAGGCTTGCAACGCTGCACAAAGCAGCATAAGAACTGAAACCACAACTATAATGTGTGAGACCATATAAACTGCCTCTACGAGGAGATACCACCAGGCTTGCAACGCTGCACAAAGCAGCATAAGAACTGAAACCACAACGATAATGTGTGAGACCATATAAACTGCCTCTACGAGGAGATACTACCAGGCTTGCAACGCTGCACAAAGCAGCATAAGAACTGAAACCACAACAATAATGTGTGAGACCATATAAACTGCCTCTACGAGGAGATACTACCAGGCTTGCAACGCTGCACAAAGCAGCATAAGAACTGAAACCACAACAATAATGTGTGAGACCATATAAACTGCCTCTACGAGGAGATACTACCAGGCTTGCAACGCTGCACAAAGCAGCAAAGAACTGAAACCACAACAATAATGTGTGAGATCATACAAACTGCCTCTACGAGGAGATACCACCAGGCTTGCAACGCTGCACAAAGCAGCATAAGAACTGAAGCCACAACAATAATGTGTGAGACCATACAAACTGCCTCAACGAGGAGATACCACCAGGCTTGCAACGCTGCACAAAGCAGCATAAGAACTGAAACCACAACGATAATGTGTGAGACCATACAAACTGCCTCTACGAGGAGATACCACCAGGCTTGCAACGCTGCACAAAGCAGCATAAGAACTGAAACCACAACGATAATGTGTGAGACCATATAAACTGCCTCTACGAGGAGATACCACCAGGCTTGCAACGCTGCACAAAGCAGCATAAGAACTGAAACCACAACGATAATGTGTGAGACCATATAAACTGCCTCTACGAGGAGATACTACCAGGCTTGCAACGCTGCACAAAGCAGCATAAGAACTGAAACCACAACAATAATGTGTGAGACCATATAAACTGCCTCTACGAGGAGATACTACCAGGCTTGCAATGCTGCACAAAGCAGCATAAGAACTGAAACCACAACAATAATGTGTGAGACCATACAAACTCCCTCTACGAGGAGATACCACCAGGCTTGCAACGCTGCACAAAGCAGCATAAGAACTGAAACCACAACAATAATGTGTGAGACCATATAAACTCCCTCTACGAGGAGATACCACCAGGCTTGCAACGCTGCACAAAGCAGCATAAGAACTGAAACCACAACAATAATGTGTGAGACCATATAAACTGCCTCTACGAGGAGATACCACCAGGCTTGCAACGCTGCACAAAGCAGCATAAGAACTGAAACCACAACAATAATGTGTGAGACCATATAAACTGCCTCTACGAGGAGATACCACCAGGCTTGCAACGCTGCACAAAGCAGCATAAGAACTGAAACCACAACAATAACGTGTGAGACCATATAAACTGCCTCTACGAGGAGATACCACCAGGCTTGCAACGCTGCACAAAGCAGCATAAGAACTGAAACCACAACAATAATGTGTGAGACCATATAAACTGCCTCTACGAGGAGATACCACCAGGCTTGCAACGCTGCACAAAGCAGCATAAGAACTGAAACCACAACAATAATGTGTGAGACCATATAAACTGCCTCTACGAGGAGATACCACCAGGCTTGCAACGCTGCACAAAGCAGCATAAGAACTGAAACCACAACAATAATGTGTGAGACCATATAAACTGCCTCTACGAGGAGATACCACCAGGCTTGCAACGCTGCACAAAGCAGCATAAGAACTGAAACCACAACAATAATGTGTGAGACCATACAAACTGCCTCTACGAGGAGATACCACCAGGCTTGCAACGCTGCACAAAGCAGCATAAGAACTGAAACCACAACAATAATGTGTGAGACCATATAAACTGCCTCTACGAGGAGATACAACCAGGCTTGCAACGCTGCACAAAGCAGCATAAGAACTGAAACCACAACAATAATGTGTGAGACCATATAAACTGCCTCTACGAGGAGATACCACCAGGCTTGCAACGCTGCACAAAGCAGCATAAGAACTGAAACCACAACAATAATGTGTGAGACCATACAAACTGCCTCTACGAGGAGATACCACCAGGCTTGCAACGCTGCACAAAGCAGCATAAGAACTGAAACCACAACAATAATGTGTGAGACCATACAAACTGCCTCTACGAGGAGATACCACCAGGCTTGCAACGCTGCACAAAGCAGCATAAGAACTGAAACCACAACAATAATGTGTGAGACCATATAAACTGCCTCTACGAGGAGATACAACCAGGCTTGCAACGCTGCACAAAGCAGCATAAGAACTGAAACCACAACAATAATGTGTGAGACCATATAAACTGCCTCTACGAGGAGATACCACCAGGCTTGCAACGCTGCACAAAGCAGCATAAGAACTGAAACCACAACAATAATGAAAAACAAATTCCTTACTGCATATCACTTGCAAATTATATTAAAACAAAAACTATTACTGTTATTGATGTTACTTCCTTCTATACTGATAACAGAGGTAAGGAATATAAATGTAGTTCCACTCTTGGGTTGTGGTGACACACGAAACATCCATGCACGACCTCAAAACCAAAAGTATAGGAAACAGCGAACACTGAATGTTATTGTGAAGAAAACAAAATCACCTACGACTGATCTCACGAATGTCAAGCATACTCTGCACACACCAAACAACTCTATTTCGGAGGACATGTCACCTCTTAATTACAGCACCATCTCCCACATAACTGTGTTCACACACATGCACACACTTTATATTTATAAATTTTTAACATGTGAATGTTAATTTTATTAGTTTCTAAGTTTTTCTTCTGTACATTTCTTAGAGCACCCTCTAACATCAGTAGGTTTTCCTGACATATATATTTTTAAATAACTTATGATGTTACTATAGTTATGTCTATGTATATACAATACATAATTGTAAATTAAAAACTTTTAAATGTATCAGAAAATGTTCTGATATATTTATGCAATTCTCAAATGATATGTACATTAGAAAAAGTAATAAAATAAATGCTCACCTGTTGAAAACTTATAACTAAATTATCAACATTTAAATGTCCATCAGGTATTTACAAAAAATTAATCTTTACAAGATGATAAACTAAATAAAAACCTGCAACATGAATATTTATCTAACTGATAACAAGTAACACTTATAGACTACCACAAAACATAGCACAGCATGGATGATATGAACATTGTTTGTGGTTAAATCAATTGTAGCCTGAGCTTTTACACAACAAATAACACGAGACCACAGCTGGGCCTCTGTAACTTCAGTCAATACAAGTATCTTTCAATATCTTGTACAATATGATGAGTTTTTTATATTTCAAAATGTGTCTGCATTCAATTATTGTCTTTGATTCACATATCTGTTACATTCCCCTTATAAATTTTGGAAGGGAGTTTAACGCATTATAGGGTGTTCCAAGCCGGATGACACCTAAGGGATTAGAAGAACCTTACTCTCGCACGCGCATTCACAACCTGCCATGCATGACCTGGGTGGTTCAGGTATAAGTATACGGTCCAATTCAAAACTATAAATTTTTAATTTAGCTTATAATCCAAATTAAACTATAACTTATGTTATCTCCATGAAAATGTGAGAAAAATGAGTCCAAACAACACATAATTGTGATAAATATGAGTATTTTAGGGAGTTCTAAAGCAAACGCAGAATTGGAGTACTTAATAAAGATTTTATTATAAAGTAATAAGTATGTTGGTGATATCAATAAATGCATTTACAATTTTACATTCATGGTGCAAAATTACGTCGGTAATATGAAAATTTGTGTTTCATTCTACAGTAACAAATGCTGTCTACATTTGTAAAATACAAATTTCTAAAGCCAAAATGAATATCAAATTAGACTTAGTAGTACATCTGAAATATACAACCACTTCGTGTTTGGTGTCATTTTGTTTGTAGACTTTGCCATACTGGTTGGGGAGATTTATGTAAATGTTTATAAGAGAATTCAGACACATCTTAAGGTGAACTAATATGTCAAAGCACTTGTCATGAATTACAATGTACTGCTTTTCAAATACAATTTTGAAGTCAACTAATAGAAGTTTGTTAATGTCATTTCTGTAATGAGACAAAGATGTTCTGTAAATCTTACTTGTACTATACACATTATTTTTTTTTTTAGTTTTACCAACTTTTTAATAAGATTTTAAAAATACTTGTTACGATATATATTTAAATACGTACGAAGATACGTAATTATAATTGTCAGAGATACGCAAGAAGTGACAAAACATAAACTTTATACATGTCATTAAATTGCAACCTTATATTTACAAGTCTCTTGCAGTTATGTCACATCTTTTAAAATTAAAATACTTAAAATAAAATTAACAATAATAAAATAAAATAAAAATAACATCTTTCTTCTACGAGTATAAAATTGCTCCCCACGTTTCACAGACTTATATCTGTAACTGACTGCATTTGTCACTAGGGAATTTTATACTGATTTAAGTTAACAAAGCTAAATATAAACTAATTATTCCTTGATACGTGCAGCCTCTGACGGTGCAGATATAAGTCTGTGAAATATGAATTACACAGAATAATTTTATACTTGCTCAAGTTCATTGTTTTTATGACAGTTGTCGTCATACGAACTTAAAAACTCTTTCACTACCCACACCCAAATCATAATCTGTTCCCTGTGTTAAGGGACACCTTAATCCTTGATCAATCCACTGTAACAACCAGTTTTGTATTTAAACACTGGTAAAAATTTATTATTAAAGAAACAATTTCAGCATAATTTTTCTATTCAATCCTTTTTGAAATTAAAAAACTTTTTTTTGTAATTTATATTTAAATTTTATAACTGAACCTAAATTAACATATGACATTCTCAGTAATTATGAGAAAAATTCTTGAAAATCTTGTGATTTTATCTGAACCAAAACATCTTACTATAACAGCGAATTTTCTTTCTTAGATAACAATTTTATACCCACTACTGCAAGTTTTAACTTATGAAATATATTTATTTTGTTACGACATCACAGAACAATCTACGTGTTTGTCGAATGTGCCATTAGAATCTCGATGTAATGCGTGTGGCGTACATGCTTATCGACGCATTTTCAAGAGGTTTCTTGAAGGCGCCAGCCATGCGGACTGTGTCAAGGCTGCAGTTTACGTAGTTCACACGAGCGCTAAGACGCAATTAGGAACATTCTGGTCTGTGAGCGCAGGTATAAATACATGGCGGCAGCGGCCTTAAGTTTCAGTATTAGTGCGATATATTTACAGAGCGGTTAGAGTTATAGTCGTGACATATTAATGTATGCGTTCAAATGGTTATTGGTGAAGTGTTGCGTTTTATAATTGGGCGGTATAATTGTAATACAATTGTGTTTAATATTAGTGACATTTTATTGCACGTGAACAATTTTTATTTGATTTGTTGTAGGAGACTGTGTTGTTAATTACGAACTGTTTAACTGTGGAAATTAAAACTGGTAATTAGTGACTTCATTGCTGACTTGTACTTATTTTGTTTCCACTGTACCTACGACGATCGAGTAGACCATCATAACAGTGGAAACAGTGGACACTTGTACAAGACGAGTGTAATTCGTAATTAATTGGAAAACAATGGATACCAGTCAGATGATAGACTCATTCAAAACAATGCTACTACAGATGGAGAAACGACAGGATGAGAAACACAGACAAGACAGACAAGAGGCGGCAGAAGCACAAAAACGATATGATGAGAAACGCAGACAGGAAAGAGAAACGGCAGATGAACGACAGAAAGAATTAATGGAAGAACGACTAAAAGAAAAACATAAGCGTGAAAATGAAACAACAGAGGGACAAAAAAAAGAAGAATTTAGTCGTCAACCAGACGACATTAAGGCGTTCGTACAAGATGATAACACTGCAAAATTCATCCTTTCATGAGGTGAGCTAAACAAACAAGTTGACAGAATATCTGAAATAGAAAAATCTGTGTCAACTATAAAAACAAGTATGTCAAGTTTAGAAGATTCTATTACAAATTCAATAAAACAAGTTAAAAAGGAAGTCGAACATTTAGTCAAAGAAATAGTTGATAAAGAAAGACCATCAATAAATGCTGATGAAGATTCAAAATATCAGGAGAAATCAAACTGTAGTAGGGCCAGTGTTCGCAAAGGCCCCAACGTTTGATGGAATGAAGCATTCACTGGACAACTTATATTCGCAAATTTGAAGCTGCCGCTCGCTTAAATAAATGATTCATTTTGTTTTAATTGTCTCCAAGTCACGTTACTAAATATTTAGAATTAATATTAGGCAACTACCTGTATTAACTTCCGTCTTGTGACTTATTTGGTTTTTTCTTAAAACGACGCGTTTCGAGAATAAATTCTCATCATCAGGTTCCAATACTATAAAAACATCAAATTCACCCAAAAGGGGTCGTCAACTAGTTAAAATACACAAACACAAAAACACCACACATAATTTAACACCGACACAGTCACGGCACAGTCCGATGCGCATCGTCTCGTTGCCAACGACCAACTGTTGCACTTTGTCTTATACGACCGTTATCATTGCCCGCTGACCCATCGATATCGATGGCCGTGTTGTACAGCAGATTCGATCGGAACGAAACTTTGTCATTAAGTAGCTGGTCCGTTTGTAACTTAGAAGCCCTGTATATCTCATATTCCTCCACAGCGTTCATGTATGCACCCTTTTTACAATTATGAAGCAGTTTAAAGTTTGTGTGGAAGTCTGAGTACTTATGATTATACAGCATTAAATGCTGAGCGTAACTGGATCTAGTTTTTGAGATATCACTTTTGGGCAGGTGTTCTTTAAAACGTTCGGCTGATGGCCTGCCCCTTTGTCCTATAATAGGACATTTAATGCTGTATAATCATAAGTACTCAGACTTCCACACAAACTTTAAACTGCTTCATAATTGTAAAAAGCGTGCATACATGAACGCTGTGGAGGAATATGAGATATACAGGGCTTCTAAGTTACAAACGGACCAGCTACTTAATGACAAAGTTTCGTTCCGATCGAATCTGCTGTACAACACGGCCATCGATATCGATGGGTCCGCGGGCAATGATAACGGTCGTATAAGACAAAGTGCAACAGTTGGTCGTTGGCAACGAGACGATGCGCATCGGACTGTGCCGTGACTGTGTCGGTGTTAAATTATGTGTGGTGTTTTTGTGTTTGTGTATTTTAACTAGTTGACGACCCCTTTTGGGTGAATTTGATGTTTTTATAGTATTGGAACCTGATGATGAGAATTTATTCTCGAAACGCGTCGTTTTAAGAAAAAACCAAATAAGTCACAAGACGGAAGTTAATACAGGTAATTGCCTAATATTAATTCTAAATATTAAATAAATGGATGGAAGAAGAGAAAGGACTTTCACTAATTCTTGCTTTAAAAGGGCCTGCCGCAGAACTAATACAGAAGGTGCCATCTGATAGCAAGAACATATATGCCGAGTTGATAAAAGCTCTAGAATTACGCTACAGTCATAAACATTTGCGAGAGGTGTACTACGCTCAGTTGAGAACAAGATGACAACGTTCCGGGGAGATTCTTCAAGAGTTTGAAGCAAGTATCGACAGATTGATTAGATTGGCCTATCCTGAAGCACTAGAAGACTTCCGAATAAGGTTTGCGGTGCAGACATTAATTGATGGGATCGGAGATTGTGAACTTCAGCAAATGTTACGAATGGCAAGACACCGAAATAGCTCAGAAGCTCTTGTTCATGCCCTAGAGTTTGAAGCTGCCAAGTCAGCGTCCCGCTACATTAATGGGTTTGTGCCATCACGTTGCAGTCAGAAGATCCCTGTATCACATTGCCGTTACGATGGGTGCAGAAAAACAATGTTGTTGGACAAACAATTTAAAAGTTCAAGAGAGTCGCAACGATTTGAAAAAGACGGAAGACCGAAATGTTACAACTGTGGAAAACATGGTCATCTACAGGTAGACTGTTGGGAGAAGAAGATACCGAGAGAAGAGGGTGATCGCACCAACTGGAGAAGTAAAGCCCCAGAACAGCACACAGTTTCTACGCTACATAAGACCAGTGGAAACTTGATCGTTAATGGATTTGCAGAAGGTAAACCAACATCATTTACAGTTGACACGGGCGCAACAGTGTCCATTGTGCGCCCTGATTTAGTCAGCAACCGCCAGATTTTAATTAGCTCTTGTACAATACAGACTGTGACTGGAAGCCCCGTCAAGGTGCTAAGAAAGGTAGACGTACGTGTATGCCTGGGTCTTCTCGAGTTTAGCCACCAAATGCTCGTTCAAACATTGTCGATGAAGTGATTCTTGGCAAGGACATTATGAATGCCTACGGACTCGTTGTAGACTTGAAGAGAGAATGTCCCGAAGGTTGGCCAAGAGAAGATAAAGCTTTGCATGGCTAAAATGACAGGGTCTACCAACCATTCGATTAAGCGAGTGGCATTAGTCGAAGAAAAAGTCAACAGGTCTGGGCAAGAGGAATCCTCCCTATTGCAAGCAGAAATGGAGGAAGAACTAGCAGAGGAAATACAAATAAGTGTAACGACAAAAGAAGTAATTGCAAAGCCAACTATGGGTATCGAGACAAAACTCTTGCTTGTTCCTGAGCTGATAGAAGCGCCCGAGGGCAAAGTGGCTGAAGATGAGGTTACGCAAGAGGTTGTTGATTGTTGACGAGAACCAAACAAACTTGGATCAGCCAGTGGTGTTTAGGTCATCAGTACATGACGCAACGGGAGTGATTCCAGCGAAACTAGTGGTTGAGCAGAAGACTCGGATTCCTGGGAATGTGATGTTCGGATCACACGAGACTGAATTCGAAGATTGGGAGAATTATCTTTCGCAGGGACGCCCACCTAGATCGCCTGGTCGAGTATTACTTCAGAGACGGTTTGCCAGCTCTGGACAAACAGGGTTTAGGAGGCGGCAGTGTCACGACATCACAGAAAATCTACGTGTTTGTCGAATGTGCCATAAGAATCTCAATGTAACGCGTGTGGCGTATGTGCTTGTCGACGCATTTTCGAGAGGTTTCTCGAAGGCGCAAGCCGCATGGACTGTGTCAAGGCTGCAGTTAATTACGTAGTTCACACGAGCGCTAAGATGCAATTAGGAACATTCTGGTCTGTGAGCGCAGGTATAAATACATGGCGACAGCGGCCTTAAGTTTCAGTATTAGTGCGATATATTTACAGAGGGGTTCGAGTTATAGTCGTGATATATTACTGTGTGCGTTCAAGTGGTTATTAGTGAAGTGTTGTGTTTTATAATCGGGCGGTATAATTGTAATACGAAACATATTTTCTACCAGAAACCAATGGGCAGTAGAAAAAGGGGAAGACCCCGAAGTAGATTTAAAGACCAGTTAGAGGAGGACCTCGGAAAGCTGAACATAAGAAACTGGAAAGCCAGGGCACGCAATAGGGAGGAATGGAATTGATTCTTGGACCAAGCCAAGATCCACCAAGGGTTGTAGAGCCACAGCTGATGAATAATTCATTAAATCTTTGGTGAATGATAATGCTTAAAACATCAAAATAATGAACAGAGTCTCCTCTTTTGAAACTGTATGAAAAACGTTCAAATATCAGTAATAAACAATTACCTAGTGTTACTTAAACAAAATCATGATCTTTATGGTTTGAAAAAGTTTAATGTATGCTTTATTACAAATATGAAAATTCTGTATAACTACAAAACACTTTTGTACTAAATTATTAGAGTAATTTGGTATATACTTTTCTGCTATGAAAAAAAAGCAAAATTTATCAATATTCAATTTCTAACAATATTTTGCCACTGTGTGGTAAGTGTCAAGTTACATAACCTGTAAATACGAGGGCTATTCAGAAAGTAACTTCCGTTGCTGCGTAGCACGGGAAGTAGTGGGGGAAGTGGCGTTATTCCTTTGCCGATCTGTGTAGTAGCTCAGTACGCATCCAGCTGTACTAGTGGGAAGGGAAGGTTGTGCTGCCGTTCTTTCACTTGTTATAGTCTTTCAAAATGAGCGCTGCAATAGAAGACCATGCCAAATGCGAAGTGCATGCTGTGATAAGGTTTCTGATGGCAAAAACTTTATGAGTGAAGGTGTTGTGCGTCAGTGGGTTTGTTTATTTAAAAGTGGAAGAACAAACAATGCTTACATTTAAATGGCGATTACGTAGAAAAATAGTGGAAAGCTGAAGTTTTAAGATGTATATAATAAAATTTATGTATCTTCATCCGTGTTTTATTTATAGTCAAACAGAGATTACTTCGCGAATAGCCCTCGTACAAACACTAAACGAGCCAGGATGATAACAATTGTTTATATAGAATATATTGAAATAAAAAGTTTTGCTAGCTGATAGAATGCAGTCTACATTCAAAATGATTGTACAAAATGGTTTTTGACCATATATAGCTACCAGTGGGTTTTGGGTAAGATTGCTAAGACAGCACGTGATAGACATGGCACTCTTGAGTGTTGACAAATGTTTTAAAGACAGTAAACGATAAAACTTTCTGAGTTGTAATATTCAAATATATTTATTAAAATCTTATTTACTTTGGCAATGTGACATCAAAATCACCTCACAATCAGATGAGAGCTGTTGATTATCCACAACGTACAAACTTGAAAAGCAGATGTGATGATAGCAATTGTGTACTGTGACTGGTACCGACTACTATGGATGAACATTAAGTCAAACTGAAGGCATTACAAAAAAATCCCACAAATTTGAAATTTCATGAAATGTGCAGTTTCATGTAGGAATCTGCAGTCTCAGAGTTGTAAATATAAATAAATAGAAAAAAAAACTCCTAGCAGGGGGCTGTGCAACAGGCCAATGACCTGTTCATGTAGTATCCAAAGCAGCCTCGGAGTAAGGTCTGGAAACTGTGGCAGTAGGATCTTAGCAAAGAATAAAGATTTGAATAAGTGGATTGCGGAATAAAACAAAACACAGCACAAGGATTAAAGATTTGAATAAGTGGATTGCGGAATAAAACAAAAGACAGCACAAGGATTAAAGATTTGAATAAGTGGATTGCGGAATAAAACAAAAGACAGCACAAGGATTAAAGATTTGAATAAGTGGATTGCGGAATAAAACAAAACACAGCACAAGGATTAAAGATTTGAATAAGTGGATTGCAGAATAAAACAAAACAGCACAAGAATAAAGATTTGAATAAGTGGACTGCGGAATAAAACAAAACACATCACAAGGATTAAAGATTTGAATAAGTGGATTGCGGAATAAAACAAAACACAGCACAAGGATTAAAGATTTGAATAAGTGGATTGCAGAATAAAACAAAACAGCACAAGAATAAAGATTTGAATAAGTGGACTGCGGAATAAAACAAAACACATCACAAGGATTAAAGATTTGAATAAGTGGATTGCGGAATAAAACAAAACACAGCACTAGGATTAAAGATTTGAATAAGCGGATTGCGGAATAAAACAAAACACAGCACAAGGATTAAAGATCTGAATAAGTGGATTGCAGAATAAAACAAAACACAGCACAAGGATTAAAGATTTGAATAAGTGGATTGCGGAATAAAACAAAACACAGCACAAGAATAAAGATTTGAATAAGTGGATTGCGGAATAAAACAAAACACAGCACAAGGATTAAATTTTATACAACAATTGCAATACCCATGTTGATTTGTGCGAGTGACGCGTAGGGTCATGACAAAAAAGAAAAGTGGGAAGATTCAGAGTGCTGAAATGCAGTTTCTTCGAAAGACTTTAAATTATGAATTGCAAGATAGAATAAGAAATGAAGATATCATAGAACTCGAAGTAAAGGACATAAATGAAATTATTGCAATTTACAGAAGAATGGTAGAATTGATCATCTGCAAAGGATAACAGAGGATTGATTGCCGAAAGCGGCACTGGTAGAAAAAACGTGGGTCATCCAATGATGAACTGGGTGCTGGAACAGGTTTATATAACCTAATCCTTGAAGAGGATTGCCAGATGTCAGTTATATTGCTGGACAGCTAAAAATGCTGTTTATTAACTTACTTGTAGGTCTCCTTATAGCAAAACAACACAACACCAGATGACTGTGATCATTTTAACATTTATAAGTATTACTACTACTATTTATTATCATGCTGAAAGTACACACACTTCTAAAACTGTACTAATATTGTATAAAATACAGTCAAATGTTGCACTTAACAGTTTACAGCACAATTTAATTAAACAAATGCCAACATTTTACAATATTTCACATCAGTGAACAGTATCGAAAAAAATATTTACAAATGATTAGAAACAGCACAGCCTTTAGAATATAAATATCGGTATGGAGAACCATACATGACTTCCATGTTCTAAGATTTATATTTAAAATCATTTTTGAAATGAAATATTTCCATAGAAACTGCATCTTTCTACTTATTGCTTCAGCCTTAACCACAGTACTGTGGTCACTAACGTATACCAGCTCACGTTATCGCACTCGATTTTCACTGATGATGGCAGTCGATGGCACTGCCGAAAAGTCTGGTTTTGCAGAAAATATTGAACTACTGCCAAACAGCCCGGGAAGGAATTTTACAACAAACTACTTCTTTGTTGCCGATAATGTAGTACACATATAAAATATCGGTATGGAGAACCATACATGACTTCCATGTTTTTAGATTTATATTTAAAATCATATTCAAAATGAAATATTTCCATAGAAACTACTTCTTTCTACTTATTGCTTCAGCCTTAACCACAGTACTGTGGTCACTAACATATACCACCTCACGTTTTCGCACTCGATTTTCACTGATGATGGCACTGCCGAAAAGTCTGGTTTTGCAGAAAACACTGGACTACGGCTAAACAGCCCGGGAAGGAATTTTAACAAAGAACTACTTCTTTGTTGCCGATAACATAGTACACATATAAAAAATTCTTCCCTCCCCCTTCAACTATAATTTTCATTAATAGAAAATTACCCCCACCCCGTTCACCTAACCTCTTCATTTATAGATATTTCATCTACGTTTCTACAGTGGATTATTATGAGCTTCTTATCAGGATACTTTATTTACCAAAATTAAGTACTTTACTCTTGTTAAAACATAAAATGTTGCAGGTAAACTACCCCTTTCTCTTAATCGATCTTCACCAAAATCAATAGACCTTCAGTCCTCTACAATTCAGGGATGCATGAAAAACAATATTTGATTCTGTTTGAATGTGCGGGAGTTATCGTTCATCATGAAAACATTTCTCTTGTTACAACATACAATGTTGCAGGTAAACTACCCCTTTCCCTTAACCGATCTTCATCAAAATCAACAGGCCTTGAGTTCTCTACAATTCAGGAACGTATGCAAAAAATTATTTGATTCTCTTTGAATTTACGGCAGTTATGTTTCGTCATAAAAAAAATTACCCTTGTTAAAACATAAAATGTTGCTGGTAAACTACCCCTTTCCCTTAACCGATCTTCAACAAAATCAACAGACCTTGAGGTCTCTATAATTCAAAAAGGTATGCAAAAACGTAGTTGATTCTGTTTGAATTTAAGGCAGTTACCGTTCATCATATAAAAAATTACCCTTGTTAAAACATAAAATGTTGCAGGTAAACTACCCCTTTCCCTTAACCGATCTTCACCAACACAATAGGTCTTGAGAACTCTACAATACAGGGCTGTATGCAAAACATTATTTGATTGTTTGAATTTGTGGCTGTTATTGTTTGCCATAGAAAAAATTGCGCTTGATAAAAACAATGTTGCTGGTAAACTACCCCTTTCCCTTAACCAATCTTCACCAAAACCAACAGGTCTTGAGAACTCTACAATTCAGGGCTGTATGCAAAACATTATTTGATTCTGTTTGAATTTGCGGCTGTTATCGTTTGCCATAGAAAAAAATTACCCTTGATAAAAAATGTTGCAGGTAAACTACCCCTTTCCCTTAACCGATCTTCACCAAAAACAATAGGTCTTGAGTACTCTACAATTCAGGGCTGCATGCAAAAAATTGTTTGATTCTGTTTGAATTTGCGGCTGTTATCGTTTGCCACAGAAAAAAATCCACACACACACACACACACACACACACACACACACACACACACACACACACACACACACACACACACACACACACACACACACACACACACACACACACACACACACACACACACACACACACACACACATTGAAAAATGACTTTTCATGTTTTGAGGGTAGTACAATCAGAATCAGCAGTTATCTCGAACACGATTTTTTTTGCCATGACCATACTTCCATTTCCTTATGGAACATGGAAGTAAAAATAGTTACATGCAATTTCATAAAAAAAAAATTATACACAGAAAAATCTAATTATGTTAGTGATCTTTTCAGAATGCCATTAAAAAACTAACACTAAACAGTTTACACAGATCACAGTAGTAATATTACAGCACATTCACACACAGACATGGGTTACCCTTATCCTCCCCAACGAACACATCACAAACTGAACACTGTTGATGAATAGCAACTCTTGTTGTTACATGATGCTGTTCATCTCAAACATTAAACATTTTCCGATGTCTCATTTATTTATAGAAACGAGCTGACATATATAAAAAATACAATATAAACCGACTGTCAATTAATAAATAGACATCTTCCTTATAATTCACTTGTGTTAATTACATTTCACACAACTTCAGATGAGAATTTCAAAAATGATCTTCCTACAAAAAAAGATGACTGTCTGAAGGCCACCACCACTACTCTGTCTTCATCATCATCGTTGCATGTTTCATACTCGCCCTATAAACTCAAAATTATCGATAATTTGAAAACGTAACTGCCTATAACTATGTTTTTCTCCCAAGTATAGGCATGCATAGAGCTTATTACAATATTAAACTATGTTACATTAACTTACACAAATATACTTATCATGGGAAAAGTGTTTTATAAACCACAACACGCAAAACGTTTGGTTCCTAAAGTCTCTAACTATGTCTTCAGGCTACGAATAAATTATACACAATTTCTATGGTAATACTATTACTACGATAGCACAGTGCAAAAAATGTAATGCTACACAGCTGTAAGTCATACAATTGCAAATGCATGAAAATTACTTCCATAATTGAAAAATAGAGTAAACATGAAAGAAACAGATACTGCAACAAACAAACAACAATAATATACAGTGAAACCTCACTAATTCGTCACCCACTCAAGCTTTTATTTTCTTTTCCATTACTAACAAGCGAGTAACACATACACACTAATTATAGCTGGGGGAAACCAGAAACGTGCTGACTGTGGCCGGGGTTATGTTGTTACAGCGTAATATGTTTCTGAAAATTCAGTTGGACTGTTGATGCCTCGCAAAGTATTCCGGAAAACAATCCAAAATCTGCCTGGAATAAGTTACGGTCATTTGAATTACAACCAGCGTCTACAGAACCAGCGAAGTTCTCAAACCCACATCAGAACTGTTAGATATCCGCCAATCCCTAGCAGCATTTAACAGTTTGAATGAAGACGACATCAAAAACTGATGTGAAATAGACTTACGGGATGTAGGAGACAAAATGTTTAGTGATGATAAAATTGTTACATATGTATCCACAGAATCTACGGAAGCTAGTGATGACCAGCCAATAAAAACCTGCAGTCTCTCATAAGGAGGTCATTCAATCACTGACTACAGCAATCAAGTGGTACAAAGGCCAAGATGAAGCAGAACTACCTAAAATAAATTCACTGTGCCAAATACATAATTTGGCTCTTGAAAAGTATGGTTGACAGAAAAAAAACATACTTTTCACAATCATTAAACAATTCTTTTTGCAATTACAGCGCTTAACTTATTTGAGTTTGAAAATTTCTAGCAATAAATAAATATGTTTGAGCATAACATTAGTCTTTAATTGGTTTGTTTCTTACTCCCTAACTAATTCGTCACCCCTTCAGTCCCATAGGTGACGGTTAGTGAGGTTCTACTGTATTTGCAATATCTACTCTATCAAACTGACATTGCAAAGCATACAAAGGTCACACTGGAAGGCTTGTAAAAAAAGTTGGCGGGGGCTGTGTCGGAGCCACGGCTGCAAATCTTCAGAGCGTAGAATACGTCTGTGTGCTTTAGGGTTGCTAATGTGTTATGAATAACAACATTAAAAACTGCAGGAATGGATAAAGGTATAGTTCCGATGCCACTAAATATCATTTGTTTATTTACTTGTTACTATGGTAATTAATTCTGGTCTCCATGGTGTTGCAATGGCATCACTTTAACAGCCACTATCTATACGTCCATCTGGAACCACAGTCTGTCACAAACGTCACACGCGTGTCCAAATTCATTATTAAAGAATGTTTTGTGGATGTGCTTTGTAGCTAACTGCCACGTTTTGCTGAATTCGATCGGTTGATACACTTGCGAAGTCGGGCACTCTTCCTCATCCAACTCGTCTTCAGTATTTATTTACTTGTCTTTTAAGCATTGTTGGTAAATCCTCTGACGTTCGGCATTGGTCATTTTGGGGTTTTTTGAATTCCCCATGATTTTCTCTACTCTCCTGTATGCGTTTACGGTACTTTTTAGCACATTTAGCATCCATATACCGCGACATTTTGTCCGAACACACTATTTTTGCAACTTGAATTACGATTATTCAAACCTCTTAATAATATCACCGCTATTACGGTGCACTATGTAGATAGTACTCGATGAGACAATTTTAATGACACCTCACTCAACGTTCTATCGCATCGGAAACTGGAGAAATATTAATTTTAGTGCGCGCCCAGCGGCACAAAACATTTCTATTTCTCCCCCCCTCTCGCCGTGCTGGATGATACAATAGCCCGTTTATATTGTGCTATTTATTATCTTTGTTCCTTTATCTGTCGAATGGTACCTCATATAAGCGTGAATCTTTTGTCGTTTAGATAATATTTCAATTTCAAACATGACGTGAAAACGTAATGCTCGATTTTCTGGTTGGGGGTGCCTATTGCTGGCCTGAAAGGTAAGACGTGTTCTACGTCAAAACAGTTGTTAACACTTTGATGTCGGCCCTTAAAATGGGCATACATAGCAAAACCAGGACTTTCTTTATTGTAATTAACATACCGCAGCTTCTAAACTACACAGTAAAAATTTAATTTATTATAAAGACCTTAGTGTTTTGATTAAAATGTTATATGCTATCTTTATATATATATTTCGTGTGTGCGTGTGTATGTCACTGAACTCCTCCTAGACGGCTGGACCGATTTTGATGAAATTTTGTGTGTGTGTTTGAGTGGGTCCCTGGATGGTTTAGATTCACAATTGGACCCGGTAGGTGGCGCTGCGATCGGGTTCCAGGAAATTATATATAAAAATGAATGTTTCTTTGTTTGTCCCGTATGCGTTCCTATACCATTCATCGGATTGCAATGAAACTTCGGTGAGTTGTTGTGCGCACGCCCGCGAAGGTTTCTGAATTAGTGGTGTTTTTTCGATGGGGTCCTTTGGGGGGTTCTTTGGGGTCTTCCACATCTCCTCCTAAACCACTGTACCGATTTCAACCAAACTTGGCACAAATATTTTACGCAAAGGGAGAACCAACATAGGATAGGTGTTTTTTCGATGGGGTCCTTTTGGGGGTTCTTTGGGGTCTTCCACATCTTCTCCTAAACCACTGTACCGATTTCAACCAAACTTGGCACAAATATTTTACACAAAGGGAGAACCAACATAGGATAGGTGTTTTTTCAATGGGGTCCTTTTGGGGGTTCTTTGGGGTCTTCCACATCTTCTCCTAAACCACTGTACCGATTTCAACCAAACTTGGCACAAATATTTTACGCAAAGGGAGAACCAACATAGGATAGGTGTTTTTTTGATGGGGTCCTTTTGTGGGTTCTTTGGGGTCTTCCACATCTTCTCCTAAACCACTGGACCGATTTCAACCAAACTTGGCACAAATATTTTACGCAAAGGGAGAACCAACATAGGATAGGTGTTTTTTCGATGGGGTCCTTTGGGGTCTTCCACATCTTCTCCTAAACCACTGGACCGATTTCAACCAAACTTGGCACAAATATTTTACGCAACGGGAGAACCAACATAGGATAGGTGTTTTTTCGATGGGGTCCTTTGGGGTCTTCCACATCTCCTCCTAAACCACTGAACCAACATAGGACAAGTGTTTTTTTCGATACAATCCTTTGGGGGGTCCTTTGGGGTCTTGCACATCTCTTCCTAAACTATTAGACCGATTTCAACCAAACTTGGCACAAATATTTTACGCAACGGGAGAACCAACATAGGACAGGTGTTTTTTCGATACGATCCTCTGGGGGGTCCCCCAAACTATTAGATTTGGTTACTATGGCAACCCAATAGAATAGATTCTGTTATAAATATATTATCGCATTAAACTGAAGACCACGCGAACGAAGTCGTGGGCAACAGCTATTTATTTTTAAGAAACCTACTTTAATTGAACTTTATTAATTAAACTAACATTTTCATTACGTACAACGTGAAACTCCGTAGCGAAGCACGGGTATTCCCCTAGTATTTATATAATTTTGGTGTCCATATACTTTCCAAAAAGTCGATGTTTTGGAAGAAATAAAAAGTTAAACAAGACACATTAACTACAAACTCAGAGTGTTATTGTTATTTGTTATAAATATACACAGCAGTCTGTCCAGTGGGAAATGAAATATAAGACACTGTTTATTTTTAGTTTATACATTATCTTTTATTAAAAATAGACTACAGTGGAACTTGGTTATAACGTCATTGAAGGGACCAAAAAAATAATGACGTTATGTCCGAGTGACGTTATAAAAGAGTCGTTATAACTTTTTAATAACTAGTAAGGAAGGAGAAATAAAAAAAAAGATCTTTGCATTATTAACATTATTCGTGATATTTATTCTAAAGTTTACAAACTGGATTTCATTTATACAAACAGCATGAAGAATATTTTAAAAGATCAAAAAGAAAGCACATGTAACTTACATTGAGGCTTACTGTCGAAAATAATCCGTAATTTTCTTTTGAACGCTCCTTTCTGAAAAATAAATTCTTTCTGTTGTGCTGTGGAGATGCTGTGCTGCATTGAACGTGTCGTCAGACGTCTCTCTAAAGCAGTAAAATCGTGAAAGAGTTTCGGTCGCTCTCATTGCTTCCTGTACTGTCGGACAAAAAATGTCGGCATCCTCCTCTTGCTCAGCATCTTCTTCAACACTATCTTCTGCTTCTATGTTTTGTACTTCCGCGATAATTTCTGCGTCACTCAACACTTGGAATGTTTCTACTTGGTCATCCACTGATGCATAGGAATCAAGTTCATTTCCAAATTCATTTACGTCGAATTTCTTAATCCACTCCAAGAGCGGCAAGTCGTCGTCTTAGTCATCATCGGGTAAATTTTCATGTATGAGTTGTGCTTTACTAAAGCATTTTGCTATCGTCTTCTGTGTTACACTCTTCCAAGAGTCGTCTAGGAATTGTATTGCATCTAAGAGTGAAATTGTGGCAGGTTGTGCCGTGTCCATACAGAAAATAATTTTTTTTTTAAAGTTGCTTGCGGTAGTGACACTTTAGGCTTCTAATGACACCTTGGTCCATAGGTTGCAGGACACTCGTACAGTTGGCCGGTAAGAAGACCAGATTAATGTTCGTCAAATTTAACTTTGGATGGGCTGCACAGTTGTCAACTAGAAGTAGAATTTTTCTGTTTTTCGATGACAGTTCTTTATCCCACTTTCTTAGTTCATCTTCAAAAATACTAGAAGTCATCCACGCTTTTTTGTTGGCAGTGTAACTTACAGGAAGTTTTTTGATGTTTTTAAAACAACTAGGATGCAAACTTTTCCCGATAACTAAAAGTTTCCTTTTTTCGGTTCCCGTCATGTTCGCACAAACAAAAACTGTAACTCTTTGTTTAGAGAGCTTCCCACCAACGCACTTTTCATTTTTAAATTTGAAAGTCTTATCTGGAGTTAATTTATAAAAAATTCCGGCTTCATCTCCATTAAAGATGTCTTCATCTTTATATAATCATCTAATTTGTGGCCAAGTGTTACGCACCCAATCGCCTGTAACATTCAGATCTACGCATTTTGCCTCACCACAAATTTTTGCAAAGGAAATCGACTGTCGGGCCTTAAATCGATCTAGCCATCCGTTGGAGCACATAAAATCAATACCATACAATTTTCCGAATTCTGTAGCTTTCTCTTTCAGAATTGGTCCACTCACAGGAATATCTGAACATCGACACTGTTTGAACCATTTCAATAATGCTGCATCCACATCACCATGTTCGCATTTCCTAATTTTTTTAATTTTTTCTCCATCTTCCTCAAATTTTTTTAAAATTTTGTCCTTGTTTTTTAAAATTGAACCTACAGTAGAATTCACTAAACCAAACTCACGGCATACATCAGCTATTTTACGTCCGCTTTCATATGATCTAATTACAAGTACTTTCTCTTGAATAGACAGAACCTTTCTTTTTGTACTAGAACTTGCCATGATTACTGTATAAAAATGTAGACCTACGTACAAAATTCTATAAACAGTGGCTACCGAAACTTAAGTTATAAAACACACAAAAGAAACTGTCACAGTACGAGCAGATACAGAAACAATAACAACCCAAAACAGAGACGAGACACTACATGTAAACAATACTGTACAGTAAATACTGTAACAGCATGGCGTGAACAATAGCCTCGAGACGCGCAGTGCTACTGACCCGGTGAGAGTGGTGGGGAGACATGTCAGTCGCCAGACACCGGCTGGCGCTGGCGGTCCTGTTACAGTGCTTATCGCTTGCATACAATGTATGTCTGTAGCCATGGGCGTAGCGCGCGCACATATATACGTTTATATGAAATTTAGAGTAAAATATCTGAGAAATTTTTGACGCTATAACAGAGTAGTACAATATTTAGTGACGTTAAAACCGGGAATTTTTATAATGTTAAAGATATCAGTTTGACCGGACTTATGACAAAATAACGCTACACCCAAGTTGACGTAACAGCCGAGGCTGTAATAACCAAGTTCCACTCTACTTATGAGTAATACTGGAAGTGGTTGTAAAATGTTTCGAAGCACTACTGAAACTCATTCTTTGTTACTGCCATTAAAAGCTCTGTTGAAGCCATCTGGATTCTGAAATTGTGTCCAAATACTCTCCTTTCACTGCCAACTTCAGTTTCAGGAATAGCCACAAGTCACATGGAGCAAATCAGGTAAATATGGGGAAGGGGAGCACCATGATAGTTTTTTTTTTTCAAGAAATTGTGTACAACCTTGCTTTTGTGTGCCGGTGTTCACTGTATGCAACAAAGACCATGTCCCTTGTTGCCAGTATTCGGGTCGAACTCAATCAATCCTGACCCATAAACACCCAACTAATAGTCAGCGTTCTGGTGCGAATATGGTCAGTGTTCATGGAGAATTCCTTTGGAATTGAAGAAAACTGTCAGTAGAGTCTTGATTCAGCTCTTCTGCATGCACATTTTTTTCGGTTTCTGACATTATTCACCCTTCCATTCCAAGCTCTGGTCCTTTTTAAGTGGGTCATATGAAAACACCGTGTTTCACCTGTTACAATAGAGTCTGGAGCTCTTTCATGTCTCTACAGCGCTCTGCAATGTTTTTGATTGTCAGTCAGTGTGAGCCATGCTTGTGTCAGTCTCTTGCCCAAATTTTCCAATAAAATGAGATGGAAAGTGGATTTAGAAATTCCAGTGAGCTTTTCGATGAGCCTAATTGTTGAGCTTCTCCATGCACAACTACCATTTCGAAGAATTTCAGCCACTTTTTGAACATTTTCTTCAATTTGAACTGTCAATGATGGTCCTGGCTATGGACAATCTTCAATGCTCTCTGTACCGTCATGAAATCTTTCATACCATCTAAAAACATTCTTACAACTCATTGCTTCACTACCATAAACAATCTGAATCATTTAAAAAGTTTCAGTGGCACTTTTACCCAATTTAAAACAAAATTTAATGTTGGCACATTGGTCCATTGTTCCTTTCCTGACTGAAGTTCAGAAGGTGCTGTCAATTGTTAAGTCATTACGAATGATCTGGTAATGCCACTTTTACAGAAGATAGTCAAAATGTGCTGCTAGTTAACTCATTTATTGATGTACAGATGGCGCTAATGGTTACGTGAAAATAAAATCAGTCACCTTTCCCACTGCAAGACTGCATACATTTTTATGTAACATTGTCAGGGCCCCCACACAGGCGGTGCTGCCGTTGCCATGGAAATGGGGCCCGTGGGTCAAGGGGCCCCGCAAAGGAGCAAAAAAAAAAATGCGATTAAAAAACAAAATTCATAATTCTGGCGACAATGTTGAAAATAACTTTTTCACATGTCAAATGAAAATGTAAAAATCCCTTAACTACAACAACTAAGTAGGTAGTAGGTAGTTGTAGTACCACGGCGTTTGAAATTATCGACTCTGCAATTTCAACGCCAGAAACCGTCACCAAGCGCCACTAGCTGCTAACAGTCATTGAGTATGACGCATGGCATCATTCTCTACCCAACCCTGGTGTAGAGTGTATACACGGCTCAAGGTCAATGCAACAGTGCACATGCCCGAATCGGATGCTTTGTTTGTCAGTTTGCGCGAGATTGTTTTTGCGTTAAGCAGTGGTCTACTAGTTTTTTCGATTTCAGTTATTAATTGTATTATTTTGAAGTCCTAAGTGTGAAAGTTTATTATTATTATTGTGTTTTATAGTGAGTTTAGTTATGTCTACTACTTCTACTATGAGTAATTTCAAGCATAAATCTGGAGCTCAAAAATGAAAGTTGAAAGCAATGAAAGAAGCAACAGATGCTGTAGGACGGCAGAGTATTACAAAGTTTTTTAAAAAGAGTGACAACAGTGATGACCATCCTTTCTCTGTTGAATATGGAAATATTGAAAGTGACAGTTTACCTACCTGTAAGACAAACGATTCTGATACGTTGATGGTGTCAAGTGAACCGACCGAAACTAACGACGATACAGCCAAGACTTCCCCTATGCTCCAGGTAGTAAAAATTTTAGACTCTGTAAATAAGAATAATAATTGTCAAAGTGACAACGGACTGGTGAGATTTGTAACAATGATAACAAAGTCTTAGATTTTACCGATCCAGGTACATGGCCAGAAATAATTAATGAGATTAACCGGTTGTGTCTCAGAATAATATCAAAGTTGAGGAATTATTTAAGCAAGCTAAGACATTCCCGAGGGACAAAACAGGAAAACTGTTCCCTAACTATCTTCTCAATTCTAAATCTGCAAACAATCGAGAGCAGTACCCCAGAGATTGGTTAATCTGGAGCTCTTCAAAACAGACGCCTCATTGCCTTGCATGTACTCTGTTTGCTACTACTCCAAAACGAAGCAAATTGGCTAACAGAGGGTTTTCTCTGGCTCCATTTGCGTGGAAAATGTTGTATAACAAACTTCCCGAACATGAAAACAGCGGTGAACATCGAAAGTGCTATTGTCAATGGAAATCCCTCCAACAATCAATTAATTGCAAAGGTATTGATAGTGGTCTTCAAAAACAAATTTTAAATGAAGCAGAAAAATGGAAGGCAATATTACAAAGAATTTTGGACGTAACACTGTTTTTAGCATCAAGGGGGTTGCCTTTCCAAGGGAATAATATATCGATTGGTGATGTAAATAATGGAAACTTTCTCGGAACCTTGGAATTAATAGTAGGAAAAATACCATGAAATTACAAGGGAGGACTTGGCTAAGGTAAAAACTCTTCAATTACAAGGAAAAAACATGAAAGGTCAAGCTCACTACTTATCTTGGATGAGTCAGAATGAGTTCATTTCACTTTGCGGTGAAAAAGTGTTTAAAGTTATACTTGAAGAAAGACAAGAAGTGATTTACTATGGGTTGATCGTTGATGCAACTCCTGATGTGTCGCATCAAGAACAGAACGTATTTATTTTGAGATATGTCACTCAAAATAAAGACACAAGGCAATACGAAATACAAGAAAGATTTGTTAAGTTTCTAAACTTAAACAAAAAAACTGGAGAAGATATTACTAATGAGATTGTAACTGTTTTAGCAGAAAATAATATCCTTCTTGAGGACTGTAGGGCTCAAGGGTACGATGGAGGGTCAAATATGTGTGGAAAAGTCAAAGGCGTAAAAACAAGACTATTAGAAAAAAATTATGTAGCATTTTATTCTCCATGTGGAGCTCACTCCTTAAACAGAATAGGAGTTAATGCAGCTAAAATGTGCCCAGAGGTTATGAATTTCTTTGGAAACAATGTACTCATTTTTTTCACATAGCCCAGCAAGATGGAACATTTTGACAACTGAAGTGTCACTTTCCCTAAAAAAGCAATCACAAACAAGATGGTATGAGCGATTTGAGGCCGTGGTTCCAGTCGCAAAGCACTATCCAGGAGTATTAATTAAAGGCCTTGGAACTTGGAACGAGTATTAAGCGAGTTGAAGTCAAGCCTCGAACCAAAAGCGTATAACAAAGTTATAGGTGTAAAGAAATATTTTTCTTCTTCGTATTCTTTGAATTAGCAGCCATCCTTACTATTTCTTTTATGAAGTTGCTAAACTGCTAAAATTTTTTATCATTCAGACAAAGCTTTTCGTCATCACTGACATCATCAGGTCTTAAACGTCTGTCAACTGTACGTTGTAGGCTTTTATACTTTATGCCCCTCCCCTTATGTCATCGCCCCTCCTATTGGTTCTAGCTGCCGCTCTTCACGGGAACTTTGTCTACATTTTTCCGTTAGGCATTTTACTAACGTCCGTCAAATTGTTTTAAGAATCTCCCGTTAATTTCTTCATGTAATATTTTACTTTCTGACTTATAACTGTTTCGTAATCTTTTATTACAGTTCATAAATTTTAGTGTATTCTTCTTATTGTTTTAATTTTATTTATTGTTTACTATATTTAAAATATTTCTTCATTTGTAAATTCACTTTTATATAGTTTACTAAGGTCTTGCATATAGTGAGTTCATTGTTTTAACGGCTATCGCTCTTCACGGGAACTTCGTCTATATTTTCCGTTAGGCATTTTACCAATGTCCGTCACTTATATTTTATGAATCTCCCGTTATTTTCTTCATGTTACTACTTTATTTTCTTGACTTATAATTTTTTGTAACCTTTTACATTTCGTCATTTTTAGTGTGTTATTCTTATTATTTCAATTTATTTTTGTTTATTGTTTAATATATAATAAAATATTTCTTCATTTGTAAAATCCACTTTTATATTCATTAATTTATTCTTATCTTCTTTTTTAACTTTAAGTATTTCTAGTTCTTCTATTAGTTTTCTTTTTTGCGGATTGTTTTCTATTTTGATTATTTCCATATTTTCATTTGGATTTATAAATTTATGGCCTGATTCATTGAAATGTCTTGCATATAGTGAGTTCGTTGTTCTAACCCCTTCTCCTTTTGCATGTTCATTCATTCGAATTTTAAATTTTCTTCCAGTTTCGCCCAGATATATCTTACTACATTCCCCACATTTTAATTTGTATACGCCACTTTTTTCTGTTAATGGAACTTCTTCTGTTTTTGCATTTTTTATATATTCGAATACATTTTTCGTTTTCTTTATTCCTACCTGTATTTCATATTTTTCGAAGCATTTTTGTACATTTTTGTTTGATATCCTATGTATGTTATTGCTCCTTTATATTTCTTTTCTTCATTTGTTTTTTTCTTTTTTGTTCTTTTCTATTTCTTTATTTTCTTCTATTTTCTTAACTATTGTTTAATTATTTTAGGGTTGTAATTATTATTTTTTGCTATTTGTTGTATGTTCTTTAATTCTTTTTGTTTGAGTTCTTCATTTTCTAGATAATTTATAGCTCTATAGCAAAATGAATTTAATGCTGCCATTTTATAATTGACTGGATGATATGATTCTTGTGGAATTATTAAATCTGAGTATGTTTCTTTCCTATATATATCAAATTTGAGTTTGTTATCTTCAATTTTTATATTGATATCCAGGAAATTAATTTCTAATCCTCCAATTTCTTCTTGAAATTTTATTGTTTTTTCTATGTTATTTAATTCTTCCGTTTTTTTTTTTTAAATTCATTTACTTCACCTTCCCAAACTATTAGTATGTCATCTACATACCTGATCCATTTTTTTAATTCTTCTTTCTTTATCTACATTTTTAAAGTTTTGATTCCAAAGCTATTCATGAATATCTCTGCCATTAACGGTGAAAGCGGTGATCCCATTGGTAATCCATTCTCTTGTATGTAAAATTTGTTGTTAAATCTGAAGTAGTTCTGGCTTAGGCATAATTCTAATCCTTCTATTATTTCGTTTTTCCATTCTACATTACTTAATTTGTTTTTCTTTATTATTTCTACTGTTTTTGCTATTGGTATGTTGGTGTACATATCTTTTATATCTAATGACATTAATTTTGTCTTATTTGTTATGGTTATTTCTTTTAATCTTTCTATTACCTTTTGCTATTTTCTATGCTGTGGATTCTTCTTTTTCATATGCCATTTTGATTCTTTTACTTATTTCTTTTGATATTTTGTATGTTGGCGAATTTATAAATGATACTATAGGTCTTAATGGCATTTCTTTTTTATGTAACTTAATTTGACATCTAAATTTTGGAGCTTCAGGATTATGTTCTATTTTTTGTTTCTTTTGCCATTCTGTTAAATATGTTGTCTTTTTTATCAATTTCTTTGTTTGTGCTTGAAATTTACTTGTGTAATCATATTTTATTTCTTTATATGGTCCTTTTTGTATAAATTGTTCTGTTTTTTCTATATAATCTCTTTTGTTCATTACCACTGCTGTGTTACCTTTATCGGCTTTTACAACTATCAAATTGTTCCCCGTGATTTTCTTTTTTAATTCTCTTATATTTCTTTTTATTTGTGTTTCGTTTTTATTTCTTGCATTTTTGTTTTTCTTACATATTTTTTCTACTATTTCTTTTACTTCACTTCTTAATTGTTTTTTAGTTTCTTCATTTTTTATTTTATCAATTATTTCTTCACATTCTAATTCTATTATTGTATTTTCTTTATCTATGTTTGTTTTTGTTGCATATTTTAAACTTTTCCCTAATAATTTATGTTCATTTTCTGTAAACTTTGTTTCTGTTAAATTTAATACTTTTTCAGCAAATTTTATTTCTTTATCTTTTTCTTTATTTTTATTTCTTGTTCCTTCTATTAATTCCTTGAGTTTCTTATTTAATCTCTCTTCCATTTTTCTTATTTTCTTTTCTATGTATTTTTCACCAAACTCTTTTCTCATTTCTTCTATTTCTACATAATTGTAACTGGTATATAATTTTTGATGTAATTGGTACATTCTTTGTTATATTTATTTATTTTACTGTATAAGTTCTTTATTTCAAGTTTTATCCATATTTTTTCCGCCATATTTTTCACTTGGTTTGCTACTTTGCTTTTGTTATTAATTTTAATTTTTGCGTATTTGGAGTTATTTTATTAATTAAACACTGTTTATTGAACAAAATTTTCCCTAGCGTTTTTTTCACTTTTGCTTTAATTTTTAAATACTTAAAAATTAAAGCAAATTGAGCTAATTCAAACAATATGAAGAATAAAGCATGCGAATTGCAAGCAGATAAATATAAATATCGGTATGGAGGAACCATACATGACTTCCATATTCTAAGATTTATATTTAAATCTTAATATCGCCTGCCAAGCGCGATATATTTTCTCTTATACATGATTTACATCAAAATGAAAAAATTTTAATTTTATTGCCTGGCAACAAAATTATTTTATTTTTAACAATTACCATTGTTTGAAAAAGTTTAAATAAATTTTCAAGTACTTTACTCTTGTTAAAACGTAAAAGGTTGCAGGCAAACTACCCCTTCCCCTTAACCGATCTTCACCAAAATCGAAAGTCCTTGAGACCTCTAAAATTCAGGGACGTATGCAAAAAATTATTTGATTCTGTTTGAATTTGTGGCAGTTATCGTTTGCCATATAAAATACGCTTGATAAAAAAATGTTGCAGGTAAACTACCCCTTCCCCTTAACCGATCTTCACCAAAAACAATAGGTCTTGAGTACTCTACAAATTAGGGCTGTATGCAAAACATTATTTGATTCTGTTTGAATTTGCGGCTGTTATCGTTTGCCATAGAAAATACCCTTGTTAAAAAAACGTTGCAGGTAAACTACCCCTTTCCCTCAACCGATCTTCACCAAAAACAATAGGTCTTGAGAACTCTACAATTTAGGGCTGTATGCAAATACTCGTTTGATTCTGTTTGAATTTGCGGCTGTTATCGTTTGCCATAGGAAATACCCTTGTTAAGACATAAAACGTTACAGGTAAACTACCCCTTTCCCTTAACTGATCTTCACCAAAAACAATAAGTCTTGAGAACTCTACAATTCAGGGCTGTATACGAAACATTATTTAATTCTGTTTGAATTTGCGGCTGTTATCGTTTGCCAAAAAAAAAATTCCCTTCATAAAAAAAAACCGTTGCAGGTAAACTACCCCTTTCCCTCAACCGATCTTCACCAAAAACAATAGGTCGCGAGTACTCTACAAATCAGGGCTGTATGCAAAAAATTATTTGATTCTGTTTGAATTTGCGGCAGTTATCGTTTGCCATAGAAAAAAAATCTACAGACAGACACACACAGAGACACTTTTCGGAAAACGACTTTTTTTCATGTTTTGAGTGTAGTAGAATCAGAATCTGCAATAATCTCGAACACGATTTTTTTTGCCATCACCATACTTCCATTCCTTAAGGAATATGGAAGTAAAATATCGGTATGGAGAACCATACATGACTTCCATATTCTAAGATTTATATTTAAAATCATTTTCAGCCAAACAGCCAGGCTGTGTCTTACCTGCCTTTTTATTGCTGTATTAAATGAAAAATATTATATTACATTAAAATGAAAAAATTATAATTTTATTGCCTGGCAACAAAATTATTTTATTTTTAACAATTACCATTGTTTCAAAAAGTTTAAATAAATTTTCAAGTACCATACTCTTGTTAAAACGTAAAAGGTTGCTGGTAAACTACCCCTTCCCCTTAACCGATCTTCACCAAAATCGAAAGTCATTGAGACCTCTACAATTCAGGGACGTATGCAAAAAATTATTTGATTCTGTTTGAATTTGCGGCTGTTATCGTTTGCCATAGAAAATACGCTTGATAAAAAAACGTTGCAGGTAAACTACCCCTTCCCCTTAACCGATCTTCACCAAAAACAATAGGTCTTGAGTACTCTACAAATCAGGGCTGGATGCAAAACATTATTTGATTCTGTTTGAATTTGCGGCTGTTATCGTTTGCCATAGAAAATACCCTTGTTAAAAAAACGTTGCAGGTAAACTACCCCTTTCCCTCAACCGATCTTCACCAAAAACAATACGTCTTGAGAACTCTACAATTCAGGGCTGTATGCAAATAATCTTTTGATTCTGTTTGAATTTGCGGCTGTTATCGTTTGCCATAAGAAATACCCTTGTTAAAACATAAAACGTTACAGGTAAACTACCCCTTTCCCTTAACCGATCTTCACCAAAAACAATAAGTCTTGAGTACTCTACAAATCAGGGCTGTATGCAAAACATTATTTGATTCTGTTTGAATTTGCGGCTGTTATCGTTTGCCATAGAAAATACCCTTGTTAAAAAAACGTTGCAGGTAAACTACCCCTTTCCCTCAACCGAACTTCACCAAAAACAATAGGTCTTGAGAACTCTACAATTTAGGGCTGTATGCAAATAATCTTTTGATTCTGTTTGAATTTGCGGCTGTTATCGTTTGCCATAGGAAATACCCTTGTTAAAACATAAAACGTTACAGGTAAACTACCCCTTTCCCTTAACCGATCTTCACCAAAATCAACAGATCTTGAGAAATCTACAATTCAGGGCTGTATGCGAAACATTATTTGATTCTGTTTGAATTTGCGGCTGTTATCGTTTGGCAAACAAACAAAATTACCCTTGCTAAAAAAAAAACCGTTGCAGGTAAACTACCCCTTTCCCTCAACCGATCTTCACCAAAAACAATAGGTCGCGAGTACTCTGCAAATCCGGGCTGCATGCAAAAAATTATTTGATTCTGTTTGAATTTGCGGCAGTTATCGTTTGCCATAGAAAAAAAATCTACAGACAGACAGACAGACAGACAGACAGACAGACAGACACACAGACACTTTTCGGAAAACGACTTTTTTTCATGTTTTGAGTGTAGTAGAATCAGAATCTGCAATAATCTCGAACACGATTTTTTTTGCCATCACCATACTTCCATTCCTTAAGGAATATGGAAGTAAAAATGTAAGAGAAGTTTTTTTGTTAGAGAATTGTTAAAAATAAAATAATTTTGTTGGCAGGCAATAAAATTATAACTTTTTCATTTTAGTGTACGTTTATACTGCCAATGTCAAACACATAATAGTCTGTCGTTTGTTTACGTTCATACTGCCAATGTCAAACACATAATAATCTGTGGTCAAACAGTCGCACAGAGTAGAGATTGTCGCCAAAGAATTTTAAAATGTTGCCAACAAATAATTACTGACAGATTGACTGAATGAGCTGTGAATTTTGTGTGATTTCAAATGTTCCTTTTTCAATAGTCTGTGGAGTGTATGTCAAGGCAAACAAGCGTTTATTTTATATTTTGTATATTAGATACCTGTGTTTTATACATTAATGTGCAGTTGAAAGTGAAATACAGCTTGCTTAATATACACCTGTTGCAAAAGAAAAATTTTGTAGCGGCAATTTGAATTGACTTACTCTTGCCTAATTATTATTGGTGGTTTCAAAAAAGTGAGTACATTTTATTATTTTTAAATTAAACCCTGTCTAATCTTAGTTTCAGTAATTTCATTACGTTTTTTTTTACATTCAGATATTCGCACCTACTTCCATTATGCCTCGACATAGAACACTGACGGGTCGGAGTGAGAGACAAAGAAGAAGAAATATATATTCGCGTGAAAGTCAAAATGATAATAGACCAAATGCAAATTTAAATAGTGTAAATAGTATACAAAATGATGAAATTATTTTGAGGGATACATTTAAATGCGCACTGAATGTCATTCCAAGAAATTTTAATACTTTTGATTGTGGATTAAAGCATTTACAATGCAGGTTTTGCAATGCAAAACATTTCGAATCTGAGGTCACTTTAGGTGAAAGGACTGCATTCACTTCATGTTGTCATAAGGGTAAAGCAATATTACCGGTCTTAAGTCAAAATGAATACTTTAAATCATTGTATGATGGACTTACTTCAAATGAACCTTCAATAAAAAGAAAGTCAAAAAATTATTTTGAAAACATTCGTAAAGACAATTCATCATTTGCTATGGTTAGCTCAGAAGCTAAAATTTCGGATACAGTTACGAGTGGAGTGTATCATTTTAAAATACATGATGTTTCTTATCACAGATCAGGTCCAATGACTGCTGGATATGGTCGCTCACCATGTTATGCGCAATTATATTTTTATGATGTTGACACTGCTGTCAATTATAGATTACGTGAACACTATAATCAAACAAGCAATAACAATATAATGCGCGAAATCTCTCTTGAATTGGAACACATTAATCCTTTCGTTCGGTCATTCATTGCAATGAAAGATCATTGTCAAAGAGTTGAAAATCAAAATAAAGAAATTTGTATGCTCATTAAAGTAAATCGTGATTTAGATCTACGCCGTTATAATGATGTAGTTCAAACTGATGTAGCAGTAATATTTAGTACAGTTGATGGTGAGCCACCCTTTGAACGAAATATGGTTTCGTTTTCAAAAGTTAATGGTACCATTAAAAATATCTCTGTTTTGGATTTATCATTGGACCCTTTAGCGTATCCATTACTTTTTCCAAATGGTGATACTGGATGGCATATCAATATTTCTCATAATGTACCAACTACATCTAATTCAAGAGCGCCCAGAAATAAATTCACCATGCTTCAGTATGCAGCCTATCGACTTGCAATTAGAGAAGATTTTAGCATGTTGCACTATTCACAAAAATTATTTCAGCAGTGGATAGTTGATATGTATGTGAGAATAGAGGGGACATTTCATTCGACAAAATTAAACAAGTCTTAGGTCTGAAGTTTACAACAATTTAACAGATTATTTAGAATTGAACCCCAATGCCAATAATGTTGGCCATAGAGTAATTTTACCATCTTCATTCAATGGATCTCCAAGAAATATGTATCAGAATTATTTAGATGCAATGTCAATTGTACAACATTTCGGAAAGCCTTCTTTGTTTATTACAATGACTTGCAATCCAAGTTGGCCTGAAATAGTTAGCAATATTGGTGTAGGTGAGTCAGCTAATTTTCGACCTGATATTGTTGTGCGTGTATTCAAGTCCAAACTGAAAGCACTAATTGAGGGCCTTACACTAAAAAAAAATCTTCGGTAAAGTTGAAGCACTCATTTATACAATTGAGTTTCAAAAGAGAGGATTGCCTCATGCTCACATTTTACTCTCTTTAAATGAGCAAGATAAAATTGTTAACGCTACCGATATTGATAAAGTTGCATCTGCGGAGATTCCTAACATTCAAACATCCTACATTACATGAATATGTTCTAAAACACATGATGCATGGTCCATGCGGTGTACTTAATCCAAATTCTGTATGTATGAGAGATGGAAAATCCACAAAAGATTATCCAAAACGATTTAATGAATTTACATGTGAATAATTAAATGGATATCCATTATACAGAAGGCGTGATAATGGTATTAATGCTGAAGTTCACGGTAGTTGCCTCGACAATCGTTATGTTGTACCATACAATCCGTATTTACTTGCCAAATTTAATTGCCATATAAATGTTGAAGTATGCACTACAGTTAAAAGTGTTAAATACATTTATAAATACGTGTATAAAGGCTATGACAGTGCATCTGTTGAATTAGGTTCAGAGAGAAATGAACCAGGTCAAGAAATACAAATTGATGAAGTTACAAATTTTTTAAATGGCCGTTATGTCGGATCAACTGAAGCTGTATAGCGCGTCTATGAATTACCAATGCATTTTCAATCACATGTCATCGTTAGACTTGACATTCATTTACCGCGTAGACAGAATGTTTACTTTCGAGAAGGGCAAGAACGTCAAGCAATTGAAAATGCAAGATAAACAAAATTATTAGCATTTTTTGAATTGAATCGATCAGATCCATCAACGCATGAATATAAGTATATTGAAATTCCTTTGCATTATGTGTGGGAAGATTACCGAAAAAAATGGAAGAAGAGAAGGCGTGGAGGTGATAAAATCATTACACGCATATATGTAGTATCACCAAAAGACATCGAACTTTTCCATTTACGATTGCTTTTATTACATGTCTGTGGTCCAAAATCATTTGAGGGTACATACAATGGAATTATACACTGTGACGATTTTGAAAAATATCGTAAATCGCACAAATAAAAAATTTTTAAATTTTTAACAAGTAAGAGTATTATCCACCCCTTACCTATACCTACATTCCTGCATCAACTTGAAATTGTCCCGTACCAACACGAAAAGAAAGGTGTTAATTAAATAATAATAATAATTACGTAAATTATTTAAAATACGACTAGATAAATAAGGAAATCTCTAATTCGTAACAAAGTTAACATAAAGTATTTACATTCTAAATAATGAATAATTAATAATATATAAATGAACGAACTATTTTCTCAGTGCGTAAATACGCGCCAGCTTACTGACCCCTCGCCCCTAAACTATGCACGCAGTCGCCAGTAGAACTTCGACATGTAAAGATGTGAGTTTTGTGTTGTCCACATACACGTAGGTGTATGCCGTTAAAAATATATCCAGTTTGAGGTGATTTTATTTTGAAGAATGTAGTGTGGAAAATAATAACATAAATAAATAATGTAGTGTGTGTAGAGTTATGAAGAATATACAGCAAGGAAAACTTACCCAACACATCTCTTTTAAAAATATAAAACTGCAAGTTGTAAGATATGTAACTACCAGACTTTAGTACTGCAAAGTAAGAACTATAATTAAGGTGTAAAATGTGAACTACAAACTCCAGACGAAGAAAACTCAAACTACAACAGGATGAACTTCAAGTAAAAAACCGATCGTCGAGACCAGATATAATCAACCCGATGTAACTTCAAGAGGAACCACGTACTCCACCCTAGAAGACGACAGAAGATGACCACCAAGGACCCAACAACAACCTCATATTATTAAATTCAGGTGATATCCAAACACAACATTTGTACATATTCGTTTCAATAAGAGAAGTAACAAAGAACACTAAAGAACTTTTAATAATGTAAAGAATAACTTATCGGATTTGTAATTTTTGTAATGAAGTAGTAGTAACAGCACTATATCTAAATGTAAGGTAATTCTGTAGATTACCACCAATATTATTCTTCCAATAATTTGGTTAAAATTGTGATAAATTAATTTTTAACTAAGTTCAGACCCGGATCCGAGGTATTTAAAACAAACATCTAGATGAGTACTTTTGAGATAAAAGGAATAATACACTTAATATCTTTAGAGCATTAAAAGCAGAATTTACTAAAGTAATTTTTTCTTTAAAAAGGAAACAAAGTAAAACATGAAATTTGAATAGTAATAAAGAGATGTTTTCGCTAACACCAAGTGAGTGAATAAATTTGTGCAATCCTTGTCTATTTCCTATGTAAAAATTGTGTTGTAATTTGTTGGTAAGGAAGTTTTACTAACAACGGCAGCTAGTTTAATTAACTGGTAAAGAATTGAACTAGTTCCCGACTTTTGTGTTGTCTTAACAAGGGAGACGTCACAACACACTTCTTTTGTTGAAGCGTGCCATGCTCGCGGCATTGCTTCAAATGATAATGAATGGCGCGAATGTTTAAATGAAGCAACACAATTATATTCACCAAAACAAATACGAAATTTATTTGGTTACATTTGTGCATTAAATGTGCCAGCCAATGCATTGGCGTTATGGAATGAATTTAAAGTATATCTTAGTGAAGATTTTTTGAGAGATTACAACGAAGAAGTATCCTTTAACACAGCTCTATTAGAAATTGAAGATATTTTGAATGTTCATAATTTGTCATGTCAAGAACTTGGTTTACCAGAACCCACGTATTCACAGAGAACAGACGAAGCAAATGCTATTGGTCCAATAGAACAAGAGTTTCTGTTTTGTGAGCATTATGAAACTGCAAATATTGAACAGCGTAATCTAATTGATCGTGTGATTCGTGAAGTTTTGCACCATGATACTGGATCTAATGTTTTTTGTTTAACCGCTCATGCAGGTTGTGGAAAAACATTCACACAAACAGCAATCATTCACAAATTAAATTCGCTTAATCTTAGTTGCATTGCAACAGCGTTCAGTGGCATAGCTTCAACTCTATTACTTGGAGATAGAACTTTACACAATGTGTTTAAATTGCCTATACCCATTTTGGAAAATTCTGTAGCGAATATTACCGCAAATAGTAGCTATGGACGTTACATAAATTCATCATCATTGTTAATTATTGATGAAATTTCTATGTGCCCACTGTGTGACAGTACAAAAAGGCCTGTTGTCATAATTATGGGATTAAGGGATTTCGTATTGTATTTTTATTATATTTATGAATGTCAACCATGGCTAGGTCAGTTTTACCCATGTCCAAAGAAACAACGCATATTCAACAAGAGGGGAATGATTCCAAGGTCACCGGCTGACGTGCGGAATAGAGCACATACAATGGCGGTATAAGTGAAGACAGACTCTCAATATAAAATCTCATTGGCCAGCAATGTGTGTCGTCATTAATAAATGATAATGACGTATCAGTAATAACGTATAAACCAGGGCGTTGGCCGTAGAAACAAAAGACGGTGACGTCATATATACGACTACATACACAGGTTATGCGTATAACCCGTCTCCAGTCTCAAAGAGTGTACACACATTCAATTGTGTGCTGGTCAATTATCGCCAGCAAAAGTGATATAAATTTGTAAAAATGTAATCACAAAATGTAACTAACTTCAGTGAACCGTTTAAAATGAAATAATCTAAATTCAGTGCACTCAGAAACAGACAGATTGTAAAGTTCGGCCGAACATCCGCCACAAATCATGGAAAACGTCTGAGGAACGCCATCACCACTACAACTCAGGGAAGTCCTTTTGATATTCAAAATTCTAAATAGTAACATGAGCTCAGAAATATTATTAGTACGAAATGTAATCACAATCCATGTATGAAATGTGCGAATGAGAGTGTGAGAGTGAATGGTTACCGGCATTTAAAAACAACAATCTAAGGCGTTGGTTCGTGTTATGCACATATTTTATTTAATGAGTATAACGAAACAAGTAAATTGAATTCAATACTACAGTTTTAAAATACATGTATTTGAAAGATTAAAATCCAGAATAACGCAAATGCTATATAGAGGTTAAAGTATGGTAAAAAGGCGGAAGTCATGAAGCCACCATTTTGATAATTGTTTAGATGAGAAATGACTCCAATTGTTCATAACATTTGAATATTGAAAATAAAATAAATCATAGATTGTTTAACTACATGTTGTGCAAATGGTTATTTCGAAAACCCGACTACCTCTGCCTTTCGCTTAACGAAGCCCTGGACCCTAAAGATATAACTAATGCTGATAATAAAACCACATGTTTACACCGGATGTATGGTGAGTACTGTTTATTGACAATTAAAAACATAAGATTAGCTTATCATATTTGTATAAAAGATATGAGAGTTAACAGATGTCGCCCAGAACTAGGGACCCTATTATTTGTATTGTATTTTGAAAGTTAACAACTGCAAGTGTTGAAAATCATAGATTATTGCAGGATCTATGCGATGAAAATGATAAACATAAACCATTTGGAGTGAAAACGATACTTCTGTGCGGTGATTTTCGGCAAATCTTACCAGTTGTCCCACATGGATCACGTGCAACTTTAATTGAAAATTGTGTCAAGAGTTGGCATAAATTTGTTTATTTTCATAAAGTAACGTTTACTCAAAATATGAGAGCCTTACCAAGTGAAATAGAATTTGTCGAATTCTTGAAAAAAATTGGTAATGATGAAGCCCCACAATTCCCTCAGTTTGGTGAAAATATTGAAATACCTCAGCAATTAATAGGAGATGAAAATAATATTATTAATGAGGTGTATGGAAATATTTCCGAAAACATACTCTCAGATAACATATTGAAGTCAGTTATTTTAGCACCTAAAAATGATGATTGTACTTTTATTAATACTGATATACTTAATCGAATACCAGGTGAACAGAAAACATATCATAGGTACGATAAAATAATTTGTGATGATGACAATGAAATCAATAGTTATTGATCCAGTAGAGTTTTTGAATTCTTTGACTATTAGTGGTTTGCCACCACATAAGTTAGTATTGAAAGTTAATTGCATCGTTTTACTGATCAGAAACTTAAATACAAAGGAAGCATTAGTCAATGGAACAAGAATGCGCATCAAGTGTATGCATCGTAATGCTATTGATTGCGAATTTTAACTGGAACCGCATGCAATAAGAGAATTTTGATTCCACGTATAAATTTAACATATTCTGGTACTGTTTTACCATTTAACTTTCAAAGAACTCAATTTCCAATTATACCTCCATTTGCGATGACAATAAATAAGTCTCAAGGACAAACATTCGAAAAAATTGGAATTTTATTGAGGCAGCCAGTTTTTACACATGGTCAATTGTACGTCGCAGCAAGTAGAGTTCGATCATTCGATGGTTTGAGATTTTATATTTCCGAATATAATGGCCAAGGGCATTTAGCAAATGATGAAAGAGTTTTTACAAAAAACATCGTTTATACAGAAGTTCTGAATCATTAAATTCACTTTCAAACTATTTTAAGTTCAATGGACAACATTTATTTTTTTAACTGCCCGGTTTTTTTGATGTAATGAAAAATATATGAAAAAATACGAGGCACGTATTTTTTATTTTGTATTAATTTTTTATTTAAATTTTATATAATTCAAAAAAGATATGCAAAATAACTGTGTAGCCTTGGCGAAACCTGGTCAGTATGGCAATAAAAAAACCCAAGGAAATGTCAAAAAACGCGTTATTGCTTTTTAAATATGGCTTAGCCAAGCTAAACCTCATTTTTCCTATCTTTCATATTTTTCAAATAACTCGAAAATTAATGTATAGAAAAAAAAAATTAAAAAATTATATAAGCTTTGTAGCAGATAATCTTCAAACTGTTTTCGAATTTTGTACCTTACCAAAAATGAAATGTAATCCACTGGAATTGAAAACAATGTATCTTATACTTCTATGAATGTCAAGTCTCATTTTATTAGCGTTTATTTGATTCAATAATAACATGAAAAAATTAAAACTGACAATGAATTATATCAAAAAATTAATACGAATACAAGCTGTAATTGTGTTTTTTTTTCAACTGTTACTAACATTAAATTTTAAATAACATAGGTATTGCAGGGAATTAAGGCAAACAACACACTCTAATGACGTATTTGTACACGCTCGCAGCTGACGTAATAGAACAAAATTCAAAAAAATTATATGCAATGATTATAGATACACTTTGACAAAAGAACCTCAATAACGTTCAAACTTAAAAATTTAATGAATTACAGTCGAATTTCGACCACTGGTCATTTATAAATTCGCCAACATACAAAATATCAAAAGAAATAAGTAAAAGAATCAAAATGGCATATGAAAAAGAAGAAATCCACACCATAGAAAATAGCAAAAAGGTAATAGAAAGATTAAAAGAAATAACCATAACAAATAAGACAAAATTAATGTCATTAGATATAAAAGATATGTACACCAACATACCAATAGCAAAAACAGTAGAAATAATAAAGAAAAACAAATTAAGTAATGTAGAATGGAAAAACGAAATAATAGAAGGATTAGAATTATGCCTAAGCCAGAACTATTTCAGATTTAATAACAAATTTTACATACAAGAAAATGGATTACCAATGGGATCACCGCTTTCACCATTAATGGCAGAGATATTCATGAATAGCTTTGAAATCAAAACTTTAAAAATGTAGATAAAGAAAGAAGAATTAAAAAAATGGATCAGGTATGTAGATGACATACTAATAGTTTGGGAAGGTGAAGTAAATGAATTTAAAAAAAAAACGGAAGAATTAAATAACATAGAAAAAACAATAAAATTGCAAGAAGAAATTGGAGGATTAGAAATTAATTTCCTGGATATCAATATAAAAATTGAAGATAACAAACTCAAACTCGATATATATAGGAAAGAAACATACTCAGATTTAATAATTCCACAAGAATCATATCATCCAGTCAATTATAAAATGGCAGCATTAAATTCATTTTGCTATAGAGCTATAAATTATCTAGAAAATGAAGAACTCAAACAAAAAGAATTAAAGAAAATACAACAAATAGCAAAAAATAATAATTACAACCCTAAAATAATTAAACAATAGTTAAGAAAATAGAAGAAAATAAAGAAATAGAAAAGAACAAAAAAGAAAAAACAAATGAAGAAAAGAAATATAAAGGAGCAATAACATACATAGGATATCAAACAAAAATGTTACAAAAATGCTTCGAAAAATATGAAATACAGGTAGGAATAAAGAAAACGAAAAATGTATTCGAATATATAAAAAATGCAAAAACAGAAGAAATTCCATTAACAGAAAAAAGTGGCGTATACAAATTAAAATGTGGGGAATGTAATAAGATATATCTGGGCGAAACTGGAAGAAAATTTAAAATTCGAATGAATGAACATGCAAAAGGAGAAGGGGTTAGAACAACGAACTCACTATATGCAAGACATTTCAATGAATCAGGCCATAAATTTATAAATCCAAATGAAAATATGGAAATAATCAAAATAGAAAACAATCCGCAAAAAAGAAAACTAATAGAAGAACTAGAAATACTTAAAGTTAAAAAAGAAGATAAGAATAAATTAATGAATATAAAAGTGGATTTTACAAATGAAGAAATATTTTATTATATATTAAACAATAAACAAAAATAAATTGAAATAATAAGAATAACACACTAAAAATGACGAAATGTAAAAGGTTACAAAAAATTATAAGTCAAGAAAATGAAGTAGTAACATGAAGAAAATAACGGGAGATTCATAAAATATAAGTGACGGACATTGGTAAAATGCCTAACGGAAAATATAGACGAAGTTCCCGTGAAGAGCAATAGCCGTTAAAACAACGAACTCACTATATGCAAGACCTTAGTAAACTATATAAAAGTGAATTTACAAATGAAGAAATATTTTAAATATAGTAAACAGTAAATAAAATTAAAACAATAAGAAGAATACACTAAAATTTACGAACTGTAATAAAAGATTACGAAACAGTTATAAGTCAGAAAGTAAAATATTACATGAAGAAATTAACGGGAGATTCTTAAAACAATTTGACGGACGTTAGTAAAATGCCTAACGGAAAAATGTAGACAAAGTTCCCGTGAAGAGCGGCAGCAGCTAGAACCAATAGGAGGGGCGATGACATAAGGGAAGGGGCCTAAAGTATAAAAGCCTACAACGTACAGTTGACAGACGTTGTTTAAGACCTGATGATGTCAGTGATGACGAAAAGCTTTGTCTGAACAATAAAAAATTTTAGCAGTTTAGCAACTTCATAAAAGAAATAGTAAATATTTTTCTTCTTTTCAAGGCCTCTGTATGACAGTCTTTTGGTTTAAGGTGTTGGGCTGCATTAATGAAAGAAGTGTAATAATTCAGTCTCTTGACATCCAGGTCAAACTGATAAATGACTTATATGAGGACATGCAGCGACTCAGAGACTCGTGGACAGAAATCATCAACGAGTCACGCTTAGTAGCGCAAACAATGAAAATACCATCTTCGTTTCCGAATCCGAATAAAAGAAGTCATCCTTCTCCTTAATCAGAAACCCTAGTTAATACCGAAGAAGAAAATTTTAAAACTAACATAGTTTACAGAGCTTTGGATTTTATTTTGTATGACCTCAAAACAAGATTTGAAGCAACCAATTCACTAACTGAACTTTTCAGTCCAATTCTTAAATTCAACTCGTTGGAAGAAAGTGATTTGAAATGTAAGGCTACAAAACTAGTCAGCACTTACAAAAACGATTTATCAGTGAACTTATGTGATGAGATTTTACATCTAAAACATATTTCAAACACAGTTTTTCAGGTTCTGACAAATTCTCAAAATAACCCGTTACTACAATTACTTAACTCAATCTATGAAAAACAATTGGAACCAGTTTTTATGAATGTTTGTATTGCCCTCAGAATTTTTTGTACGATTCCAGTAACAGTTGCATCAGCAGAAAGAGCATTCAGTAAGCTTGGAAACGTATTGAAGACATGGCAACGCTCATCAATGAGCCAAGAACGACTTCACTCGCTAGCTGTATTGGCCATTGAACACAGTCTTGCTTCAAGCATTGACTTCAGAGATGTAATTGATACATTCTCCATGATGAAAGCAAGAAAAATGTAAAATAATTTATTCATGTTTGTTTTTCAATATGGACACTTATACTTTTTCTATTAAGTATTATTAAAGTTTGAATTCTATTTTAATCAGTTGCTTTGATTTTTAATTTCAATTGTAGAATTGTACATATACAAATAACATTTTGATTTTCCGGATATTAAAACTGTATGTTACTATGTTTATTAACCAAATGTTTATTTTTGTTTATTCAATACTTTTTTACCTAAATGTCTTGCTTATTATGTGGTATATCGTATATGTCACACTTATAAACCTATATGGAGTGTTTTAGGATTAAACTGTGGAAAATGCTTCAAAATTCAAAATGTCTCTGTTCAAACATAAACAGTGGAAAAGGGACATGGATTCCCACAAAGATTATTTTTTATTATGTGAGGTGGGGGAGGGGCCCGTCATAACAGCTGGCAACGGGGCCCACAGATTGATGTGGGGGGCCTGAACATTATCTGTGCATATGGCATCAACTGATGACCAACAACATCAAAGTGTTAATAGCTAGTACTTAAAGTGAACACTGTCAGAACTTCATTAATACACCTTCAGAAGAATTTACTATTATTTTGTTTCTTTGTTTGTTATTTTCTTCATGATTTTACTACTTTAGGTATTACAAATGTTTATATGTGATTACAACTGTACAACTGTCTGTGACTGAGACTTACCAGCATGTAGTGTATTATCTGTCTACGTACTTTATTTGAAGCCTGAAAACGGTTCCAGATTTGGCAACCGAAACGCTGATTTAATTTACAAATTGTGAGCGATGGAGAGAATCTACAACATTGTTCCATGCATTGATAATAACCCACCGTGGAATACTTTTACAGAACATAATAATATGTTACTTGTTCTGAGACAATGCGCCTGTACTCTCTCAAAGACTCATTTCTAATGTACAATTGTTCAGGGGTGCAGAAAAGTTTTAGAACCCTGAAATTTCCACTAAACACCAATTTTCTCGGTAGGAAATTTCCCCAAAACTAATGCAAGGGTTTATTATGTTTTTCCAACCCATATCTTGTATTTGATGAATGACACAAAGAGAAGTCAGAAAAATACAGGTTGCAGACATTTAATTTACTAAAAAAAAAATATCTTACGAGACAATACGAGATGCACGCACACACACACACATTGGTGACAATGCGCCTTATCGCTCCGTCCCTTGCCTGTCGCAACTTGAGTCTATGAGTCTCTGCTCGCGAGGAATGATGTTGCTATCTCTGTTCTCATTATGATGAATGTTTCTTTTCAAAACGTACTTAAAATATTGATTATTCTAGTTAATAATTGTAAAAATCGTGTGAATACATCAGTTGTTATTTTTTTCATCGTGATTTCTATTTGTTGTCACTCATAAAAGTTCCCCCAAAATTTCCGGGGCAGCCCAAATTTCTCCCAAACCACGTTCGTGCGTTCAGACATATTCTGCACCCCTGCAATTGTTTACCGTTAAAGTGAGCGTATGAACTCAATATGCCCAGTGTACCAGACAGAGATTATGAGCGTGTTACATTGACTTATTGTACCATACATTAGGTTATCTTTAGTTCACCCAAACCACGTTCGTGCATTCAGACATATTCTGCACCCCTGCAATAGTTTACCGTTAAAGTGAGCGTATGAACTCAATATGCCCAGTGTACCAGACAGAGATTATGGGCGTGTTACATTGACTTATTGTACCATACATTAGGTTATCTTTAAACACAGAGTGGGTGTATTTTGACATAGTGTAAATGTGGACATAGTAATCAAGTTTGATGATTTAATTTTCTAATGGAGCAGCATTTCGGCTATACTACAACTACAAATCTGTAGCTGTCATCAGGTAAATAATTCTAAAACAAAAACACAAACTACACAAACACTAAGCTGTACTGATTGAGCTAGCCACGAGTATAGCATGAGAACCAAGTGACTGTTACCCAGTGTGGACAAAAGTAACGGTAGACGACTACTGTTGGACATTTCTAGTATTTGGGTTGTAATATTTTAGCAGTACCGAAGATGAATTTCAAGAAGAAAACGAGCCTGATGACTGGGATTAAAAATAAAAAGGCACACTATATTACTTATAATTTCAGCTTTAATGTAAAATAGCCATTAGGTATTTAGTTTCACCTCAAGGTATGATATTTAGACCATTTAATTACATTTTGTAACAGTACATAATGACCCAGTACCATAATTATGGGATTTAAAGGTATTTTTTTAATGTTTTATTGTTTAATCATTAAAATACAGAATGGTTAGGTCCATTGTCCCTATATACGAAGGAACAAAGCCGATTCAGCAAGAGTACCATACCAAGGTCACCGTTGGACGTGCGAGAGCCGGTAAAAGACATGGCGGTGTTTGTGACGAATGACTGTAAATATGCATTGTGATTGGATAATAACACTGTTCTGTCATAACAAAAAAAACAATGACGCACTGACTACAACGCATACACTTAGGCGTTGTCCTGTATGACAAAGCTTGATGACGTAAAATACACACACACAAGCGCAAATTTACATTTGCCTCTGTCTCAATTCAGCGTAGTTCTTCAAGGGATCAACAGCGATGTATCGCTGTATGACCAGTTTCAAATTAAAAGCTTAAAAAACAACTCACTACTCTAGTAAAATTCTTATGGTGGAGCGACAGATGCTCAAGTGTAATAACAGTTAGAACTTAACATGTAGAATCAGTGTAACATCTTTAAGTAAAAAACAACAAAACATGAGGTGAACACCGGCCATACACCTTGGAACCGACAAACACCAGCGAGGGAGCAGCGCAGACCACAATTAAGAGAAGTCCACTTTTACCATTTCTTTATTATTGTAATGAGCTCATTCATTCAAAAATAAAACAACTGAACAAATGTACTGGTAATAGGGCGAATGTGGGTGAGAATGTGTGAGTGAGGTCATGGCCATGAACATATATGCCGAGGGCATTGGTTTGTGTATGAACGAGATTTAAACATAATAAGTAATTAGAGCTGCAGCTAAAGATAAAAGTACATAATAATCTTGCTTGGAGATAAAATGAGAATCGTAAGAATTAACAGAGTAAATTCAAATAGCCACCATTTTGTTTTATAACATTATATGACACCATTTTGGCCACATGGTTGTATATGCAAATTCTATTTGGGAAATTAAAAATTTGATAGTTACTTTCAATCTAAAACAGTGTTATCATTTGTGTCACCTTCTTTGTATCAAAAATCTCGCTGTTAATGGATCCTGGCCCCTTAGGTAAAAAGCACATTAAAAAGAAGAGTACGAGTCCGGCAATGATTGAAATCGGTAAGTACCCAGATGTACCATATTATGGTAATAAGTATAAATACATAATTTTAAATAAATTTTGTGTAAGAGTAGGTACAGTGACAAATGGCGCCTGAACTGTGGACATTATATAAAATTATTTTATATAAAACAGGCCAGATTTAGAAACAGAGAAGGTGATATAAGACGGGACATAACCTAATGCACGAGAGGTTATGTTGACGAAGTAAAGTAACTAGTAATTGCATAGTTAAGTACAAATAAAAAATAAACAGTCATTTAAATAATTAAATTAACGATGGCAGAAAATAATAATAGTCTGGAAATGGACAATACAGACACGGAATTCATTTTATTAGAAAAACATGTTAGCTCAAGACCTAGAGTAGCTGAAAATAAAATCTCGTTAGAAGATTTATTCACGTTAATCAGTGACAAATTCGAACAACAGAATGTTAAATTTAGTACATTTAATGTAAAATTAGATAGTTTTGAGAATGAGCTCAAGAAGCAAAATACCTTACAAAATGTAAAATTAGATCAAGTAGAGGAGAAATTAGACAAGAGAATTAATGAGATACAGTTAGAAAATAAGAGTAGAGAAATAGACAAATTAGATAGAAACAAAGACAAGGTAAGTGGGGTAGAAAATTATGATAATATAAATAAAAGTATGATGTTAGAGATGATTGTGTAAACAGGAGTAGTAATAATGAGGTTTTATGGGGAATAGAATATAATAATGATGGAATGATAATGTGTGTTGAAGGGTTGAAGAGAGTGTGTAGAGAGAGCATAATTGTAAAAGAATTGCAGGGGTTAGATTTTTCCCTTAATGGTGTATTTGGGGGTGATATACATGTTTTTAGGAAGGACAAGAGTGCCTTCGATGTAGATTTTGGAGACAAAAGGTCTGCAAATAGTTGTCCCTGGATTTTTTGTGCACCTGATAGGTGGTGCGAGAATAAAGTTGTAGTGTCCCCTGCATATATGGAGAGAGAGAATGTGATTTGGGGTTATGATAGGAGTTATTGTGAAAGAGAGTTGTGTGATAATTGGGAGATAGAGTTATATAGAGTATGTAGAGATTATGAAGAGTTGATAGAAAGGTTAGGTGGAGAGAGAAGTGATAAATATAATGAATACTTACCTTGGGTTGAAGCTGATATAGCAGCAGTAGGAGATGATGTTGATAACAATAATGACTTGATAAAATACCTGATTATGACTAATTACACTAAGGGTGACTGGACCATACCGAATGTTGACAAGTTTTATGATATAGTAATGTGGAGTAATCCTGCAGAGTATTACTATGGTATAATGGACAAAATAAATTTAAATAGTTATTATATTACAAAAGATGATATAATGTACTTAATTAGAAATGAGTTATGTATACGTAAGATAAGACTGTTATTTTGACGATGGAGGCTAATTATGCTAATTGTGTTTATGAACATTTAATTATGTGAACAGTGTTTTTCAGGATGGACTGTCTATGACTGATTATGGTAAATGATTAATGATTATGTGGATTGTATATTTTTGTGTATTAATGGCAGTGTATTTGTGTATTTTTGTTGTTGTGTATTTTATGTAAACATGTATTGTAGAATTTTAAATAATTGAAGGAAGTTTAATAATGATTTTGAAATGATATTATGGAATTGAGATTCTAAAGGGTTAGTAAATGATTACGCAATAATATATTTGGATATGGAGAGGTATTGTTGTTAGTAGGTAAGTGATGAATTTTCTAGTGATATATTAAGGTGAAATGTTGTAAAAGAGTTTGGGTAATAATGATAAATAAGGGCATTGGAGTTAGTTAAATAGAGTTAACGGGAGTTAGTGAAAATAAAGTGTTGAGATGCTGATAATATATAAAGAGGTGTTAGATATTTTAGGGACACAGTGGTTAGTGGTTATATGTAGAGGTGAGTAATGTGAATGGTAATTATATTTGTTGTTGATGGTGATATTTTGTAATAGGGGTATTGGTGTAGGGAGTCCGCAACGAAAGGTGTTGGGACAGGAAAGGACCGTTGTGTGCCGGAAAGGGTTATCTGAAAGGGTCAGGAACCGATAAAGGAATGAGCATAGATAGGGAACACACATACTAGTACAAAAAATGAGCGGTGCCAGAGGTTTTAAATGGATTTGTGAAGGGGGTTATTATAGAGATATTGGTGTCATATTATATCAATGGTTAGAAGCGGTTAGTAAAAAAAAAAAAAAGGGGTAGTAAGGTTAGATTGACAAATGCTAAAATAAGATAGAGAAAATAGTGAATAATAGAGAGTCACCCAAACTAGTAAGGATAAAAGGGTTAGAAAAAGAAAATTCATGGTAGGAAGGTAATTGTAACAAAAAAGGCAAGGATAAATTTGAAATTGTTGTATAGGATCTGACAAATGTTAAATAATTAAAAGTTAATAGAGAATTGTTGATAGTAATGATGTGATAAAGTTTTGGTACAAGTCATGTAAATGTAAATTGTTTAATGTAATGTAAATGTAACAATGTTAATGTGTAATGTCTAATGTTTTATGATGTTTATTGTTATTGGTAATGACGATAACAAATGTTAAAGAATAGTAGCGTTTAAAGGTTGAAAGTCTAAATGTACCAATGAAGTTGAGCAAAATATAGTGTGATACCAGTTACAAAATAGATAAATGATTATAAGTTGAGCAATAAAATTTGAATAATAAACTTGTCTGCCATAGTAGTTGTAGGTTGAATTTGTAGGAATAATTAGGTGAAGGTGTTTTGGGGAATATTAGAGAATTGTTTATGTATTGTGTTATTTGTAGTTATATATATAGTTTGTTTTCTTACAAGGAAGAAATTGAGTTTGGTGGTGGTAAAAGAATATACATTTGAAAGTCTTGTTGTTGTTATGTTAAACTTTTAAATTAGAACAAACCAATGCCCCAAACACAAACCAATGCGTCTAAAAGGGAACATATCAGTTGTAGATATGGAAGTGTATTAGACCACTATTTTAAATTTTGTATGCAATGTTTCAGAGTTTTGTGGTGTTGTGACCGCGGTCCTGGGCTGGCTGGAGCGTCAGAACAGGAGCGTAGAGTGCCTCATGGCCTTATGGTGTAGGCATCTCTACGGAGAAGTCCAGTAAGGTCAGAGGGTACGACCAACATCATTGGACCAAGGGTAAGTGATGAGAAATTTTTATATAGTAACATTACAGGGGGTTGTGGTGACATATCTAGACTGATCCTTTTAGGAAAGTGTGAATGAGTCAATGAAAGTTTTTGTGTCTCGACACAAAATCTTTCATTGAGGGGGTTTGTAACAGTACATAATGACCCAGTACCATAATTATGGGATTTAAAGGTATTTTTTTTATGTTTTATTGTTTAATCATTAAAATACAGAATGGTTAGGTCCATTGTCCATATATACGAAGGAACAAAGCCGATTCAGCAAGAGTACCATACCAAGGTCACCGTTGGACGTGCGAGAGCCGGTAAAAGACATGGCGGTGTTTGTGACGAATGACTGTAAATATGCATTGTGATTGGATAATAACACTGTTCCGTCATAACAAAAAAAACAATGACACACTGACTACAACGCATACACTTAGGCGTTGTCCTGTATGACAAAGCTTGATGACGTAAAATACACACACACAAGCGCAAATTTACATTTGCCTCTGTCTCAATTCAGCGTAGTTCTTCAAGGGATCAACAGCGATGTATCGCTGTATGATCAGTTTCAAATTAAAAGCTTAAAAAACAACTCACTACTCTAGTAAAATTCTTATGGTGGAGCGACAGATGCTCAAGTGTAATAACAGTTAGAACTTAACATGTAGAATCAGTGTAACATCTTTAAGTAAAAAACAACAAAACATGAGGCGAACACCGGCCATACACCTTGGAACCGACAAACACCAGCGAGGGAGCAGCGCAGACCACAATTAAGAGAAGTCCACTTTTACCATTTCTTTATTATTGTAATGAGCTCATTAATTCAAAAATAAAACAACTGAACAAATGTACTGGTAATAGGGCGAATGTGGGTGAGAATGTGTGAGTGAGGTCATGGCCATGAACATATATGCCGAGGGTATTGGTTTGTGTATGAACGAGATTTAAACATAATAAGTAATTAGAGCTGCAGCTAAAGATAAAAGTACATAATAATCTTGCTTGGAGATAAAATGAGAATCGTAAGAATTAACAGAGTAAATTCCAATAGCCACCATTTTGTTTTATAACATTATATGACGCCATTTTGGCCACATGGTTGTATACGCAAATTCTATTTGGGAAATTAAAAATTTGATAGTTACTTTCAATCTAAAACAGTGTTATCATTTGTGTCACCTTCTTTGTATCAAAAATCTCGCTGTTAATGGATCCTGGCCCCTTAGGTAAAAAGCACATTAAAAAGAAGAGTACGAGTCCGGCAATGATTGAAATCGGTAAGTACCCAGATGTACCATATTATGGTAATAAGTATAAATACATAATTTTAAATAAATTTTGTGTAAGAGTAGGTAGAGTGACACTTTCTCATAGGACTCCCTCAAATAATTTAGTGTCATTTTATAATGCAGCCCGTTTTATTCCTGTAAAACACCTTCAAAACTCTACAGTCATTTTACACAGTGCATTCAAAAAGTCCCGGGACTGTTGCTGCTATAGACATACAGATGGAGCTATCACATAGTGCTATGTGTCACAGCTGGAACACTATGTGACAACCTTCACCCACTTCCTGTGACAATTGCATTGTTGAGGACTCATTCCATAGTAAACAGCGACACTGTTAAGTTTATCTGGTTTTTCCTTGTTGTCATAATTTTCGAGAAGGAGCAGAGCTGCAATTAAATTTTGTTTTAAATGTGGAAAAAGTGCGACAGAAACGTTTTCGGCGATGCAACTTCCATATGGAAAAGATTGTTTAAGTCGTAGCAAAGTGTTCGAGTGGTATGCACGTTTTAAAAATGGTCGTGAGTCTCTAGAAGATGATCCAAGAGATGGGCGCCCCTCCACAAGCGTGACTGACGAGTATGTCAAGCCTGTCTGTGCTGCACTGTCCATCAACCATCAGCTGAGCGTCCAGATTTTATCAGAAGAGATCGGCATCAGTGTGGGTAGTATTTACACTATCGTGCATGACGTACTCGGCAAACGGAAACTGTGTGCCAGGTTCGTTCCACACTCGTTAACAGCAGAGCAAAAAGAACATGTGGAAGCGTCGCGAAGTCTCATTGAATGGGCCGATGACAACCCGAATTTCTTACAGAACATTGTCACAGGCGACGAATCGTGGTGTTTCCAGTATGACCCATCTACCAAACGTCAAACAGCTGAATGGCATGACCGAGGAGATGGCAGACCCATGAAAGTGAGGGCCACAAAATCAAAAGTGAAAACAATGCTGATCACATTTTTTGATTCAAGGGGACTGATCCACAAAGAATTCTTGCCACCCGGCCAGACTGTAACTGGACCATTTTACAAAGAGGTACTTGATAGCCTTTTGAAAAGAATTCGCAGGGTTAGGCCAGAAATGTACCGATCAGGGGAGTGGTTTCTTCTGCATGACAATGCTCCAGTCCACTCATCATTGATTGTCTCACAATTTCTCGCTGGAAAATCAGTCACAGTGATTAACCATCCACCCTACTCACCAGATTTGGCTCCGGCTGACTTCTTTCTGTTCCCTAAGCTGAAGGTGGCACTGAAGGGGCAGCGTTTTGATAATGTAGAGACAATTCAGAAGAATGTGACAGCTGTTTTAAACACGATTTCGAAGGAGAACTATGCGCATGCCTTTCAACAATTGTATGAGCGATCTAAAATCTGTATAGAGAGGGAAGGGATGTATGTTGAATAATAAATAATAAAATTTCATTTATCTGAAAAGTTGTGTCCTTAATAGCGTTAATCCCGGAACTTTTTGAATGCAGTATGTATATGTGAACCAGTCTTATATTTGGGCCAATACAGTATTAAAACTTTTTTATCATAGGAAAGAATTACATAAAGGTAACTTCTTAGGTAATGTGAACCAGTTTCTTGATGCATTTACCTGTGAAAACGTGACGTTTAAACTAAACATCGGTTGTTTTATATAGGCAACATTATGTTAGTGATAATAATATAGATTTTCTTACCTTTGTTAGGTCCGTCTTGTGACTTTTATCTTTAGAATAATATTAGCGTGACGCGTTTCAGGTCATCTGACCCATCCTCAGACACTTGCTCGAAAAGAGGTCGTCATATATTAAAATCCAATTAAAATAAAAACACACATATGTAAATTCATTGTCAATAATTAATGTTCAAAAAACATGAATAACACTGTTGTCGTGGTGCACCACGCGATTACCGATCGATACTGAGTAGTGTAACTTTTCAACGTTTTGTTTTTGCGAGCGCTAGTATTGCTGTATCATATAGCGGGTTGCTCTTGAAATTCAATTTATCATTCAATATGTTGTTCTTATATACAGGGTTGTTATGACCCCTGTATATTTCAAATTCTTCAAGTGCATTCATCCTGAGTCCTTTGTCACAAAAATGTAGGGGTATGAAGTTTGTGTCAAAACTTCTATATGAGTGATTATTACCTATCAAATGTCAAGCATAATTGGATTTAATATTATCTAGGGAGCCGATATTTTTACTAATTGATTTGTGAGGGGTATGTTCTTTAAATCTTTTTATAAATGGGAGCCCCGTTTGACCCACATAGTAACAATCTCAATCGTCACATGTTAATTTATATATACCTGTTCTTGTCTTAATGGGGACATGACGTTTATGTCGTATTAGATTTGATATTTGATTGCAGGTCTTGAAAACTATATTATATCCTATTTTATGAAAAGTAGGAGTTAGTATTTTTGGCATTATTTCTGTGAATATGGTAGAAACATATTTGGTTGTTGGTTGCATACTATGTGTTTGTCTCGATAATCTGGTTTTTTGTTTCTTGACAATATTATCTATAATATGATGATCATATCCATTTTTCGTGGCTATATGTTTAATTATATCTAGCTCAGTGTTATAATCATCTTTTTCAAGAGGAACGGATAGTAATCTGTATACAAGACTATTGTAAGCAGCTAATTTTTGTGGATATGGGTGATGTGATTCAGCGTGGATGGTTACGTCAGTAGTAGTAGGTTTACGATATATTTTAAATTTCAGGTTATCTCTATTTTTGATGACTGTTAAGTCCAGAAAGCAAATTTCATTTTCGGTCTCGGTTTCCATTGTAAATTGGATATTGTTATTTATTGCATTTAAAACATTCTTCAAGTTGTTCAATTGGCGCAGAGAACCATTAAATATTAAAAATGTGTCGTCGACGTATCGGCCGTAATAAATGATATTATTTGCAAATGTGTTATTATTGAAAAAGAAATTGTTTTCGTAATAATTTAAATATATATCTGCTAATATGCCGGATAGCGGTGACCCCATGGTGAGACCGTCTGTTTGGAAATAATAACCGTCGTCGAATGTGAAATAATTCTGTTGTAAAACAGTCTTCAATAAGAGTATTAGTTCTTGTATCTTTTGTGTGTCCAGTTTTTTAGTAGTTAGTAAATTATTGTTTAAAATGTCTATAGTTTGTTTTACAGGTACGTTTGTGTATAAACTAACAATGTCCAAGGAAGCTAATTTATAATTAGGTGAAATTTTAATATCGCGTATCTTGTTTATGAAATCCAAGTTGTTTATAACAGTTCGATTATTATTTAAAACGATGTTCTCTTTAATTATTGTCGCTAGCTTTTTTGCTGTCTTATATCCTGGCGCTGTGGTAAAATTTACCAGCGGTCTAATCGGAGTATCCGTTTTATGCAGCTTAGGTTGACCAGTCAGCATGGGTGCTCTTGCATTTATGGGCTTTAATTGACGTCTTGTGGGTTCATCCAATAGGCTCGTACATTTATTGATTGTTTTGTTTAAAGATATTGTGTATGAATTTTTGGGTCGTTATTCAATGTTTCGATATTATTTTCCAATATAAACTTATGTACTTTTTGTTTATAAGTGTTTCTGTCTATTATTACGAGTGTATGACCCTTGTCAGCTTTTGTGATAAGTGCGTCGTTATCTATTAATTTTACTTTTATGTTCTGTACCGTTTTGAATTCTGTGCGAGCTTTTATTTGTTTTTGTGTGTAATATTTATTATCATTATATGTATTTAATGTCTTTACAAATTTATTATTAATTAAATGTCTTGATTCCATTTGTGTATTAGGATCACTAATTGCCTTAATTACGCTTCCAGCACTAATTATTTCATTAAAAATTTGTTGCCTATGTGTAGGTGGAATGCTGTAGTTTAATCCTTTATTGAGAAGGCAGGTTTCATTATCATTGAACACAATGTTTGTGAGGTTAACCGTGCGTGGATAGAATGAATGTTTACATTCAGATGGTGATTTCGGATGTTGTGTAGATATTAGTTTTTGAATTTTTAAGTTTTGTTTACATTTTAAATTTCGCATGATATCAGAGATATATTTATCTATCTTATTTACTATGTTGTCAATAACTGCAGGATGAATCTGGTTGAGTAATTGTAGATGTATTTTCATTAAGGATTTATTTAGTCTAACTTTCTTCTTGTATAAAGATTTGATTTCTTGTTTGATGCGAAATATCGCAGCGTATTTCTTAGTGGTACTCGCTGCTTTTGATACTGGATTAATATAAACGGTAGCATATTTAGGAGTTATTTTTTGTATTATACACGTGTTGTTAAACTTAATATGTGCAATGGTCTTATATAACTGAATTATAATGTTTTGGAATTTATAAACCGTATTAGCTTGACTTGCTTCAATTTTAAACATTTTTGTTTGTTAACGGTCCAAGTCACGTATTTTAATTTCTTATTTTCTTACCTTTGTTAGGTCCGTCTTGTGACTTTTATCTTTAGAATAATATTAGCGTGACGCGTTTCAGGTCATCTGACCCATCCTCAGACACTTGCTCGAAAAAAGACATTCATTCTATCCACGCACGGTTAACCTCACAAACATTGTGTTCGATGATAATGAAACCTGCCTTCTCAATAAAGGATTAAACTACAGCATTCCACCTACACATAGGCAACAAATTTTCAATGAAATAATTAGTGCTGAAAGCGTAATTAAGGCAATTAGTGATCCTAATACACAAATGGAATCAAGACATTTAATTAATAATAAATTTGTAAAGACATTAAATACATATAATGATAATAAATATTACACACAAAAACAAATAAAAGCTCGCACAGAATTCAAAACGGTACAGAACATAAAAGTAAAATTAATAGATAACGACGCACTTATCACAAAAGCTGACAAGGGTCACACACTCGTAATAATAGACAGAAACACTTATAAACAAAAAGTACATAAGTTTATATTGTAAAATAATATCGAAACATTGAATAACGACCCTACAAATTCATACACAATATCTTTAAACAAAACAATCAATAAATGTACGAGCCTATTGGATGAACCCACAAGACGTCAATTAAAGCCCATAAATGGAAGAGCACCCATGCTGACTGGTCAACCTAAGCTGCATAAAACGGATACTCCGATTAGACCGCTGGTAAATTTTACCACAGCGCCAGGATATAAGACAGCAAAAAAGCTAGCGACAATAATTAAAGTGAACATCGTTTTAAATAATAATCGAACTGTTATAAACAACTTGGATTTCATAAACAAGATACGCGATATTAAAATTTCACCTAATTATAAATTAGCTTCCTTGGACATTGTTAGTTTATACACAAACGTACCTGTAAAACAAACTATAGACATTTTAAACAATAATTTACTAACTACTAAAAAACTGGACACACAAAAGATACAAGAACTAATACTCTTATTGAAGACTGTTTTACAACAGAATTATTTCACATTCGACGACGGTTATTATTTCCAAACAGACGGTCTCACCATGGGGTCACCGCTATCCGGCATATTAGCAGATATATATTTAAATTATTACGAAAACAATTTCTTTTTCAATAATAACACATTTGCAAATAATATCATTTATTACGGCCGATACGTCGACGACACATTTTTAATATTTAATGGTTCTCTGCGCCAACTGAACAACTTGAAGAATGTTTTAAATGCAATAAATAACAATATCCAATTTACACTGGAAACCGAGACCGAAAATGAAATTTGCTTTCTGGACTTAACAGTCATCAAAAATAGAGATAACCTGAAATTTAAAATATATCGTAAACCTACTACTACTGACGTAACCATCCACGCTGAATCACATCACCCATATCCACAAAAATTAGCTGCTTACAATAGTCTTGTATACAGATTACTATCCGTTCCTCTTGAAAAAGATGATTATAACACTGAGCTAGATATAATTAAACATATAGCCACGAAAAATGGATATGATCATCATATTATAGATAATATTGTCAAGAAACAAACAACCAGATTATCGAGACAAACACATAGTATGCAACCAACAACCAAATATGTTTCTACCATATTCACAGAAATAATGCCAAAAATACTAACTCCTACTTTTCATAAAATAGGATATAATATAGTTTTCAAGACCTGCAATCAAATATCAAATCTAATACGACATAAACGTCATGTCCCCATTAAGACAAGAACAGGTATATATAAATTAACATGTGACGATTGAGATTGTTACTATGTGGGTCAAACGGGGCTCCCATTTATAAAAAGATTTAAAGAACATACCCCTCACAAATCAATTAGTAAAAATATCGGCTCCCTAGATAATATTAAATCCAATTATGCTCGACATTTGATAGGTAATAATCACTCATATAGAAGTTTTGACACAAACTTCATACCCCTACATTTTTGTGACAAAGGACTCAGGATGAATGCACTTGAAGAATTTGAAATATACAGGGGTCATAACAACCCTGTATATAAGAACAACATATTGAATGATAAATTGAATTTCAAGAGCAACCCGCTATATGATACAGCAATACTAGCGCTCGCAAAAACAAAACGTTGAAAAGTTACACTACTCAGTATCGATTGGTATTCGCGTGGTGCACCACGACAACAGTGTTATTCATGTTTTTGAACATTAATTATTGACAATGAGTTTACATATGTGTGTTTTTATTTTAATTGGATTTTAATATATGACGACCTCTTTTCGACCAAGTGTCTGAGGATGGGTCAGATGACCTGAAACGCGTCACGCTAATATTATTCTAAAGATAAAAGTCACAAGACGGACCTAACAAAGGTAAGAAAATAAGAAATTAAAATACGTGACTTGGACCGTTAACAAACAAAAATGTTTAAAATAATATATAATATACATTAATAAGTACATATACATTGACCTCCCTTAATAATTGCAGTTTTTTCACTTGTTGAATGCACTCAATTTTTTTCTTAATTTTACATGTTTTACTACTTTAAAAACACTTACATATAAACTTTTATTTAATAAATAAACTACAGAGATTTTTTATCATTCCTGACAATTTTCCACAAGGTATGACAGCTTGAGAGGTTACATTTGAAGTGCCATAACTGGTGAAAGCATTTGCAAGACTTATAAAATAATAGCTGTAGAATTAAACCTAGTGTTTATTTATTAAATTTAAATGTTATTTACACAGTCCCTTTATGAGAAAATTCAGAATTTATATATATATAGTTAACAAAAAAACATCAACCCTTGTCATGGAGTGTGGCTGAATGCAAAATTGCAGTGGCAGCTGTGGAAGCAATTTATATTAAAATAATATAGTGGAACTTGCTTATAACGAGATTCAAGGGATCGGACAAATGTCCTTGTTAAAACCGGGTGCTCTCTACATCCAAGTTGTCGACTTGCAAGCCTGAATTTGTATACAGTGATTATCGAACACACAACAAAAAACGTCTACTATAGAAGAGGTTTTGCACAATAAAATTCTGACGTGTTTTACATTCTATGCTTAAAAGTGAAATTTATAATTTTAACATTCTTTTCATGCTAACATTCTTTGCTTATTGGCGCATAGTACACTTGCGGCTGGGGAACAAAGCAAAACTTTCCATGCCACATGTACAATATTTATTTTTAAATTACAAGAAAATTTATTCTAATTTTTGTTCTTCACTCTAAATGGAATCGCCAAAATTATATTTCACGCACAGAACTTAATTAACCTTAAAAAAACTCATATATTTTTCCTTGTTTAGTAATTTTATATCTTTAGATAGCAAAACAGTTTTATAATTTACTTAAATATTCCACGAATTCATCACTTACATTGTTAGTTTTACTAAATTGCATTAATAATTTAAAAGAATGTTTAAAATGCTGTATTGTAACAAACCTTTCTAGACCTTAACCTATAAACAAGCCTGCAATAAAATGTTTGTTATAACCAAGTCTCTAATGCATTCCTACTCGTTAAAACCGAGTTTAATTACCATTACTAGATACAAAACCAAACAAATCTTGTACTTTTGCTTGTTATTCCCGAGTTCCACTGTATATTGTTTCTATATAAGTAACTCGATGAGTCTCTTGCAGTATCACTGTACAATATTATATATATTATCAAATATACCTACCGGTAATTACTGTTGCAAGTAGTTGAAGAAGCACACACACACACACACACACACACACACACACACACACACACACACACACACACACACACACACACACACACACACACACACACACACACACTTAATAATAAAACTTTTTGTACAACATTTTTTATTATTTTGTACATATTACAATGTTTCAATAGTATTAACTATCATCATCTGATATACAAATTAATAAATTAAAAAATTGCTTATATCAATAAATTTTATATTATGTATACATATTATAACAGGACCAAATATCATTAATTTGGAGTTATATGTTAAGAGTATACTATATTGATGTTTAAATAAATTTTAATAGTTAAAACTCCACTCATATGTTATAGCGATCATAATAATGCATTGTAAAAGACGCACACATGGCTGTTACATAATCAACTCACTGTGTAACACATACGACCACACCCAAACTTTCAATTATTAATATTTCGGAAACCAGTAAATTCAGGCGAAGTCTATTATAGCCAAAATGTTTGCCGAAATGTTAATAATAGGGTGTGCGAATTTTATGCACTATAATTACATAATACATTTAATATTTATACATAAATTTACCTCAAGATGTTATTTTTCTATTTGGAACATGTTTCGGGTACTATCTTGTACCCATCCTCAGCCTTCCGGTTTTTATGTCTGGTGAAGTACATATGTGTTGTTGGTTGACTATTATGGCTTCCTGTTGGCTTCTGGTATTTCAAGTTGGTTTTATTGTGTGTGATTGTGGTGTATGTGTTAGTTTTTTGTGTATTTTCAATGTTGAGTGCTTTGAATATTGTGTCATGTTTTGTATTGATTTGTATTTGTTCAGGTATTAGTTTGTTTTCTGTTTTATGTTTGTATATTTGTAAATTTTCCCATATGTTCATTATGGTGCCTTTGTGTGGTATATGTTTTATTAGTGTTACATTGGTTATGTCTGGGAATTCATGTCCTGTGTTTATTGCATGTGTGGCTAAATTGGATTTATATATTTCTGGTTTTTTGTATGCATTTAGGTATTCAAAATAACGTTTTTTTCAGCTGTTTTTTTGTTTGTCCTATATAACATTTATTGCAATCTTGGCATTCAATTTTGTATATGCCGTTAGTTGTTGTATTATCTTTGTTGTGTGAGCTATTTAGATTTTGTAATTTATTTTTATTAGTTTTGTATGCTAGTTTTATATCTGTGTTTTTAAATAGTTTTGTTAGTTTTGTCATTTTATTATTTATATATGTGAATGTGGCCCATTTTTTGTTGTTGTTATTATTTATGTGTTGTTCAGTTTGATTAATTCTTAATTGTTCAGTTTTTATTTTGTATTTGATTTTATTTTCTATTTTGATCATAGAAATAAATAAAATAAAATAAAATCAAATACAAAATAAAAACTGAACAATTAAGAATTAATCAAACTGAACAACACATAAATAATAACAACAACAAAAAATGGGCCACATTCACATATATAAAATAATAAAATGACAAAACTAACAAAACTATTTAAAAACACAGATATAAAACTAGCATACAAAACTAATAAAAATAAATTACAAAATCTAAATAGCTCACACAACAAAGATAATACAACAACTAACGGCATATACAAAATTGAATGCCAAGATTGCAATAAATGTTATATAGGACAAACAAAAAAACAGCTGAAAAAAACGTTATTTTGAACACCTAAATGCATACAAAAAACCAGAAATATATAAATCCAATTTAGCCACACATGCAATAAACACAGGACATGAATTCCCAGACATAACCAATGTAACACTAATAAAACATATACCACACAAAGGCACCATAATGAACATATGGGAAAATTTACAAATATACAAACATAAAACAGAAAACAAACTAATACCTGAACAAATACAAATCAATACAAAACATGACACAATATTCAAAGCACTCAACATTGAAAATACACAAAAAACTAACACATACACCACAATCACACACAATAAAACCAACTTGAAATACCAGAAGCCAACAGGAAGCCATAATAGTCAACCAACAACACATATGTACTTCACCAGACATAAAAACTGGAAGGCTGAGGATGGGTACAAGATAGTACCCGAAACATGTTCCAAATAGAAAAATAACATCTTGAGGTAAATTTATGTATAAATATTAAATGTATTATATACATCAAGAAACGGACTGTAGCAGAAAGTGATTGAAATTAAATAATAACAGAGTTAATTAATTTTATGTGAATAACTTCCGTAATAATTGAGCTACATAAAAGAGCTTTTAATATGTTATAACTATAAGAATTTACAACAAATTGTATATTTTGAAATTAGGACAACTTGGTTTGCAACCAAGATAACTGCAATATAAAAGTGCCACAGGAAATCCAGAACGACAATTCAGTTCCGTTGTGTTAAGAATATTAATAATAATATAAATTCTCCGTCTGTGGGAAACTAGTTTTGTTCTCACGGACTAAGGTGATTCAAATTTCGTGTAGTAGGGAGAGGGTGTCAGCCAATCAAATCATTCGAAGAAATCCAAATCAGCGCGGAGTTTTGGGGCTGATTGAACACTCTACTGCCAGTAGTATTCAAGAAGAACAGACGTATATCTTCGATCGTCTCAAAACCATAGTTTTGTGAAGACTCAACTGAAGACTCTACGTGGTCAACACGCCTAATTACGGTCATCATAAAACAGATCAACTATAACGATTCGTAATTACAGCGTCCAGTCTAGATACTTTTCATTTCAACAAACAAGCTTATTGTGCACTACACTAGCTGTGGGCATAAGCACGCAAGAGATCTACAAGACTACAAGACATTACTTCAAGAATACGACAGAGGCCGTCTAAACCATTGCGAATCAGCTGACGAGCAGATCTACAACTCGAAACGACACACACACACACGCTGACGTGGAACGTGCATCGACGAGGGACGTGAAGCAGTTCTCGCAGAAAGCCACAGACGTAAAAACTTCAACAAATAGCAGGAGAGCATAGTGTTGCTGATTTCCGAGCTCACCGCCAAAACCCAGGACGCTCAAGTAGATCACTATCTCTAGCCGATTGGACAAGGACAGCGAGGGACACCTGGAGCATCTCTACAATCCACTTCAGAATCAGGAAAGTCAAAAACAAGTTATTTATTTTTCAACCGTTAAATTTTCCTTTCTTTTTTAATTAAAATCATTGTAATATAAATTATTCAGGTGCCAGAAATCAAAAAGACTAGTTAAATAAGAATTATTCATGTGTGATAATCTGTATAGCCAGTATAAGTAATTAATAAGCTTTAGTCAAGAATTAATAGTAGATAAAACAAAAAGCGCTATACAAATCTTAACAAAGAATTAAATAATTTGCTCATACTGCAGTATACGTGAGAAAAATCGCTAGTAAATAAAGGGACGTGAACTAGATTGTCACGCCTAGTTTATTTTGGAATATATTCAATTAACTTTAGAGTTTTTATTTTATTTGAATCAAATTTTAAAGACAGTGAAATTAAATTAAATTAAAGTAAATTAATTAATTAAATTTTCAGTTAAAATTAACTCTTTCAAAATAACGAGCTCAACTTCTGCAAATTATCAACCATTTAGAAAACATTATTCAAGATCTATTTATTGTTTAGTTTGTAAGAATATTTGATCATATAAGCATTTCATTCTTGTGTGTCATTGGAGTAATAAACACCGTTTTATTACCCCATATAGTATTTTTTTATTGCTGTACTACGGAGCCTACCAACCTCACAAAACTCTTCACTTTTAAAATAACTTTAGTGTGCTGTTGTCATATATTTGAGTTTACATACTTGCGAAATCAAATCCAAAATCCACACGCCCTAGTCGGAAGAAAACCGCAAGATCGGACAGCAGGTAGGTGCTCATACATTCACACAACACAACAACACGCATTAAGTAAAGTTACAATATATATTACACAGCACACCGTCACTGTATGATGCAGTACTGATTACGAGTAACTGGATAAGTTACAACACATTACGATTACTTGTCACCAGCTTTCTTTATTAGTTAAAAGGTTAACCTTCAGTATTGGATGTGCTGCTAGGCTTGATCATGAATACGCACTTGTAAACAAAAAGTTAAAAACCAATTTAATGTGGAAATGAAGACTTTTAACTGAAGAACTTACTAGTTGAGGTTTAATAAAAAAGAGTTCATACAGTTTTAGTTTATTTGGAAAACTATGTTTTAACTCATACATATTTAATTTACCCTCTTCAAAGTGATCTCCACTGGATGTTATACCATCGTTTTTTTCTGTACATCAGAATATTTCTGAATGAACAATTTTGTACAGCCTTAACCTTGCTCAGTGGTTTGTTTTATATCTTCAACAGTTACACACAAAATGTTGTACTTTATTTTGGAAGATATCGCTTGGGAACACAGTTGATAAAATGGTGGCTGTGGTGTGATATCAATGACTTATTTGGGTGCACCAATTTCTATAAATTAGCCTCCTATAAATCTGGATGTTTTCAACAAACAAACAGCTTCATGCAAGTGGTGAAAAATGTCTGAACAAGTACTCTTTTATTGACTGCGGCATGTAGAGATCAAAATTCCACAATGTTTGACTTACTGTCACAAGAATTTTCAATTCATTCACAATTATCTTTGAATATTTTATACCATTTGTCAACTGCTCGCTCGTGCATACTACACTCAACAAAAGCCTTCTACAACACTTCCACCAAGGTAGAGACGTTTGCCTCGCTTTTGATAGAACATTTAATATAATTTCTTCACTCTTGCATATCACAGAATGTTAAAAAGAAGCTTGAGTAATATGCATGCTACACACAACTTACTCAATCAGCTGTCAAATCTAAACTATGTATCCAATATTATCCAATAAAGTTGGATAACTGTTACAAACAGATGTACCGATATTGAGATAAGAAACAGTTTTGATAGGACATTTTCCCATGAGAACTGCAAAAGTTGCTCAAACTCATACTCTGTTGTCATCAAATGACATTATCCATTAGTCAAACACCCACCAATTCACTGAATAATTGTCCCGTACATTACATAAATAAAATATTAAACTTGTTTTCCTTTTCCTCCAGTGAGTTACTGCACTCTTGCTCCATCTTGCTCTGCCAACTGTCTTGTACTTTTCATGGTCTCTTCAGTTGTTGTCTTTTGCTTAACTTTCCACTTTAACAGTTTCAAAGATCACGTCAAATTATCCATTCTTTCAACTTACCAAATCAGCCTCTTGTTTCATATTCTATTATGTTGCAGTCAAGTTTCATGAATTCCTGTATGTTGTCATTACGTATGTGTTGTTTTCAATACAAAATATTAAACCTGCTTTGAATTTTAATAAAATTCTACCACTGTTGTATACATTTTTCAGACTTTATGTTCTTCCCTCCTGAGCCAAACAAGACATGTCTCAATGTTTTTCTGTTTACTATTTTTGGGGGAGCAATCCCCAGTTCCCAGCTCTCACTTCTAAATGAAACATGAACACAAGTCAACCTCTAAACATTACTAAACAAAAGATAGACCAGAAGCACCAAAAAGCTGAGATACGCCTTTTTGGTTCACGAGGGTGGCAATATTTGCCTCTTCTGACACTGTGTATTTTGTCAAGCAAACCCAGGACAGTACTGTTGAACCACCTGTTTTGTGTTATGGAATATCACAATTTCACTAACTTCAATATACTATCAACACTATCACTTCAAAATCTCTCCGAGATTCTATGATCAGAACAGTAAACTGAAAATTGTGGTTTAACACATCTAACATAAGTAAAGAGTGTGTTCCAACATTATCTACATTGGTGAATTTCGTTTAAAATATAATTACTTATTACAAAAGAACTTACAATATATAAATATAAATAGTATAATAATATACCAGCTCATAAACGTTGTATTCTTTACTAGCAAACAACTGATGTCGTACATTTCATTTAAGAAGGGATTGAAGTCTGGAACTGGATGTACTTGCAGAATGCAATAAACACTAGACAAGAGTGGGAAGAACTTTACCCCCATACTATCACTGGTCTCCGAAATGAAAATATTTGCTTCAGATTATCATTAACTCGATGGGTGACAAAATGCTAGAAAACAAAACTGATGATTTTCATAACACACCTTACATTCTGGGATTTTCAGAAATAGCGACAAATATTTTCCACTGGACTCTACTAAAATACAGACCCGATGCCTAGTAATGGGACCCAGTAATTCTGCTGACTTTCATACAATTTTTGTAAGTAAAGGAATTATTTTATTGTCAACAACAAACATTACAAACTATTATCTTCTTGTACGTTTTGGGCACCTAAGTAATTGGAACGAACCGTATTTCTGACCAGCCAGCCTCTCGCACAGGGATTAGGACTAGTTTTATTGGTAGTGGTAACTCTCCATACAATGAACATTCACACTGTAAGCCAGTTTTACTTGTACAGTGTACAGGTAACAACAACTACCATACCGTTTGTTTTAAGCTTTTGATCAACACTCTAATGTTTATATTGGTCAAGACGTATGAAGTGTTACTCAGTCAGCCTATACTGGTATGAAAAAAGAACCCCCCCTCCCGAATAAGAAACCCACAAAAAACCCGTGGTCACCACTCACCTCATATGTTAGTGTTTCGGTTTTGTTTTATTTTGGGGGACAGTGTTGCGGTTCTCACATAGCGTCTTTAAAAATGCGAGTGGTGACCCTGGGTTATTTGTCAGTTTCTTATATATTCAGTTGGGGGGGGGGGGGGGGGGGTTCATACCGTTACAAGCCTAGCCTATAAGGTGCGGTAGTACTACTATACTCTATGAAACTAGTTACATTTGTAACGTGACAAAACAATAAAGCTATTACTGGAACAGGTACAGCTCAAAATAACCATCACATTGTTTATTTACCATCACTTATTTAGTGCTTAAACACCTTATTAATGACTTTTATATAACAATTAGGAATATATCAATTACTTATTGGAATAACTAATATTTAAAAATTGATAACAAACACTAATTGAATTGCTCCGCCCAACAATGTTGCAAGTGCCAAAAATACAATTTTTCAAAAAATGGTAAACATTGTTTTTCATGTGTAGTATATATCTTTTAGGTAGTTTTTTTAGCTGTAATGTATTGTAACAATTTCTAAAAGAGTATTTTATAGTCCCACACGATTGTGGTTTACTTATTTTAAGAAATATATAAAAAACTAACCTCCTTATAGAGCAACAACGTTGTAGGTGCCTGTCGGTTACAACGTTGTTGCACATTGTACCTATTGATTATATTATCTGAAACTAGTGTTAAAATTAATACAATTTTCTTATGTACATATTTCTTTAATGACACACACACACACACACACACACACACACACACACACACACACACACACACACACACACACACACACACACACACACACACACACACACACACACACACACACACACACACACACACACACACACACACACACAGAGTCAACTTAACAGAATAATTTTATGAGAAAATGAGTATAAACATTTTAACCTGGTCATTACAAATACAAACTTTCAAGCTATTAAGACATTGAAGTGTGCATAAATAAGTCCAAAACAATGTTTATTCACCTCAAAGGTTATTATAAAATTCAACAAATTCCTCAGGAATATATCAGCACATATCTTCCAAGCCAGTTTTCTTGGCCTGTTCAATTGGAAGGCACTCGCCATACAAGTTGCGAAATCGTGCTACTTTAACTGGTGGCAGGTTTCTCCTGCCCCTTACTTGAGGTTTCATAGCAATGCTACGTTTCCCATGGCTGGAGCACATTGTGTAGAAGTTCTGCCGCATAATGTTGTAGGGTCATCAGAAGCTATTTGATACCAGACCTGTTCAGTAATCTTATAGCTCCCTTTACGCAGAGAATTTTCAACAACACTCAAATCCTTGAAGTCGTCTGTTCCCATAACACACTTCAAACCTGCTGGGACTGGCATTGGCAATTACCACTACCCAGTGCATAGGGATGTACACTTTGGCCCCTTTTGGAACAAGTTTAAGAGAGTGCGCATTCGCAAATATCGCACGTGGCAACCGCTTTTTGCAGTTGCTCTGCAATCATATTTTCGAGCGACTATTCGGAGAAGCGAGTTTGCGTGTGTAGGATGGTGTGTATACGGGAGCTCGTAGTAGTAGTAGTAGGTGTGTGGGAGAGTTTGTATCCACACCATCCTACACACACAAAATCGCTTCTCGGAATAGTCGCTTGAAACTGTGAGTGCGGAGCAACCGAAAGCTGACAAAACTTTTTTCCGTGTATCAGCTAGTGGATTGCAACAGGTGGCGGTTACAACGTTGTTGAGCTTACCTCAGTTGGGGGCTGTTTTCCTGTTTATTATGAGATCTCTAAGGGAATGGGGTTTATTTGAATATTAATGTAAAAGAAAGAGAGAGTGTGTGTGTGTGTGTGGGGTAATGTAGAGGTTACGTACGGGTTCATTTCAATATTCATATTGTAACCAGATGTTTACGGGGTGTTGTTAAAATTAAAGATTAAATGTTTGTTTGGTGTTAAACGTGTCAAAATGTATGCTCTCAGTCGTGTACGGGTAAACCGTATTCTGCTCTGCTGCATTCAAACGCTGCCGCCTCGCCACCTGATTGGCGTACAGCTCTCTGCTATATTACCCAGCTTGCGTCTCGCTTTAACGCCTTCACTTCAATAATTATTAGTCGTAATTCTAAATTAACTGAATCAAACATACAGCATTGCAGATTGAGAACATTTATTAATCCTTTAGAATATTTATCTTGGTTTATTATACATCAAAATCCGTTTTCTGCACCGGCTATTACAATTGTGTAGTTGGTACTTGCTCAGCTCAGTTGTATACAATCAGTCAGTAATGTTAGTTTACAGTAAAAATTATCGTTTTTCTCAGGGGTGTAAAGTCCTTTTGGCTACAGAAATATATACTTACGGCTAACACACACAAAGTTATAATAATTCTTACAACTAATTACATAAATAAATCGATATCTCATTACATTTGACTAAGTAATCACCAATGAAAACTTGTGAAGCAATTTACGGTTATGTCTCATTTGCCAGAAGTTCGTTATTAGAAGATTCGTTAATTATTTATCATAATTTACTCTCTTAATAATTGTTAATTTGTTATAGTTAAATAGTGAATTTAAATAAGCATTTACTTTGACTCGGAATAGTGATCAGTGATTTTGAAATAGTTATTTTTAATTCAGACCAAAATTTGTGAGTACGCTTTAAGGGATAATGTTTATACTCATCAGTTACTTGTTGCTGAAGATCCTGATGTCGTCTTCTTCGATAGATAACTCCTGGGCTGTCGTCTTCTTCAATGGATAATTCCTGTCGTCTGTTTCCCTCGTCTCGGCACTTTTCTTTGCTACTTCAGGCCTCGTAATTCTTCAGTTGGTGTCGTCTTCTTCTTTTAGGAGGTCCACTGATCTTCATATAGTGTCCGTGGTCGTCTTTCTTCGTCACGGCGTCGCTTCGTCTTCTTTGGATCACTACGGTTTGTTAATTTAATTTTTTATAAATAAAAATTTACGTTCAGGATTCCCTGTACTGTTGTAATTGTCTTCCATTAGTTTTAAATAGTTTTGAAATTACTTGAAGAATAATAATTTAATTTTAATACGAGAGCTACTCGGTCCACCCTCTGGCGTTGGTTAATAATGACTTACTGAAAATCTAACGGTTTTTTGGCGTTATTTTTCTTGTTGCTATGGTTACTTCATAAATTATGCTAATTTTTCATTGGTTATTAACTCAGGTTATTGTTAAGATTTATCGTCTTTTTTCGTCTATTTCTACCAAAATATCTTCAACTGAAGATTACTACTTTATTCTAATATCTATGGTCATCACATTAGTACCATTCTTCCTAATTTTTTATGATGAATATTTTGATACCCCTCATGCCTACTTTTGGATAGCTAATTACATTTTTACTATTTTCCCAATTTTATATCTTACATATATTTTATTCAAAATTAGTTGTTAATCACATATCTTGGTACTATGAATACCCACTTACATGGTTTAATCATTTGGCACGTTCTGCCTTACCCTTGGATTATTATTTGCTCTCAAATTAATAAATTTATGTTCAACAGTTTGGCCTAGAGCCTAAATTCCATTCTACTTCCATCTGACATTTCTTACTAACATTCCTGGTAACTCTAATACAATTTACAAACAAAACAAACAATAAACATCAGTATCCCTAACTCTAATTCTTACTATTAAACATTTCTTTTCAGGTTCTACCCTGAAATAACTTTTAATTGCTGTTATCTGCTTACCCTACAATTTACTCTATGCTATTATTTTCTGAACACAAACAAAACTCTTAATACTTCCTTAAAGAAACTTAAAGAAACTCTTATAATACTATTGACAAACTGTTCCTTGCATGATATGTCCTATCTACTATTCCCTTCACTTAAATACAGTGTTAGTCCTTCTTAATTTGCTATACATTCTGATACCTTAACTCTTACCTTAATATATAATCTTGATATCTTATTACCTAAATTAACAATATTACAATTAGTTCAATCTTACCTACTAATGCACAGTTTATCACAAATTGTTTATCTGTTTTAACATAGTTGGCTTATATAATATTTAGTTCTACACTCTCACTACACTTTTCCTTTCATTAGAAAGTTACTATAATTACTACCCTGCTCACTTTGTTTCATTATTCTATACCTATCACTTCACTACTTATTTAGTTTTACACACACACTTTTGGGCTTATTCACTTGTTTATTCATGGGTTGTCTGATTACTTTAAATCACTGTGTGATTATGGTCATGTATAACTATTTACCTCCAAATCACACTGATCACTTTTGGTCATCATTCTAATATTGCTTTTGTTTTGGGCTCAAAGTATTGTTTATAGCCTTTGGCCATTACTACTACAATTAGTTTGGGGTATGGTTGGCTTCTAACCCCCCTACATTATATTAAACAAGTACATTCTGTAAATAACAAGATACATGTGATACTATTACCCTTCATTAATCTTATTGTCCTAGCTACATCTCATATGCTACAGACATCAATTCATTACTAAATTTACAATATTCTGTTCACTTTTTTGGGATGACTTGATTGTACTTAAACTTCTTCTTCACTGTCTCTTGGTTTCTTTGGTTCCTATCCGATCTATTGTGTCAAGTCTGTCAGGTTAATAGTCATTTGTCATTTATGGTTTACTGGGTTATTGATCTTTAAGTTCATAAGTTTTTTGCCTTTTACTCTTATTTTCAGCTGTTTATTTTATAATTAAATACCATTGAATTCTTGCTACCTTATGTCATGTTACATAATGCATCGCCACCAAAATTGATTATTTCGAAACAAAGATTATTAGATTTTTTCTGAAATCATCAATATAGTTCATTTTATCAAGTTGTTATTATTCAGGAGTTCCTCCATCGCTACTTCTTCATTATTCATTCTTTATTAAGTCATGGTTCATAATATAATAATTGGTATTATTTTCTTTCTTTATTATTCCCCTTTATGTTCTATTTCCCTAAAATTTTTCTTCTCTCTCCTTCATATAAATTGGTAATAGTCAGAGGGCACGTGTGGCTCTATTACTCTGCTATCCATTTATACACATTTTGAGTTCAGAGGCCTTGCCTATCTGCTCAATAACATATGTTGGACGTATCTCAACATAAAATCATCATATAATAATATTCATAATAATTATAATAATAGTCGTTCATTTCCGACTCACATAATATTAATACAATAAAACACTTTTGGGATTAATTATTCTTTCTTTCATACAACTCATGACTTTTCATCTCAATAACTTATTAGGATTCCTTTGTTTTAAGCTTGTGGCGATATTTAATAGGCATTTTGTATTGTTTTAAGAGCTTATTCTATATGGTAGTGATTCTATTTGTCATCACTTTAATGCTCATTGATATTTAATTAACATTGTAGCTGGTTTTGACTCATTTATATTTTTTCATTGATAGCTCAGCTAATCTGCCAGTGTTATTTTTTATTTGATTGTTTTCGTTTCTTCTTTTGTGAAACATTAATTTCTATTTATCCCCTTTTTGTGATAGGGTTTGTTAATGATGTTATGTAGCGTCATCATTATTTGTGTAACATTTAATTATTTTGTATCTCAATTTTTATGATATTACATTATACATATTTTCAAAATTACATGTGTTTACACATTTTGTTTCACACTTGGTCGTAAGTTTAGCCTTACTTTGTTTTGAACTTAGCTTATCTTTCTTCTAAATTCCCTCTCATTTATAATAATAATGGTTCCAATCAAATACTTACTGTAAGTTGTGCTTACATTACTTTTGAATTTTGATAATAGTTACTCACAAAATTCTTTTTAATTTTCTGACACTGGTTCATAATACTTTTTTAAAGAAGACTGGTTATAAGTCCCTTTTATCTTTCTAGTTGTGATTTCACTTATGACATAGGTATTATTTTTATTATCTTTCAATATGAGATAGGGTATTTATTTTATTAACAATGGACCCTGTTATATACACTCCTTTTTTCTTATAAGTTAATCTTCTCATTTATCTACATTAATTGGTTTGCCTGGTCGTTTTACTCAAAATCAGTCCCATTTTCTCAGTGTTCCTCCACACTTGGTTTAACCATGGTCCATGATTATATGAGTTGCTCCTGTTCGGATTGCTGTCGTTTTCAGAATGACTTCTGTTCGTGTCCACTTTCTTGCTATTATTCTGTATTTAAATGGTTCTGTCATAGAATCCTCACTGGTTTCCATTGCTATCGCAATCATTTCATTGTTTTGTTTATACAACGAATAGGTCAATGCTATTTCCATTGTAGATGCTATCGTTGATATAGGATTATGCATGTCCATTAAGTGTCTTCTCCTTCTTATTCTGTTACCCACTATTTTGTAGTGGTTCCTTCCTAAAGGTTCTAGTAAGTTCCTTCTGTTATTTTTAAAATTCATGAATTCATTCTGGTCGTTAATTAGTACATTAAACATCTCAAACAGTCCATTCTTCATCATCTCCAATTCTTCTCTGGAATTTATGAGTTTCCTTGGATGCCTCTTCTTAGTCGTCACCTCCATGATTTGGATATTCTCCTTGTGGCTGCTATTTTTATTTGCAGGTAATAGTATGCTTTTGTCTTCTGTAGTTTTTATTTCCTTCCTACTATCTTCTATTTTCGTAATTACCGGTTCCTCGTTCTCGTTCAATGTTTCTTTAATACCTTCAGAAGCTCTTTCTATTGTTTCATTCACCTTCTTGAAACCCTTATTCAATGTTTCCTTGATCTGATCAGTTTTGTAATTTGTTTCTTCCCATCTCTGATTCGTCTCCATTTTTGTCTGTTTTACTTCTTTACGATACGCTATTAATTGTCGTTGTATAGTTTCACTGTTACTATCGATTTTGTGGTTCAGTGTTTCTATATCTTTTTTCACGAGTCTCAAGGCTTCACTGGTTTTCTCATTACTCTTCTCTATTTTTTCTCCTATTAGCTTATTCTCCTCTTTCATCTTCCGTTCTAAAGTTTCGATATTCTTTTTGTTACTCTCTTCATTCCTGTCAAATTTTTCGTTCATGGACTCGAATTTCTTATTCAATTCTTCTTTAGTGCTGTCCAGTTTTTCATTCTGTTTCTTGAAATTATCTTCAAACTTCTTGTCCAGTTTTTCCTCCATCTTCTCATTATTTTGTTGTAATAATTTTTTATTGTCCTCCTTGATTTCTTCCTTCTGCTTCTTAAAATTGTCATTTAATTCTCCCTTCATTAATTCCCAGAATCGCATTAAGTTCGGGTCACATCTGGTCTCCTCCTGCTGTGTGGGTTTATCTGTTTCCATGGGAGCTAGTAATTCTTCCACATCTTCCACTGAAGTTATTTCCTTTTCCTCCATTCGAACGTTTCTCTCAATCGCCTTTTCTAATCTCCTTGCTTCTTCTTCCGCCTCCTTTTCACGTAGCTTGGCCTGGTATCTGGTGTCGTGTTCTGCCCGTTCCGTTTCTGTAGTCGCCGCTAGAATCTGTAAAGTTTAAAGATATGTTTCCTTACCTATTCTAGCCCTACTAGTTGGCGCGCCACTTTGTTACAAATTTTATTATGTGGGTTATAAAAAATTAATTAAAGTTTAAATGTTTGTTTGGTGTTAAACGTGTCAAAATGTATGCTCTCAGTCGTGTACGGGTAAACCGTATTCTGCTCTGCTGCATTCAAACGTTGCCGCCTCGCCACCTGATTGGCGTACAGCTCTCTGCTATATTACCCAGCTTGCGTCTCGCTTTAACGCCTTCACTTCAATAATTATTAGTCGTAATTCTAAATTAACTGAATCAAACATACAGCATTGCAGATTGAGAACATTTATTAATCCTTTAGAATATTTATCTTGGTTTATTATACATCAAAATCCGTTTTCTGCACCGGCTATTACAATTGTGTAGTTGGTACTTGCTCAGCTCAGTTGTATACAATCAGTCAGTAATGTTAGTTTACAGTAAAAATTATCGTTTTTCTCAGGGGTGTAAAGTCCTTTTGGCTACAGAAATATATACTTACGGCTAACACACACAAAGTTATAATAATTCTTACAACTAATTACATAAATAAATCGATATCTCATTACATTTGACTAAGTAATCACCAATGAAAACTTGTGAAGCAATTTACGGTTATGTCTCATTTGCCAGAAGTTCGTTATTAGAAGATTCGTTAATTATTTATCATAATTTACTCTCTTAATAATTGTTAATTTGTTATAGTTAAATAGTGAATTTAAATAAGCATTTACTTTGACTCGGAATAGTGATCAGTGATTTTGAAATAGTTATTTTTAATTCAGACCAAAATTTGTGAGTACGCTTTAAGGGATAATGTTTATACTCATCAGTTACTTGTTGCTGAAGATCCTGATGTCGTCTTCTTCGATAGATAACTCCTGGGCTGTCGTCTTCTTCAATGGATAATTCCTGTCGTCTGTTTCCCTCGTCTCGGCACTTTTCTTTGCTACTTCAGGCCTCGTAATTCTTCAGTTGGTGTCGTCTTCTTCTTTTAGGAGGTTCCACTGATCTTCATATAGTGTCCGTGGTCGTCTTTCTTCGTCACGGCGTCGCTTCGTCTTCTTTGGATCACTACGGTTTGTTAATTTAATTTTTTATAAATAAAAATTTACGTTCAGGATTCCCTGTACTGTTGTAATTGTCTTCCATTAGTTTTAAATAGTTTTGAAATTACTTGAAGAATAATAATTTAATTTTAATACGAGAGCTACTCGGTCCACCCTCTGGTGTTGGTTAATAATGACTTACTGAAAATCTAACGGTTTTTTGGCGTTATTTTTCTTGTTGCTATGGTTACTTCATAAATTATGCTAATTTTTCATTGGTTATTAACTCAGGTTATTGTTAAGATTTATCGTCTTTTTTCGTCTATTTCTACCAAAATATCTTCAACTGAAGATTACTACTTTATTCTAATATCTATGGTCATCACATTAGTACCATTCTTCCTAATTTTTTATGATGAACATTTTGATACCCCTCATGCCTACTTTTGGATAGCTAATTACATTTTTAGTATTTTCCCAATTTTATATCTTACATATATTTTATTCAAAATTAGTTGTTAATCACATATCTTGGTACTATGAATACCCACTTACATGGTTTAATCATTTGGCACGTTCTGCCTTACCCTTGGATTATTATTTGCTCTCAAATTAATAAATTTATGTTCAACAGTTTGGCCTAGAGCCTAAATTCCATTCTACTTCCATCTGACATTTCTTACTAACATTCCTGGTAACTCTAATACAATTTACAAACAAAACAAACAATAAACATCAGTATCCCTAACTCTAATTCTTACTATTAAACATTTCTTTTCAGGTTCTACCCTGAAATAACTTTTAATTGCTGTTATCTGCTTACCCTACAATTTACTCTATGCTATTATTTTCTGAACACAAACAAAACTCTTAATACTTCCTTAAAGAAACTTAAAGAAACTCTTATAATACTATTGACAAACTGTTCCTTGCATGATATGTCCTATCTACTATTCCCTTCACTTAGATACAGTGTTAGTCCTTCTTAATTTGCTATACATTCTGATACCTTAACTCTTACCTTAATATATAATCTTGATATCTTATTACCTAAATTAACAATATTACAATTAGTTCAATCTTACCTACTAGTGCACAGTTTATCACAAATTGTTTATCTGTTTTAACATAGTTGGCTTATATAATATTTAGTTCTACACTCTCACTACACTTTTCCTTTCATTAGAAAGTTACTATAATTACTACCCTGCTCACTTTGTTTCATTATTCTATACCTATCACTTCACTACTTATTTAGTTTTACACACACACTTTTGGGCTTATTCACTTGTTTATTCATGGGTTGTCTGATTACTTTAAATCACTGTGTGATTATGGTCATGTATAACTATTTACCTCCAAATCACACTGATCACTTTTGGTCATCATTCTAATATTGCTTTTGTTTTGGGCTCAAAGTATTGTTTATAGCCTTTGGCCATTACTACTACAATTAGTTTGGGGTATGGTTGGCTTCTAACCCCCCTACATTATATTAAACAAGTACATTCTTTAAATAACAAGATACATGTGATACTATTACCCTTCATTAATCTTATTGTCCTAGCTACATCTCATATGCTACAGACATCAATTCATTACTAAATTTACAATATTCTGTTCACTTTTTTGGGATGACTTGATTGTACTTAAACTTCTTCTTCACTGTCTCTTGGTTTCTTTGGTTCCTATCCGATCTATTGTGTCAAGTCTGTCAGGTTAATAGTCATTTGTCATTTATGGTTTACTGGGTTATTGATCTTTAAGTTCATAAGTTTTTTGCCTTTTACTCTTATTTTCAGCTGTTTATTTTATAATTAAATACCATTGAATTCTTGCTACCTTATGTCATGTTACAATATCCAACTAGTGATATCACTCATAATAGTATTTAAAAAACGTAATAGAGATAAGAATTAATTTCATGGTTTGATATAAAATAGTTGTACAGACTTTTACAGAACGTAAAAGAAGGGTGTGAGGTTTTGATAGCAAATAAAAATAAGCATGTGATTTAGACAGTATAAAATGTGTTAGCATAATTATTTCGCACTTAAACCCAGACAACCTTGTCTGCAGCTGATTTTCGTCTGTAGTACTCTGGAGAAGGCACCCTAAGGTAAGATATTAATTCAAGTAAATTTATATTGTTTCAGTGACGCCCCAATACAGGGACTCGACTATATTAATTGAAGTAAATTATATTGTTTCATTGGCCCTGAACTAGGGACTCAAATATATATTAATCCAATAAATCATATAGTTTCAGTGGCGCCCGAACTTGGGACTCGAGTGTTTTATAATTTGAATTAAATTATATTGTTTCACTGGGTTCTTCCGTGATGATATTTACGGATTTCCCGAGTCCCTCGAAACTTTTCTAATCTTATTCTTCAACGAAGACACACAAATCTTCCTCTTTCTTCCACTGTTTAAACATTTTTTGTCGCCAAAGTGACAGCATGACGCCTGACTGGGAAGGCATGTTAGGCGCTTACAACGTTGTTGTTGCCATGGAACTAAACACGCGGGAGATTGTAGGCTTATTTCAGGGCAGCCAACCTAAACTTTCTCAAACGAAAAATACCCCACGCTATTCAGAATGTCATTTGCAACGTTGTTTCAACAAAACCTGCGTTTTGGAAATGTTGGCGTTTGCAACGTTGTTGGGTGGAGCAATTCAGTTAATAAAGCACTGTAATACTTTAATATTTCTCATATGATTTAAAATGTTTGCAATATATGAGAAGTAACAATACTTTTAAGAATAAGTAATGTGTAGATAAGAAACACGGAATTTTATGAACAAGTGCGTTCCAATTACCTGTCGATGAAACCAATACAAACTTTCCTCCAAAACAATACGCAACATTTTTCAACTGGACCCAAACCGATTTTAACCCAGCAACTTTCTTGTTCTGGTGGTCTTTCTTCTGGTTTATACGTTTAATAATTTTTATAAGCATGTTTTCTCCAACACTGAACGTGTTATTAGGTAAATTCTAGTGCCAGCATCCCAGTTCTCTTCAGTTCTGGTGTTGTTGTGTGGACACTGTGGGCTGCCTTAAAAATTCTTTAAATTTCATAAATTAGTGGTGTGAACTCTTGTATCTGTCACTGTTACACAACTGTAGCAGAGTGTCATGGCTTTATAAATCTTTGTCTGTTTTCTAAATACAGTTGCAACAATATATAGAAAATAAATCATGTCGCTAAAAATTCATTGTTCAACAATGATGCACAATAACACCCTGTTTGGACGTCCACAATAACTGTTTAGAATTCTCGTTGTCTTGAAGTTTATTCCCTGTGCAATACTTACTCCAACTACACAACTAATTGTATGCCTGAAGTACATACTATCTTACCTTCCATCTTACGCATCACACTATTTTATTTAGGCAATGGGACCCATCAACTTTGTGCACCTTCATTCACTACAATTTTATCATCAGTAACCCATGCTGAATAAAGTTTTTTCAAACATTTTAACATCTAAAAATAAATAAATTCACCAGCATATCATTAATTGGAATAAATAAAGTACAAAAAAAGAGATGCTCCAAAAATGCTGTAAAGATAAATTTAATAACTAAATTATTTAACAAAATAATAAATATCTACAGAAATATAAATATACAAAAAATGAGTGGCGAACATGGATCGTTATAACTCACCAACAAGGTTCCATTCATCGGGATGACCGTGGCCGTTACCACCCTTCTTCTTCTTCTTTTTCTTTTTTGACTGATCGGCTGCCGCAGGTTCTGGTTTCGCTGCCAATGCCTGCTGCAACGCCGGACTGCGTATAGTAACCATTGAACCGTTTACTTTTATGATGGCTGCCTGAGGCATTACTACTTTACCATTCTGAATGGCAGGATTCATAATTCCTTTTGTGTTGCCATTCATAGTTAACGTTACCATGTTATTATTGTGTTTGATGCTATTGTTATTATGAGAAGGTGGTTCGTTTCCATTTTGGCCGTTTAATCCATTACTCTTCTTTTTCTTTTTCTTCTTTCCATTGTTACCGTTTGTTGTACTATCAGACTGATCTGAAAAAAATTGAATATAAACATAAAAATGTTATACAATAAAAAAATATGTACAAGTTTATTTTAAAACTAATATTTATAACAAAAATTGCATGACCATTATATTGTACATCTACTTTAATTTATCAAAAAACAGCTAGTGTATCACGATAAGTAAATTATTTCCTCTTTAATACATTCTTATCCATAAGCTTTCACTATCAGTAACGACTGTGCTGTGCTTTCTGCTTTATCACACATTTATTTCTCTTGGCATCAATTGTCTTGCCTGTTTCATCATGGAAGAAGAGAATTACATTTTTGAAAAACTAATACCAAAATTCAATATTTTATGGTAACTCTAAAATGCTTGCTGCTGCATCATTGGAGACTTTGCAATTACAATAAAACCTAATTAACTGAACTCAGCCTACCCAAAAATCCAGGCTAACCCGAAAGATGTCACAAGACAAATTACAGCAAATGAAAAAAAAAATGCTGGAAGATGGATACACGTAACTACAAGACCAGCCAGAATGCTGGGCACGTGTCAGTGATCCCATGCGGACAAGCTAAACAACACTTGTAAACAACAAGTCAAGTAGGTGAGGTATTCTAGTGTTGCTGTTCTGCCGAGTTAGCTTTGTATTTAGAAAATGCCAACTTGACACAATAGTTTGACAGTAGTTAGTTTTCCCTTTTTAATTCTTGGATTTCGTTGTCCATGACATCTCCGTTACATAACTAAATATACGAGGGCTATCCAGAAAGTAACAGACGTTTTGAAATAAAAAATTTACAAAATGAAAAAACAAAATTTTATTATATACATTTGAAAGGTACACTCTTAAGCTATTTTTCTACATAATCGCCATTCAAATTAAGGCACTTATCATACCGTGGCACAAGTTTTTCAATACAGTCTCTGTAGAAATCTGCCGCCTGCGATTTCAACCAATGGTTTACACCGGCATGCAGTTCGATGTCAGTATCAAAGCGTTGTGTAGCGAGCCATGTCTTCATCGCTGGGAAGAGGTGATAGTCGCTCGGCGCCAAATCCGGGCTGTATGGTGGATGATCGAACACCTCCCATCCAAAACCATCGAAGAGCTCTCGGGTACGATTGGCCGTGTGTGGACGTGCGTTGTCATGAAAAAACAAAACCTTCGCACTAAGTTTTCCCTGACGCTTGTTTTGTATCGCGCGCCTTAACTTTCTCAGTGTTTCACAATACCTCTCTGAGTTAATTGTGCCACGTTCAAGAAAATCAACGAGAATCACTTCTTCAGAGTCCCAAAACACAGTAGCCATGATCTTTCTTGCTGACAGCGTTTGCAAACACTTCCTTTGTTTCTTGGGAGAATTTGTGTGTCCCCATTCCATCGATTGCCTTTTTGTTTCACTATTGACATGCTTCACCCAAGTCTCGTCCCCAGTTACGATACGATCGATAACTTTGTTACCATTTTTGTCGTAATCTTCGAGGAAAGTTAGTGCTGCAGCCAGTCTGTTTTTTGTGGTCTTCCGTTAGGATTTTCGGAATCCACCTAGCACAAAATTTGTGGTAACCAAGCTTTTCCCCCACAATTTCATGCACCAAACTCCGTGAAATTTGGGGAAAATGTTTCGAAAGTTCCGTAATCGTGAAATGACGATCTTCACGAATTTTGTCGTTGATTTTCATCACCAGTTCATCAGTCACAAGGCTAGGTCTACCACTGCGGTTCTCATCGTGAACATTGGTACGGCCATTTTTAAAATCAATGCACCATTGCCTCACTCGGCTTTCACTCATTATTCCTTTTCCGTACACATCACAAAGTTGGCGATAAATTTCAATTGGTTTGTGATTTTTTGCCAACAAAAACCTAATCACAGAACGCACCTCACAAGTGGCGGGATTTTCTATTGCAGCGCACATTTTAACACGTCACAGAGAGCAAAGTAAGAGGGGCACAGACCGCACGCTACCACAGCTGGATGCGTACTGAGTGTAGGAACGTTCTGACACCAAGATGGCGGCTCTATCCCCGCCCACCGCCGCGGTCGGTCAAAACGTCTGTTACTTTCTGGATAGCCCTCGTAATTAATTCACTACCGACTCGGAACACAAAGAAGATCTGAGCAATTTAGTTTGTAAACACCAGGTAGATAGAACTTATATTGTGCATGTGTTTTGATAGTGTGTGTTCTGTTTTGTTAGCAGTTTTGTATGCGATTCTGTATCCTGCTTTTTTGAATTTGTGAGCTATTTTTTCAGTTTGGTTGTTGATGTATGTTAGTGTTATGAATTTGTTGTGTCCCTTTTTAATGTTTACACACCACTGTGAAAATGATGGCAGAGGAATAAATAATAAAGAGAACTGAGATTACAGCACATTTTCAATAAGATTTTTAGACCCTACTTAGTGAGAACGGAAACAACTGTATACAATGTACAATTACGTATGGCAGTGAAACATAAAATCTCGATCAATTTGACATACAGCTGTAATACAGCTTGATCATTCATGACTCATTTTGAAACTGTACAATTACTTTCTTGTTTATAAATTAATAAATAAACTTTGTTTGTTTACTATGCATTTTAGGCTCTTGTAGCCACCATGTTGTTTGCTACCAACTTAAAATTCTACTCACCAGGGTTCGGATCAGCGAACGGGAAGATCTGAATTGGTTACTTGAGAATAAATAATGAATCTAGCCCAGTTTTAGTTTAACATTGTCATACTTTTATTAATTAATGACGACATCAGAAATCAAATTAATTTCATTTGCTCCAAAGCACTACATTTCGTTTAATTGCCCTCATAAAAGAAACAAATATTTTTTCTCTTTCCCTGATACATGTGCTTTAATAATACTACATTATGTTGGTTAACAAACAGATATTGATATATACACTTAAATTTAACTACTTTAAACCAGCGCTTATTTGTCTAACATAATTTTCACACACACACACACGCGCGCGCATACGCGCACGCACATTCTCGCACCCCATGCCCTTAGAGATCTCAGTTTACTGATAAAATCAAAAGAATATTAAATTTGTCAACCCTAGTTAATTTTGTTTTACTCCCCCCCAAAGCTAGTTAGCTGATTATATGTCCGAAAGAGTTCCACATCCTGGCGTAGTTTGCATCACTCCGCACATTTCCTTTTACTTTCACTTTTATTCACTGTTCTGAAACTGTTAGTTCATTTAAACTATCTTTAAAAACTGATTTCTTCATATTTAGATTTTACGTTACTGTATAGTTACATTAATTATGCGGGATTTTTATTCACAACCGGCCGGTTATAAGGTATAATTTCAACTGGGGCAAATTATACTTGTTACGTTCTGTCTACTTTCATTTATTTAATAACACTTTATTTACAAATTTTCACTTTCAGCTCGTGCAGCCGCCATTTTGTCTATTACCAACACAAAATATAATTTTACTTACCGGGTCCAGGATATCGTTTAGACGAGCTGAAAAAACAAGATATCAAGATGGTTGCTTGAAACGATTTACCTCAAATTTACTTGTATTTTTGCAAACTTGTGTTTATTCATTCTTTGGTCATTATATATTGATGACAATGGCAAAAATTTACTCCCTCCATCTTTTACAAATTCAAACATGAATACAATACATGGTTTTCTTTACATCAACCCTTCTTCAGGGTATATTTAAGCAATATAATTAAAATTCAAATTAAACTTGTTATACATTGAAATATATGTTGAAAATATTAAACTACCTTCCCTTAACGTAAACCAGTGCTTTTATGTTTTTCAGATTAATGAAGGTACCTACACACACACACTCACGCTATTTCATACGGTACATTTTTCTTATTTGATTGAGCTCAATTTTAAAAGTGTCAGTATTTTAAATGAATTTTGAAATGTCTACTTCCCTTCTAAAGCGTAGAAATTAGACGAACCAGACGTCAACTCATGGCTTACTGTTTGCTGTTTCTTGGAGTTTCTCACTTTTACATTTCACGGCCGAACTGTTAATTTATTGCAATTTTTTCTCACTGTCTCTACTTGTTTTGTAATAGACTGTTTTGAATCAAAATTAAATCAAATTTTCACATATTTAGTTGTTTTGCGGGCGAAAACGGTACGCAGCCGGCAGCGAGCGGAACTGCCCACGTCCGCTTTGTGTTGATGTTAATTGCCGACTGACGAGACGAACTGCGTTATTTTCTGAGGTGGAGAAGGTGTCACGTCACCAATCTTATTGTTTCCAGACTACGACGACTCAAATTTTAAGGCGAGGCAATTACGCACTGCATTCTCAGATGAGGTATTTTGCAGGCTTGGCTTGTTGACAAGTTCATTTGGTTAAAAATAGCTGTTGTTTTGCACATACAATGTTGACCTTGATACAATTTCCACTCGCTCGATATTACGTCATAATAAAACTTTACCATCATTAATTATGCTTTTGGAATTAAAATAAAATTCATATTTGTTTTCCCCCAAAACCACTATAGGGATAGAAATGTACCGTTACATACTGCGTCGAGTCCTGAGATGGTGGGGAGTCACGTGATCACATCTCATTGTTCTACTAATATGACGAGCCAATTTGTGAGGCGAGGTCGACTACGCCTTGCATTCCAAGTGACGTATTTAAAAGCTTGGCACTTATGTAATGTGGCGTGACGGGTGACTTCATCAGTCAAAGTTCGTTTGGTAACATATAACTGTTTTTTTCTTGTTACATCGTTGAGGTTACTTTAAAGGCTTGCTGGCCAGCAATTTAGACAACGTGCAGTTAGCACGAAGGATACGAGTCGACTGAGAATGACAATATGGCGCTTATTTCCGAAGTGGAAATGGTTGTCGCGTCATCAATTCTATTGTTCTTTGTGATGACGTCTTGGTTTTTTAAGGTGCAGCAATTACGTCTGACATTCTTTAGATGACGTTTACATAAGAACGGTCGTTTGTTTTGTCCAAATCGCTGCCGCTTCTCACGTACGCCACTGACCTTGACGCAAACCCTTCATTGCTTACTGCATTTTCACACGTTTGGAAAACTTTACCCTCACACATTTTAATATTTAATTTACAATAAAATTATGCCTGTTATTTACCCAAAATCCCTATACGGACCTATTTGTACCGTTACAAGACCCCCTCAATGAGAGGTTTTATGACGCAGTATAAAAACTCTCATTGACACATTCATACTTCCTTGAACATTCTATTAACTCTTTTTACTTATATCAACCTTTAATTCAATATTTAACATCTATTTTACCATTTAATTGTAAAAAAAAATTCAAATTTATTATCAACATTCATTATACATCACCTTTCATTTATTATTACATTTCACTATGAATTTTCTATTTAACATTTTGATCATTAATTAGTTGGGTGATTCTCAGTCATTCACAATGATTTGATTTACTGAATAGGCATTAATATCTATAAACTTACTTACCTTTCTTCCTTCTAACCACTACTAACAGATTTGCATAGGGTGACACCAATCTCTCAATAATAACAACCCCCTTCAACACTAATTCCACTTAAATCCTTCCCCTCTTATAATAAAATACCTAATACCCTCTTTGTAACTAGGATGTGTGTTCCCAAGCCGGCAATTCCATTCATAACCTTTTGCCCTTCCCATAATCTCGGCAAACACTCTTCGACCCTTCACAATTACCTGCCCAACGACGCACGTTGATCACTGCTTACCACCTCACCCTCACTACAAAATATCACCATCAACTATTTACTCCCTAATTACATTACCCTCTCTTTCTACATATATGCACTCCCACTACTGTGTCCCTACTACTACCCTGTTTCTATATTACTTTTATTTCAAAATTCTTATTTCATCTAACACCCCTTAGAGTTAACTTTGATTGACCTAACGCCTTATTTAAACAATCATCACCCCAACTCTATCTTTTCACCTTTTTACCTTAATATGATCATTGGCAATTACCTTAGAAAATTCATCACTTACCTCATAATAACAATACATCTCAATATCCAAATATATTATGTGTTTAATCGTTTACTATTCATTAGAGAATCTCTTCTGTACAACAATAATTAATTAATCTTCAATTATTTGATTCAAACAATTTAAAATCTCACAATTACTTTCATCACCTATTTAGTCTGAGAAAAAAAAAGTTATAAGTATTATTAAAGCAATTCCTATTACCTACATACATAGTTTACATAAAATACATTTCACAAAATAAACACAATTAATTTCACTATAAATTTATTTACAATTTTTTGTCATTATTTTTCTGTTTACCACACCTCATTTCATAAGTTAGCTAGGTCATCACCATAAACTAAAATAATTAAATGTTCATGAACAACACAATATCTACCCTCCGTCATCGAATAATAACCTGATCTTACGACTACACCATTCATTTACAATTACAGACACATTTTTATTATCATAATTATGACAATCATCAGCATTGCTTTTTTCCATTGTATCAATACTACTGATAATACAAATATTATCGCATACCCTTATATCAAAATTCCTGTCGACATTGGGTATGGTAATTTCTCCTTCAGTATTTTCTGTTAAAGTCAGGTAAGTTACATTATCATCAACTACTGCTGCTACATCCGTTTCAACATAAGGTAAGTACGTGCTATAATTATCAACTCTCTCTCTCTCTCTCTTAATTCTGTTTCGGAATAAATTGCTTATCTGTGGTGTGTGCGGTATATCGATTAGGGGAGCGGAAATTAAAGAAGAGACATCTCCTCCCAACCTCAAACAACTCTATCTTCCTATCACCATACCTCTCTCTCTTAAAATATCCCTCATCATAACACCAAGTCACAGTCTCTCTCTCAATATATGCAGGGGGCTCTAAATCATAAAAACACCTCCTGGTCCTTCTAGGAACATCACCAAATTTCAAAGGACAATTATTTGTAGATCTTTCATCTACCAAATATACTGTGACGATTTCATTAATTAAAAATATAGTAATTAATAAATGGGTAATGTAAAGGCTGAGAAATTTTAATAAAATCGCACATTTAAACTAAATTTTATCTCTATCATTAAATTATAATAATATTTAATAAAGTTTTAATAATAAAATAAAAAGAAATACGAGTGTACAGATAGGGTAAACCTTGTTAATTAACCCTGCATAGACATGCGCTAACCAGAATTAACTTGAATTCCAACCCCTAAACAAACTAATAATACTTGTAAATTTGACATTATTTAAATAATTAAACAAGACCACAGTAGTGTACTTTAATAACGTTTGTAATTAAGAATATCTCTGAATAATTAAAAAGTAAAAGTTTAACCATTTAAATAAAGAAGAAATGTGGGACTATTTCGCTGCGACGCGTAACATCCGCGCGATTTACTGACCCTTCCTACATAGTTAGAGAGCAGAGATGATGCGTCGTTCAACCAGTAAGCAGCTCAAAGCAGAGCGCTGTACAAAATATGTTTTTTGTTAAATGTGGTTATTAATTTCAAATAACCGTGTGAAGAGTTATATAACGAGAATGTAGTGTGTAACAGAAAAAGGAATATAGAAAATTAAGTGCGTAAGGTGACATCTCCCAGTAAGAAATATAGTCAAAGTTATTTTAGGGTTGTATATGTAAATTCAGTTACAACCGTACTATTACCAAATGTGATGTGCATAAAATGTAAAATGTGAAGACGAAGACTTCAACTGTATTTACAATACCACCGAGAAACAGGACGACTTCATGACACCGTAACATCCAAATCAACATTAGTTGAGTCCGAGGACCTTCACCAGAAAGACTACCACGATGACAACCCACTACAGAGAGAGGACCGAAGAATCACGCCTGGAGGACGAGGACTAAAACCATTAACGAGGTGACGCGGAGGCTTGTCTTCCGTGGATATGTATCTTTTGAAATAGAAGTAATTGTAAACTAAAAGACTTTAAAATGAGAATCTCTAAAGTTTAAGAATAAATGTTGTAACAAGTAATTTCAGTAACAGTAAGTTGTAAAGTAACACATGTGATGTAGCATTGGAACATTGCACTACTAAATGAAACCATTCCTCAAATGGTATAAAGAATAATAAAGTAATTCATTAATGGAGTAAACTTTAAATTCCTAAGTAATCTATATAAACTCGGATCCGAGGTAAAATGCGCTAACTGTATTATAAATCTTAATGTAGAAAACCCCTTACTATTTTCACTGTAACTTAAAATTTGATGTGTTATGTATAATCAAACAGACATTAATAAAGAGATGTCATCTTTAGTACATACTACATTGAGTGCATAAACTCAGCAGACTACCCTCCCCAGTTTCCTTGTATATTATTTGTTTTGTGATTTGATTAAATTTCAGCTTGTTACAACGAAGGCAGCCTGTATAATTGGCCAGGGTCAATTAATGCGGGTTCCCTATGTTATAACATAAGTATAGATGTTATAATACTCGTGAAGACCCTTCTTCACCCCCAACAACACCACGGGAAAAAAATTACCCCCTGCAACCCCTCTACCTCTGAACTCTCTTTACACTCTCTCTTTAACTCATCAACACACACTAACATTCCATTATTATATTCTACTCCCTCTCAAATTTTGTCACCACTATTTTTAATTATATCATTGTAATTCTCAACCTCACTTACCTTATCGTCTTTATATGTTAACTGACCGTCTTTATTTTCATTCCATTGATCGGTCTCTTTACTACTTTCTACCCTCATTTTAATCTCATAATTGTCATCAACATTATTCATTTTAAAGTTACTAATTATGTCATCTACTCTTGCATTTTGTTTATCAAACTTCTGACTACTTCTATTATTTGTTCTCTCATATTACCACAACGTGCATTCATTTCGTTCATTCGTTTATTAAAATTAAAATTTTGTTTCTTAATTTCATCTTTTACTTCATCAAACGTTTCATCAAATTTATTTAACTTTACACTCTGTTCACTGAAACTAGTACACAACATTGTATTTTTCTCTAAAAGCAATTGGATCATTTTTATCATATCTTGATCCTCAGATTTTTTAATCGGGACTGGCGTTGAATGAATTACTTAATCCATAATTTTCGACTCAGTTCCGTTTAATTCTATATTCATTTGGCTCTCGGTTTCAATGTCAGTTAAGCTGACATTGTCATTATTCTCTGCCATCTTGAAATTTTATATATATCTTTTCAAAATATTATTATATATAACATATACTTATTACACAGACTTACTATCAGAAAGATATTCTATTTCATTTTGTCTCACTACTACCACCTATGGTGTAACGGTCCAATTTTGTGGGTATTTGTATTTTTAAATTTATTTCATTTTCGGGGATTGACAAAGGTATTGTGTAAATTTTATTCCAACAAACCAGAACACGTGGCAAATAGAACAGTTTATAACAAAGGAGAAATACGCAGTATGACATTGTGCAATCTGTAAGCAAGAAGTCACCAAGCCCTCAGTTCCAAGAACTTTGTTTCTGTGTGACAGCGCGCACGCACGCGTCAAGTGAGTATATACGCTCGGAATGACGCGGTTGTGAACCACCAAAATGGTGAAAAGTACTTTTTCTGTTTCATCTACTTGACTGAAACGGCGGATATGAAAACCTAAGTTACCGCCTCCTTAGTGACATCAAACCGGAAGCGACTAAATATCGTCGGCGCATACTACAGAAAAGACCACTATATATCATGCACATGGTCGCTCAACTGCAACAACTCAACTATGAGCGACGACAAAATTCGTTGGCGGTGGAAATCAGCTTCCTCCCGCTCGCAAGCGACGCTTGCCGCAGTTCGTCGTTGATTGTGTCGGCCAACACAGCGCCAAGTGCGCTCTGCAAACTCTTATCAGTTTTCTTTTTGATATAACAGTGAAATAACAGTACAAAATTATGTGACCGCGGTCGATTAAAGGTGCAGAACATATTCATATATTTTTTCGGACACTAAAAAAGAAATCTAAAAGAATAATGAGTGCGCACGAAAACCACGTTGCCGGCGGGTTTCATTCCAACAAAAGTGTAAGGGCTGTGGGGTATTAAAATGGTCTGGGGCTTTTAAAAAATTAAATTGTATGCATGTGAGGTCGGCAGGCTGGGCTGTTTGTGTTTGTGTGTATTATAAATAAGGTAAGGTAGTTGTTATGTTTTCGTAGTTATCACCATAATCTTCTAAAGTTGTAATGCAGAATTTAAAAAAACCAAGAGAGAGAGTAACAATTTTGTTCTGATTCTATACATGTTTTTAAAGGTTTCACAATAATAAAAAATAAAAACCTTTATCTGTCGAATGATAAATTTTGGTATTTAACTTCATTCAAAACCTTATTTCATTTGATGTTCTGTCAAGTTCGTCGAAACGAACGGGGTTCGTCCCCACTATGCGATCCGGCCAGATCGAAGGTTGAAGGTAAGTGGAAGTTTCAATTAAGTTAATTAATCAATACCAGAAAGTAAATAAAGTTACAATTGTTGCCGTGACGCCAGGATGTAATATAAGGAAAAGGTTGTATTACGCCGGCCTACATTTTGACAGTACATTGAATGAAGTACGGTTGCGAAAACAAAATTGTATTGATGTAAACTTACATAATTATGATAGAAGGTTGATTTTATGTATGTTGTAATATCAGCTTTGAAAAGAGATTAATCATTGGTAGTTGTTATGTAAGAAAAAAATAGATCAAGTAAAAATGTCTGAGAACACAGAAAAAAGCAGTGTAATAGATTCAGTGATAAGTGAAAGTGACCTTGAGTCGCAATTGCTGAATGAAAGTGGTATGCTGACAGTTGGGCCAAGCGCTGTTACAGAAACAGCTGTCGGCGGTAATATAATCGTTCATTCCACTCCGATTGCGGCTCAAACACAATTAAGCGAACAGATGTTGATTCTGGGATTCAGTTGACCCCAGTTTCAACTAATAAAAATAAACAAGCCGATGACATGGATGTAATAAGTATTATGTTGAATCAATTTAAAGAATTAAATAAACGTTTTGATAGTAACGAAATAACTTTTTGTCAGCAGAATATTCAAAACGAGATTAATTTTAAAGAAATTAAAGAACAGAATACTCATTTTCAGCAGAGTATTAGTATAAAATTTGATAACCTGAGTCGTGTACTAGATAAACATATCGATGAACGAAGTATGAAATCACAATTGTCAGAGTCCATAAATGAGCAATTAGAGTGCCATGTTTCTGATATAACCAATGATATAACTAATAAAGTAGAGAAACAGATCGAAGGTTGAAGGTAAGTGGAAGTTTCAATTAAGTTAATTAATCAATACCAGAAAGTAAATAAAGTTACAATGGTTACAAACTAACCTTACTATTTACGTATACTGATTACATACCCATTCTCAACAACCATCCTGTTTCTGTATGCAGGTCTATTTTATATAAATTTTATTTATATAATGTCCCACCGTAAGGGCGCCATTTGTTAACAAACAAACATTTCATTTTTAAATTGTCCCAGTTTGGGCAAAACATTTGTTAACTTACTTCTTTTACTTTTATATTTTTACTTACCTTTTTTATTTTGTTAACATTTTTACACTGTTTACTATGGCCAGTCCAGCCGCCATGTTGTTGCCAACATAATATTTTATTTAAACATAATTAATGCGGTCCAAGTCACTGTATGATAATGATATAATTTACCTTATGATTTCCATCAAGTGACTTCTACTTTGGAAGCTTCTTCAAGGAGCTACTTTGGAGTGAAGGTCTGAAGATGGGTCATATGGCCTGAAAAGCGTAACCCAGCTCAAATTACGTTAGAAGTCACTTGACGGAAATCATAAGGTAAATTATATCATTAATATTTTATACTTACGGGTCCCAGGGTTCTATAGGCGAGCGCAGAAAACACAATGTTTGTTGAGAAATACTCGGATTGCATTAGTTAAACTTGTGTTTATTGATCATCGGAAATTTTATATTTCAATAACAAAAAACAAAATGGAGTCTTTCTCCTTTTACACAATCCAAATACAAAATGGCTGTGCTACATTTTCTCTCCTCTGCCTTTATGCATAATGCATTTATGCAATCTATATATTTTGACTTCAAATACTCTGGTTACATATTCAAGTGAATCTAGACCATTACTGCAGTTTTAATAATTTAAGTTATTAAGTTATATGAATCACATAACGTGAACCAATGCTTTGTGATTGACACATGCTCCCACACATACTAATTTAACGGTACATTTTAAATCTTTTGCTTGAGCTCAATTAATATGGTTCTGTAGTTTTTAAAATGTGTGAAAGGTTTACTTTCCTGCTTCGTTGGATGAAGATCGAGTCAGGCGTCACTTATGTTCCCGTTGGTATTCTGCCGAACTATTACACTGTTCTTCTTGTAACGGCACTCACTGTCTCTACATTTTATACTTGTTGATTTTAGATAGGTTTAATTTCACATTTTGTTACAGCGTTGAGGTTACTTTAAAGGCTTGCTGGCCAGCAATTTAGACAACGTGCAGTTCGCACGAAGGATACGAGTCGACTGAGAAAGACAATATGGCGCTTATTTCCGAAGTGGAAAGGGTTGTCGCGTCATCAACTCTATTGTTCTTTGTGACGATGTCTTGGTTTTTTAAGGTGCAGCAATTACGTCTGACATTCTTTAGATGACGTTTACATAGGATCGGTCGTTTGTTTTGTCCAAATCGCTGCCGCTTCTCACGTACGCCACTGACCTTGACACAAACCCTTCATTGCTTACTGCGTTGTTTCACACGTTTGGAAAACTTTACCCTAACACATTTTAATATTTCATTTACAATAAAATTATGCCTGTTATTTACCCAAAATCCCTATACTGACCTATTTGTACCGTTACAGAATGTTGACCTTGACACTATTCCACTCGCTTGCTTCCTACGTCGTTATATTCATGAATAAAATTTGTTTATTATTATTTATACTTTTGTTTCCACTTTCCCCAAATTACCCCGGGTAGACCCAAACTGTCCCGTTACAATACCCCCTCAATGAGAGGTTTTATGCCGAAGCATAAAAACTCTCATTGATACTCTCATACTTCCTAAAGGGATCAGTCAGGATATGTTGCCACAACTCCCTTTACGTTTTATTAAAAAAATCATGGTTAACTTACCCCCTGGTCCAGTGACTGTGACTGCACCTGAATGACCTTACTGGACTTCTCTCTCGAGATCCCAACACCGCAAGGCCAGACAGGCACTTGACGTTCCTGCTCTGACGCGCAGGCCAGCTCAGGACTGCTGCCACAGCATCACCAGACACTGAAACATCAAATAAAAAATATCAAATTGTGGCCTAGTATAATACCATATCCCTCACTGATCTGTTCCCCTTAGCTGTGCGCTGGTTTGCTTTAAAAGCGTTGGTTTGGTTGACCTAGTTATAGATAACCTTATATCTACTGCATAGACTTTCATCCCCTTAATTCGTTCCAAGTATTTCATAAAATTTTTCGATCCCAATCGACAATAAATAAGCCTTTCCCATTTTACAAGAAGAAGTATAAATCTTACATTAACACAACAATATTTCAAAATATTTAAACACATTATCAAAAGGTTTAAAGATCAATCAATCAAATACAATTTATCTATGTCTCCCTTCTTCTACAATTCTTAACCATTTCCCATCTATTTCCAAAACAATTCAAAATCATTTAATACATTATAAAATATTATTATTAACAAATAAAAAAATTCTATTTATCCGGTGCTGTTAATAATAATCATCCCCTTTCCTCTTCTACACACACTATTGCCCCCCCTGGACTGTTGCGTCCAGTTGCCTCCACAAGGACTGAGGCGGAAGGAGTGAGCACTTTTTTCTTTTCTCTCACCCCCATCCTTGCTTCAGCGTTACAAGAAACTTCAGGGTAAGTACCCCTACTCATTATTTTAATATAAGGCCCTTAGGTCTACCACCCCTATTTGGGTGAAAATAGCATGTGTTCAAAATAAGCTTACATTCCCTGATTAAACCCCATTAAATTTCCAAATTAAACCAATTTCCAGGACTACCAACTATGGTCAGTTTTACAATAATTCTGCCCACAGCTGACTGTCATCCAAAACCACGGTCTGGGTTGGTAAGGCCGAGATCGCCCGAAAGTGGGGAATCTATTAAAAACATGTTATACATAAATACAATTCATGTTTAAGATTCCTACACACTAACATAATAAAACATAGTACTGAACATTGCTATTATTACATCAAGACAAACATTTTAAATTTAAGTTTGACCAGAAATTACACACCTTACAGCTTTACTTTGTGAAGAAACAAACAAATTGCTTAAATAAAGTTATACTGCCAGACTCTTACCTTGCGATGTTTTCTCGCTCTCATAACTTACCTGTTACACAATCAGAAGTTCACGGTCGCCAACATATTTTTTATGTTAAAATATGTAAAACTTTAGTACCCTTCCCATTAATTAAGCCTTTAATAATTTCAAAGCAATCTAACTCCCCTTAATCAGAAGATTCCCAGTATCGTGAGACGAATTTGTGTGGACACAGAAATATAGGAGAAGGTTCAAGGTGAAATTAGTTATTCTAACACCTTGTTGTGCTGACTAAATCAATTATTGTTTTAGTACGTAGGCTTTCACAGCCGGTGTCACTATAATTAATTAAAACGTCTGGGCTGAAAGGCCGTGGTCGAATGCTTGATGTAAAATTGCTATACGTTTCTGCCACACCACTGGTGGCCATCTTCAGTAGCAAAGAATGTTCGTAATAGATGGTATTCCGAACAATTCGCCCAGTGAAATGGAAACAAGGAAGAAATGGTTGCTCTTTCTTTAATTCTCGTTTGATTAGGTTGAAAATAGTTACTTTCCTGTTTTGCGCGTTACTGCTGTGGTTGTCTTCACGTGGTTGCAACACTACCGTTAATTTGCTTTTGTTCACTTTAGGTCCGAAATTCACCGTTTAGTTTTGATGTAAATTACTTTTGTTCAAATTTGTTTATATCTGTCTTATGTACATTCACTTTTTATTTGTCGGCCGATTTTAAAATTTTGCTCGAGCACTGATATAGAGAACCGCGCGGTTCGACGGCATTCAGTCGACTGCTGCGTCTCAAAAATTGCTAACAGCGTCTCTCGGCGTTCGCCTGCCTTGTTTCACCACAGGAAGCAGGTCTCATTGTAGATTTGATTGGTTCATTCTATTAGCGGAAAAGGTCTCGTCTTCACCGCGTGGTGCATTTTGGGTTCGAGGCTATATATTTTTTCCCGTAAGCTTTCTCGTCCTCTGAGCACATGTCGAATTTTACGTCGCAAAAGGCGACACACACGTGCGCTCATATGCACCCTTTTCGCTCATTTGCATTCCCAGACTCTTTAATTGCTTTTGTGCACGGCTTGGTACCGCACTGACTGCAAGGTGTTCAAAAATGTCAAGCGTTTGTGATCAAAACGTTCAGCTTGAGTTGCTACTTTTTACAATTATTAAAGAATAAAATAAATCCCAACAGTTTGTCCCCTTACAACTTTAGTTTCAAATGCTATTAAATCTTTCATTTGTTACATTTATTATTACATTTCAACTATGATTTTCTATTTAACATTTTCATCATTAATTGGTTCGGGTGATTCTCAGTCATTCACAATGATTTGATTTATTGAATGGGCATTTATATATATAACCTTACTCACCTTCTTCCTTCTAACAACCACTAACAGATTTGTATAGGGTGACACCAATCTCTCAATAATATTTACCTCCACTAATTTCTCTAATTTTACTTAAATCCTTCCCCTCTTATAATAAAGCACCTGACACCCTTTTTTGTACATAGGATGTGTGTTCCCGCACTACCAGCTCATTCCCTTATCAGTTCCTGGCCCTTCCAGGTAACTCCGCAACCCTTTTTTAAAACTGTTCACCTCCCGCCACAACGTCTTGCGTTGAGGACTCCTTACACCTCCACCCTCACTACAAAATTTATGTACCCTGCTCTCACCTATTACTCTCCATTTACATCACTCTCGCTTTCTCTACATACATGCACTCTCACTACTGTGTCCCTACTACTGACCCGTTTCTGTATTACTTTTCTTCCAAAATTCTTATTTTGTCTAGCACCCATTAAAGTTAACTCTGACTGACTCAATGCCTTATTGAAATAATCATCACCCAAACTATCTTTTTCCACATTTTACATTAAGTTAACCATTGAAAATTACATTAGAAAATTCATAATTACCTCCAACTAATTTAATCACCCACTTTAAAACCTTTTAAACTCATTTAATTTCATTGCTAAAACATTTTACTTTACTTCAATTCATTATAAAATTCATACTTAGATATGGCCACTCATGTAATCAAATACAACATGATTTCTGTCATAAATTCAAAATATCGGTATGGAGAACCATACATGACTTCCATATTCTAAGATTTATATTTAAAATCATTTTCAGCCAAACAGCCAGGCTGTCTTACCTGCCTTTTTATTGCTGTATTAAATGAAAAATATTATATTACATTAAAATGAAAAAATCATTTTTGAAATAAAATATTTTCATAGAACCTACTAACGCTGGGGAAATCTGAGGAGCCAATCAGAGTTGGGCCTATCTGCTGAATTTGGGCCTACGTCACTCTGCTGAATTTGGTGGAAAGCCCTGTCACTGTCGTCAAAGTATCAGCCTTGACAGGGTCCTCTTTTTCTGCAAAATGGGAGAGGCTTGAGATGGAGTGAGTGACATGGTCCCCACCTCAATGAAGAACCCATTGTTTTATAAAAATATATTTAAATTTTGAAAACTGAAAATTCTTTTCTTGTTATAAATATTTATATTTTATAATCAAAATGACTTTATTTTTGTTACCTGGCAACAAAATTATTTTATTTTCAACAATTACCATTGTTTCAAAAAGTTTAAATAAATTTTCAAGTACTTTACTCTTGTTAAAACGTAAAAGGTTGCAGGTAAACTACCCCTTCCCCTTAACCGATCTTCACCAAAATCGAAAGTCCTTGAGAACTCTACAATTCAGGGATGTATGCAAAACATTATTTGATTCTGTTTGAATTTGCGGCAGTTATCGTTTGCCATAGAAAAAAAAAATGTTGCAGGTAAACTACCCCTTCCCCTCAACCGATCTTCACCAAAAACAATAGGTCTTGAGTACTCTACATATCAGGGCTGTATGCAGAAAATTATTTGATTCTGTTTGAACTTGCGGCTGTTATCGTTTGCCATAGAAAATACCCTTGTTAAAAAAACGTTGTAGGTAAACTACCCCTTTCCCTTAACCGATCTTCACCAAAAACAATAGGTCTTGAGAAGTCTACAATTTAGGGCTGTATGCAAATAATCTTTTGATTCTGTTTGAATTTGCGGCTGTTATCGTTTGCCATAGGAAATACCCTTGTTAAAACATAAAACGTTACAGGTAAACTACCCCTTTCCCTTAACCGATCTTCACCAAAAACAATAGGTCTTGAGAACTCTACAATTCAGGGCTGTATGCGAAACATTATTTGATTCTGTTTGAATTTGCGGCTGTTATCGTTTGCCAAAAAAAAAATTTCCCTTGATAAAAAAAAACCGTTGCAGGTAAACTACCCCTTTCCCTCAACCGATCTTCACCAAAAACAATAGGTCGTGAGTACTCTACAAATCAGGGCTGTATGCAAAAAATTATTTGATTCTGTTTGAATTTGCGGCAGTTATCGTTTGCCATAGAAAAAAAATCTACAGACAGACAGACACACAGACAGACAGACAGACAGACACATTTCGGAAAACGACTTTTTTTCATGTTTTGAGTGTAGTAGAATCAGAATCTGCAATAATCTCGAACACGATTTTTTTTGCCATCACCATACTTCCATTCCTTAAGGAATATGGAAGTAAAATACAAACCTTTATCACCACAAATATAACTTATATAACCATATGTACTTCCTGATACATTATAACAATACAACTCGATACCTAAGCACATGGTATTTTTCATTATTTACTATTTATTATAAAGTTTAAATCTCAGAAAATCATTTAAATTTATTATCAAAGTTCATTTATACAACATTAATTAATTAATTCCTCTCAAATTATTTAATTAAATCTTTTACAAAAACACTCAGTTTTTTAATTACAATAGTCCAAACAATTCCAAATCAGTTAATTTCATTATAAACACAATTATTCTCGTTATTTACTTAGTTTGGTGAAATATTAGTATTTTTATTATTACCAAGTCAATTCCTACTACATATATACATTGTTTACCTAAAATACAAGTTACAACATAATGTACTACACAAAAACATTTAACATCACTACACAAGTATATACAATCCAAATTATTATTCATTATTGTTTACCATAAATCATTTCACAATACAGTCCATTTCAAAAACCCCCCCCACACTATTCACATAATTAAATGTTATAACATCGCCAAATGCCGATCATATTTGATGACTATAAGTATGTAAAAAATGTTAAAAAATAATATATTTTAATAAATAAATAATGAAGAGAATAAAATTAGAAAATGTAATTAAGAAAGAAGTAGGAAGAATTATAAACTAAAAGTGATTATTAAAGAAACTCACAGACTAGACGGACAGACAAACGACTTTGGCCCAACCCCAGAGATTGGCCAGATAAGAACCAAAATAAAAGTAAACAAGATGAGAAGTGAAGGAGAAGAAAATTGAGAATAAAGAGGGAACAAACCCACGATGAAGAAAATAAAATGAAACAAATCGAGAAAACACAGACAAGGAATAGAGAATAGAGAAGGGAGAAATAATATAATCAAATCTAATAAAGGAAACCAAACCGGTAAAGAACCAATATAAAAAATAAATGTTAGTATTGATTGAGTGACAATTGTAATTGGTCATTAATAAAACATGATAGCTAAAAATACACTAGCCAAAGAATTAGAAGTCCATGTAAGTTAGTAATAGAGAAAGACATGATATTAATAAGTATATATAAAATGTGTAGAGAAAGAGAGAGATATTGAAATAGTGAGAAGTAAACGGAATTTAACATAGTGACAGTGAAATTACCATAAAATGAAATGATAGAAAAAGAAACACTAAGTAAATTATAATAAACACAAGATAATTTAAAAGTGCAGGTGAAGAGTAAATAAAAATATTGTCAATGATAGCAATAGTAAAATTAGTGAAAGCTAAGATAAACATTTAGTAAAAATAACAAACACTAAAGGTTTAATAGTGAACAATAATATTTAAGAACGTTGTTAAGAATTGTCTTTAAAGTAAACCAGTAATTAAGCAGTAATGAACACTGAAGAGTGATATTAACTGTATTGGACAGATCAGAATATTATTATAGAGTTTAAAAGTATACAGTAGAATTTAAAGGTGAGAACCACTTGAAAATGTAATCAGATAGTGTTAACATGGAATGAAGGCAAAGAGTTTTTATGAAATAAGAAGTTTAAAACAGTCAATAAACACCCATGTTAGAAGGGATGATTATTGAATCAAGTTCGAAAGAGGTGAGGTTGTTTATCACCCAATAAATAAAATCAAAGGTAATGAATTGTACACCAATATTAGATATTAAGTGTTAAACAGTTGTTTAAACAAACTTATGAATAGGATATGGATGGGATAATTATACCCACCATAGACCTAAATGTTGTATTTTATATGATGAAAAAATAGTAATTAATAGCCATATTGTTGACGTTGGCGGAATAAATAAGTAAGAAAAGAAAACAATGTTTGATTTAGAAAACGAGAAAACCAGTTAGTTAATAGTTAGCAATACATGATGTATAAAATAGCAGCAACATACAAATCACACAAAAACAGAACCAAAACACATCAATAGATACTAAACATAGTTATAAGAACGAAATAAAGCTCTAGGCTAAAATGAGATATAATGTACATGAAATAATCAAAAATCAGTAATGGCTACTTAGACTTGAGAAAAGCCTAACTGTCAAACACCAACAAATACAAATTGTACGGAAATAACCAAGTAATTAACAAATCCAAGGTGACAAATTAACCAAGGATAAATTGTAAATCTTATTAAAAGCAAAATATTAGAATAAGGAGTTAAATTAACAGAGAAATGTAATTAGGAAAGATTAAAATAATTGTAAACTTATAAAACATGAAATAACCCAATCTTGTGGGATACCAAAGTAATCTTTGGAAGAAAATACAAATAACAGTGCTAATAATTAATACTTAGGAAGGAAGATAATGGAAGAAAGACAGTCAGAAGATATATGAGGATTTTGAAAAGAATTCAAATTTTGATAACAATGGATTTATGTCAAGCTAAGCCAATCATAATTCATTGGTAACCACAGAAACCGCTGTTGAAGACGGAATTACCGTTAAATATCATTACTCGAAAAGTGACGCTCTTGGAAAACAGAAGCCAAAATTTTGAACAACCAATTTTTAATTTAAAATGTTATAAAAGTTGACCAAACTATCAAAATTGAACGAGAAGGAGGCAGACTACAACTGAAACCAATTAACTGATGACAAAGACCTTTTAATTCGAAACGAAGTGTATTAATTAATCCAAGTACATTGAAAAAGATGCCAGAAGCCTGAATAATTGAAAATTGAATTCTATTGCAGCTACAGCCCTTTGTACCAGACCAACTGATTAACCCCAGGCTACGAAGTTGTTAAGTATACTATAAATTATCCAAACTTCCGAAATAACGCACTTTAAATATTTCTCACTATACTATTAAATATCACTAAACTGAATTTATTCTCTTTCAAAGATTAAATAATAAACTAAGACATTGAAAATTTGTCAAATCATAAAAATAACCTATTGTTAGTTTACGAACCTTTAAAACACTTTTACTACACTCCAACAAACCAATTATAGCTACACATCATAATATTTAAGTAGAAATATTGTAAGGTTGTGTATTTTTATTATTGTAATTGCATCTAATCCTTTTATCGTGATCAAAAGAATCCAGACGATTGAACGAAAATATTTGTTGACTACTTCGGTAGAACGCCATTACAGTATATTTGTTACGTTCAAAATCGATTTGTTAAACCCAGAGAGAGATTGTTTCATAGATAAATAACCGGTGCAAAATAATATAATAAACCAAATATAACTTGTGTCAATGAAAACAGTAATAACAACTCATTAATAAATCAATACTGTGTATAACAAATGTGTTTTATTTTCAGTAGGAAAGTGTATTATTAATATTGTACATGTTAGCGGACATCTAAGAATTGGAGACTAGCGCTCTAGTAGTGAATACAGCAAACTGCTGGCTTGATCGTAAAAATCGATAAGCAGCGGGACAAGTTGAATTATCAACACCACATGAGTGGAACCGCTGATAATAGTAAGTTATTTTAATTGTTTAAAATAAACAATTTGGCGCCACCCGGGATTTATACACTCCTAGTGAACCTCAGGTAAGGAATACGATACCTGGTTATTCGTACGTTCGCGACAGACTCAAGCAGCGGAAGTTACGCTACCGAGCGGTGACGGATTGGTAAGACAATACACAAGTTACACTCTGACACTTCTACATTTTACAGGATTCGTTAAGAATGACGGCACACACGAGTACGTTATAAATTGACGCATCCAATGTGTGGCATTATAACACGGCAGCAATACACACAAAGTGATATACGTGACAATGTTCATGAACAACAATTGTTTAACCACCATCATCAAATAATACTCTGATCTTACGTCTACACAAATCATTTACAATTAAAGATATATTGCTATTATAATTATAATATTCGTCATTACTTTTCTCCACTGTATCAATATAGTAATTACAAACTTTATTGCATACCATTATTTCAAAATTCCTGTAGACATTTGTTATGGTCAGTTCTCCCTTAGTATTTTCTGTTAAAATCAGGTAAGTTACACTATCATCATCTACTGCTGCTATATTAGTTTCAACACAAGGTAAGTACACAAGGTAATTATCAACTCTCTCTATATCTAGCCTCTCTACTAACTCTTTATACCTTCTACCAATCTCAAATAACTCTATCTTCCTATCCACATACAACTCTCTCTCAAAATATCTCTCACCATAACTTTCTCTACTAATCCATGCAGAGGGTACTGCTACATTAAAACACCCCCTGGCTTTTCCAGGAATGACACTAAATTTCAGGGAACAACTTGAAGACACCATGCCTTCCTCTAAGGGACGTTCGCCCTTCAACAACAACAGTGAACACCTTGGTTCACGATAAACCCGGGGAAAATTTACCCCCTGCAACCCCTCTACCTGTAAACTCTCTCTACACTTTCTCTCTAATTTATAAACACTTGTTTCTACCCCTTTACAACGCCCTACTCCCATTTCTCTCTTACTCTGGCTTACTATCTCTATATTATCATCATCACTATTAATTTTAATTATATCACTTTTAAATACTTCGTTTTCAACTATTGCTTCATCTACTTTAATCATTCTGGTTTCTAAACTGTCTATTTGCGTACTAAACTTCTTATTGACCGATTCTAATATTTTATCAGTTATTTTTACAAATTTTTAGAATTTACCATTAAAATCAGTTTTGATTTCACTTATAGTTTGAACATTTTGTGTTTTAATTTCATTTTTATTTCACTTTTAAAATTATTAAAATTTTTATTCTGTTTGTCAAATTTACTGTCGATCTTTAATAGCAACTGCATCATTGCCGTTATTTCATCTGTTTTATTTTCATAACGAGATGAGATGGGTGTTAATTGAACCGTATTTAATTCAACTAATTCGGTAGCGCTAGGGTCACCGATCTGGCTAATTGGGGTTGAGCCCATCTCACTCGTAAATGTGTCGTCAGTTAAGCTGACTTCCCCGTTCTTATCTGCCATCTCAAAAAAATTTTTTTTTTCGTTTATTTACCTCAAATAAACCATTCTGCTCTTCCCAGTAGGCCTGTATTTATATAAACGTCCCTACGTTCGGAAGCGCCACTTGTACAATTACTTTCTTGTTTATAAATTAATAAATAAACTTTGTTTGTTTACTATGCATTTTAGGCTCTTGTAGCCGCCATGTTGTTTGCTACCAACTTAAAATTCTACTCACCAGGGTTCGGATCAGCGAACGGGAAGATCAGAATTGGTTACTTGAGAATAAATAATGAATCTAGCCCAGTTTTAGTTTAACATTGTCATACTTTTATTAATTAATGACATCAGAAATCAAATTAATTTCATTTGCTCCAAAGCACTACATTTCGTTTAATTGCCCTCATAAAAGAAACAAATATTTTTCCTCTTTCCCTGATACATGTGCTTTAATACTACTACATTATGTTGGTTAACAGACAGATATTGAGATATAAACTTAACTTTCACTATTGCAAACCAGCGCTTATTTGTATAACATAATTTTCACACACACACACACACACACACACACACACACACACACACACACACACACACACACACACACACACACACACACACACACACACACACACACACACACACACACACATTCTCGCAACCCCATGCCCTTAGAGATCTCAGTTTACTGATAGAATCAAAAGAATGATATTAAATTTGTCAACCCTAGTTAATTTTGTTTTACTCCCCCCCCCCCAATGCTACTTAGCTGATTATATGTCGGAAAGAGTTCCACTTCCTGGCGTAGTTTGCATCACTCCGCACATTTCCTTTTACTTTCACTTTTATTCACTGTTCTGAAACTGTTAGTTCATTTAAACTATCTTTAAAAACTGATTTCTTCATATTTAGATTTTACGTTACTGTATAGTTACATTAATTATGCGGGATTTATATTCACAACCGGCCGGTTAAAAGGTATAATTTCAACTGGGGCGAATTATACTGCGTCGAGTCCTGAGATGGTGGGGAGTCACGTGATCACATCTCATTGTTCTACTAATATGACGAGCCAATTTCTGAGGCGAGGTTGACTACGCCTTGCATTCCAAATGACGTATTTAAAGGCTTGGCACTTATGTAATGTGGCATGACGGGTGACTTCATTGGTCAAAGTTCGTTTGGTAACATATAATCAAATATATTGTAACTTACCGTCTGTGACTTTCTGCAACAATGTCTTCACTCTAAAGACGGTAAGTTACAATATATTTGATTGAACAACACGTGGCTTGGTACTAATTTAGGATTTATTCATTTTAAATATGGTAACATATAACTGTTTTTTTCTTGCGTCGGAATGTTGACCTTGACACTATTCCACTCGCTTGCTTCCTACGTCGTTATATTCATGAATAACATTTGTTTATTATTATTTATACTTTTATGTTTCCACTTTCCCCAAATTACCCCGGGTAGACCCAACCTGTCCCGTTACAGTATCATATGTAAACCAGATGGCCATTCTGCTACAACAGTTTATATAATTCCTAACACAACATTTAAAGCAAGTTCTTGAATCTTGCTTATAGAATGAAAAAAAAAAAACATTGAATTCATCAAAACACAACTTGTATGTCCAATCTAAACTATTCATCCAATGTGGCTGCAAACGTGAAGAACAACCGTCATAGACAGATGACTAACATAACAATGAATCAGACATTTGTAGTGCAGGACATACAAAAAGTAGATGTAGTTCTTGATCAGGGATGAAGTACAGCAGGTGAGGATAGTTGACCTTCAACTACACGGAAGGATGTCGTTAAGGAGTAGCTTACAAGACTGGCACACCCTGTGGAACATAGGACTGAGTGAGCTCATATGCCTGTGCATTCCAATGACCAACTGGTATGGTGCCTAATGACGAAGAGATCCAGTAGTTTGTGTGTGTGTAGTGAGAGAATGTGTAATTCAATGGTCTCACTATGTTCCACATATGTGAATAAATACAATCTTGTAACTCTAAGGTAATTCTCAAAATATGTACCTTTATTTTGAGTATTGCTGAGATCCTTCAGCTTGCCAGTGTCGACAACTATCACATTAGAGGTAGCAGGCATCGGTGGCTGCGGGGCAGGTACGGGCGGGGGTGCTGACTGTTTTACCTGTTGCTAAACATAAACATCACCTATATTAAACTACTTCATTCTCTATTCTGCCACATGACATTATTTCATACCAAATATGCCAGTATGGTTTACGTGAATGGGGATATATTTGCAACATAAATGAAACAGATCTGTACAGGGTGTTTCATTTATAAGTAGCCTGCATCATTTAAGTAGGAATGCATTGAACTGTAGGTGGGCCATTCTTGAAAATGCAAATGAAAACAAAACAACACAACTGAAACAGGTCACATTAACATTAAATTTCAATTATGTTAGTCATTAACAAAGTTATCTTGTGCCAAACGTAAAAATTAAGTTTTCCAATTTTAATAACATTTGGCATTTTACAGCAATTTGTGAACATACTAACACAATCTGGAGCACTGCTTTTTTTCTTCACAGCTCAAACAACACACAGAAACACTAATTTTGTCTGATAATAATTTGATTTGAAGTCGTATTGCAATACTTTACCTTTGGTATAGAAATATGGGCAGCAACATTTTTGGTCTGGCCAAAAGTCAAGACCAAAGCATTTCTTGACTAATGTTTATATGACATTTCTGTCTTATATTTTTTGCTGTTTAAGTATCTGTTGAAACTGTATTTTCTTCCTGGAACATGCTCTATACAACGGGGTGCCCCCCCCCCCCAAAGCTTGATGACCCACCAATCCCCATGGAAAGGTATTTAAAATTAAAGGGAATGTCACTGCAACAACCGCTTTATTACGCGTAAGCTAAAGCTATAAATGGTACAGTTTGGTTTTCAAATAAATTCTCATTTGAAATTATGCAAATAAATAAATAAACACTCTAATGAAATTAATACGTGTAAGTCAATATTTCAAAACAAAGGAACAAAATATCAACAAAGCGTACTGGTTTGATGAAGTCCCTAGTTACTCTGGGTTATACAGGCACAGTTTCTACATCTACAATGATGATAAAGAAAAGGCATATCTTCATTATTACTTCATTAGGAATCGACTCTCATAAGTCCTTCTCTGAAGCCAGAACCATAAGGCTCGAAACCATGCATCAGAGCCTGTTTTTTTTTTTTTATTATTATAACTCGGCTGGTTACGGCCAAAAATAGCAAAGTTGTATAAAGCCCTTTCAGCGCCTTAAAGCCTGAGAAATTAGTCAAGCACTTATAAGTGTGTAAGTCCCTCCAAAAATTTCAGTGAAGCAGTTTGCGTCACATAACCTCCCCCCCCACCCCTGCTTTGTATACCGTTTAAGGGAAAAGAATTAATGCTTTCTGTCAGTATCTGACCAGAACAGGTTCAAAAATGAAAAGTAACAACAATAACAACAGGACAAAGAAAACATGCTCAATGGCTTATATAATACAGTAGACTTTGACAACAGTTAAGCTATTGGAACTCACAGTGGATACATGACAATATTAAAATGTAATTATGTGGTAATTGTGGTCACTTACCTGAACTGACTTTCGCTGGGATACCTGCGCTGGATCTACTTTAGTTATCGTAATACCAGGAGGAAGTTTGATATTCTCTAAGCTGAAATTGGGTAATGGTTGCCGCGACGACAATCTATTGATGGCGTTATTAATTTGAATAGCTGTTGAACTTGTCAACTGAGGTGGCGACGGTGCCTTAACTCTGTAGTCTTCGTTCTTCTTGAACTGAACGTTATTGTTGTTGTTAGCACCATTTTTATTATTACTATTATTATTACTACTACTGATGTTAACTTCTTTCTTGTTTTTATTGTTGTTTTTATTTTGGAGACAGTTGATACTGTTATTGTTTTTAGTGTTTATCACTGGACCGTTGCTCTGAATGGTTTTATTTTTACCGTTTACCATTACGGTGTTCTGTTTGCCTTTGGAATTTTTTGTATCCTTTTGCACCTGACAAACTGTAAAATAAAAGCTTTTATTACAAATACTGTGAATTATAAGATTGTAATCATACGAAACTAAGCATACATGTACATGTAACTTTATTAAATATACCATCTTATTACTTTATGGTGGCGGCTGGCAACTCTGACAGCAAATGCATATGCAGTGCCATGTTTTTCGTTAGTGCAACCAGACATTATTCCCTACTATGGTAGCTTTTCAAATAGCACCATAAACTAATGAGACTGTACATGGACTGTGATAGTACAACACTTTATAAATGAAAATTCATCCTATTTCAAAACGTGTTAATTTTTGTAGCTAATGTGCTAATTGTATTGGTCTGATGAGGCCTTTAAACATTTCCACCATTCAGCAGGTCTATTGATACACACTTTTCAATACTGAACACTTTCAAAATCTCTGGCATTTGTACATACGACATAATACACTCAAATATGCAGTTTCTAATAACAGACACTGCAGTGGGGGGGTATTGCAACTGTACATACTGTACTTCAATTAATCACTGTAGCTATTATACAATTTGTATGTAAAACTAAACAAGCTATGGGGTATGCAATAATAAATATTAGCAAACATTGTGTACCGTATTTTAAGTTTAATTAAAAACTTTATAAATTCAAAGTAATTAAATGCAAAAGCTAAGCAGCCCAGAAGAATGCCCATAAAAGTCACGGTTTTCTAAATAACAATCATGTCTGTCAATAAGTTTCCACAATAAAAATATTGGAAACAATTGGAATGATTTTAAAATACACAAAATTCATACCAGTGTCGTGACCGAACGGTGAATCGCCGACAAACTAACAGGCAACGTGAGTGGGTTGTGTGAAATGATTGGTTACAACTTCTAGCTTTACAATAAGAACTTCTTTATTTAACATTTAACGTGAAAATTATTATGCTTACACTCTCTTTAACTCATCAACACTTGTATCACGTAATATCTTTCAGTACTTACAACACGCAGCACACCACACCGTAGTTGATAGGAGTGAAGTAGTCGACATTGTCAAGACGCACACGGTACACACGCAACCCACACCCCTCTAGCTAACTGCTAACAAAGCGAAACGAACAGAATGAGAACGAATCTAAGAATGAGCGCGAGTCTCACTAAGTTGTCAGTTATATAGACTCTGGTTACTAAGGGACCATGCCCGGGACACAAGGTTCGGACTGGGCCTCCTGGAGCATCAATCAACCAATCAGGAGAGAGGTCGTCACTCAAGGCGATGTGACGTGTATAAAGGTTAAAAGAGTCCTTTCCTCCTGTACAGGCTTGGGAATATAGGAAGTGTTGGTTTTCGTGGTTTTTACTAACAACCACAGTGAGACAAAATTAAACATACACTCTCACAGTCATGATAAAATAAAGAAATCTAATTCCGAAATTATAATAAAACTTTGCGCCTTACTACATCACTCCCTCGTTTTGAAAAGGAAGGTACCGGAGTACCTTGCTTTACAACATCCTGGTGTCCTGAGTGCTGTAACACAAACAAACAAATAAAACATCTAAGCATAAAACAACAAAATAAACTTAAAACTATGTCTTTTATTATAAGGTAGTTCTTTTCATATCATATATATTTTAAATCTGAATCAAACAATCTATACGTAAACTAAGAAATCATTTACACAAAAAAAACTTTTCTTTTCATCTACACCATCCTCTAAATTCACTTAATATAGCCGTCCATTATTATTTAAAAATTTCTGTATCACTAGTTCCGTAAGGTTGTGTTCTCTTTAACCATTGTGTGAGCTGTTGTTATCGTTGATCACTGGGGGGGGGGAGGGTGTACCGGTAGCAGTCATGACGATCCAGTAGCAGGAATCTCTGGTCCTCGTACAAATCGTACTCTGGGTGGCTGATCCCGGCCCAAGTGGGCCGAAACAGTTTAAGAAAAGTAACGTCCCGCAAGTGCGGACCGGAAGAGTTAATTTGTTCAGCCCGAGCGGGCGAAAATTATGTATCTTGCATTAAATATTTGTCTGCTGGTCTTCCATTATGATTGAAGATGTTGTGTAGGATGTATTAAATTACATTAAGAAATAAGAGAAGTGGACTGTATACGAATAGTTTTAATAATTTGAATGATCACATTACAGCTGTAATAAATTGAAAGAAGGGTGGCTAATGCTGCATATTGAATCAATAATTAATAAATTTAGTTAAGAATGAAGTTGTGGCGCTAGTTGGCCATGATAGAAAATAGTAAGGCCTAAGGCCTACATCTAATGTCGACACTAACTTGACGGAAAGGTCCGGCGAACCGAACGCCGAGATTACTGAATGTGCACTGGTCAAAGTACGATTACGCGAACGTTGATGAGATATAAATCAGATTAGCCAACCTAGTAAAATAAAATCATCGCGCTACCGTCCATAAGCTGCCCGTCAAAAATCAAAAAGATTTTTTAATACATTCTTTAATAAATTATAATACATTTACAATTCAATTTGAAATAGTGGAGTTTTAATAATTAGAATCAGCTTCAAGGCTGAGTTGAACCTTGAGTTGAGATTAGATAACGGCGATCGGCCGCTAATTTGAGATAAGCATGCAGATAGGCGACTGTAGGCCAAGGTTTGGCAAACAGCTGCTTCATGTACCACTAAGTCTGGTTAACCAATATTGCTGACACAAGTGCGCAGTACGTAACATTACAAAACATGAACGAAAAATACATAATATGCAAGTCATAGAGTTAGCTTAATGCTAGCTAAGGTCCGTAGACCTGTACAGAAGTTCATTACATGAATAAAATTGTTGTTGAACATGTTACAGTTGCATGTTTCATTGTATATTCAGGAGGGCGACATGTATCGACCTAAATACGCTATTCCTGAAGTTTCAGGAATTTACAATGTATGCCAACGTGTGAGCAAGCTAGATGCTGAATGTAGCCCAGATATGACGTGTATGTCATAATTTAAATAAAGAATTGTGCATGCTTACTTACAAAAATGAATAAAATATAAGTACAATATAAATAAATTAGACAAGGCAGTTACACACGGTAGACGCTTACAATAGTTTACATCGACACAATTTATGTGAATACAACAATAATAATTTGCATAATTACAAGATAAATAATTGTAATGTCAGCCAACAATACAATACTGAAATTACAGAAACAATTTAACAATTTAAGACATTCACAAAATAGTACATATTTATCAGCAACAATATAAAGAAATGAATGCATGGTTACTTGACAGCAAACATGCGAATATTATGCAATAACATTAATAAATAAGACCACCCAAAGACATGCAGTACACCCCATGAGATCAATGAAAGTGTGACATAGTATGCCACAAAAATTAACATACAATACAAATATTAAGATATCACCAGAACTGTGATACTCAGAAGCGTGCCATGACGCAAAATTGACAAAAATATTGTGACAATCCATCACAAACATGTTGACCAAATGGTCGTAATAAATAATAAGTCAATGGCGGAATAAAGCCGCATTGTGCTGTAACCATAGTGTCACATCTCGTCTCGCGCTGGCAATAGACATAATTTATGTATTGGTCTCCGCAAAACACCCGTAGGCGTGCGAATGTCCACGACGCGAACCAAATTATCTGGGCCGGGAAATGTGGCGATGATCACGCCAAATTTCCAGGCTAATGGAGGCAAGTTGTCCTCAATGAGCAAGGCTAAGTCACCAATGGAAACATTATCTTTGGCAAACCTCCACTTGTGACGCTGTTGCAGCTGGTGCAAATAATCGCGAGACCACGCCTTCCAAATGTCCCGGACAAACCTCTGAATCAGCTGCCAACGACCAAGACGAGAAACAGGAACGTGAGAAAGGTCTGGGTCAGGAATCGCAGTTAGGGGCGCGCAGATCAAAAAATGGCCAGGTGTAAGTGGCACCGGGTCATTAACATCCGAAGAAATAGCAAATAAAGGTCGAGAGTTCAGACATGCCTCTATCTGAGACAAAACGGTTGTGAACTCTTCGAAGTTTAGTATAGATTTGCCTACCACGCGCCGCAAATGAAATTTCAAACTCTTGATGCCGCTCTCCCAAAGGCCACCGAAATGAGGTGAGGAGGGCGGAATAAATGACCATGATATCCCCTGAGAGGATGTGAATGACTTGATCGAGGTGATGGCATCCTTATCGTGCCAAAAGTTGTAAATGTCATGTAAGATGGTGCGGGCCTTCCTGAAGTTCGTGCCGTTGTCGGAGTACAGTTGACTAGGTATACCCCGACGTGCCATAAAACGACGTAAAGCAGCTATAAATGCGCTGGCAGTAAGGTCGGACACCAATTCCAGGTGAATAGCCCTAGTTGCTAAGCAAACAAACAGAGACACGTACGCCTTAGTAAGAGTTCTAGACCTCTGCCCGCCATGACGAATCATGAAGGGACCACCATAATCAACCGCGCAAAATAGAAACGGCCTTGAAGGAGTGACTCTAGGGGATGGCAAAATGCCAAGCCTCTGGACCTGCTGTGTGGCGCTGAACCGGATACACTTGAGACACTTACGAATAATGGAACGGATGACTAGCCGGGCATTAACAATCCACCAACGTTGACGCAGTGAATGATGCACGAGCTGCGCACCAGCATGAAGCAAACGAATGTGTTCACGTTCGATGATAAGGCGTGTGACATGCGCCGATGGGGGTAGTACGATAGGATGTTTCGAGTCGTAAGATAACTGGGAATGCTGCAATCGTCCGCCCACGCGTATCACTCCAGTGTCGTCAAGAAACGGGTCGAGAGAGGCTAACTTGCTTCTGATGGAAACAGAAGATCCGTTCCGAAGACAACTAATTTCGCCTGGGAAGATGAATTTCCGCAGGGGTCAGATCGCCCGAAAGCCTGTCCGCAGATGAGTGCCTAATATTTCTGATGAAACGAAAACAGTAAGCGTATACACGTGTCAGCCGGTGTAACGAGGAAAAGTCCAACGATAAGTCAACAGCCAGGGTAGACATTAGCGAACGGTTATGTGTAGTTTTCTCTTCCGCGATGACTTCCGAAGATGATGGAGTGGCCGGTACGAAAGATGGGAAAGGATTAGACTCTGACGATTGAGACAGACAGCCAGGACCGTGCCACCAAAGCGAGCAATCGCGCAAAACGTCCGGGAGACACCCCCTAGAAATAATATCAGCAGGATTGCGTCGCGAATCAATGTGATGCCAGGTACAAGTTTGCGTGCGACGCTGAATTTCAGCAACCCTATTAGCGACGTATGTTTTCCAACGCGAAGACTGCGCATGAATCCAGTAAAGAGCCACCATAGAATCGGAATACAAATGTACATCCTCAATGAATGAATGAAGAGCAGGAATAATTTTAGACACAAGTCGCGATAATAACAAACAAGCGCAGAGCTCGATACGAGGTAATGACACTTGGCGCAAGGGAGCCACGCGAGATTTTGAACACAAAAGACGACAGGAAGCAGTAGCATCTTGATAAATGATTCGGACATACACACAACAGCCGAACCCTCTCTCGGAAGCATCCAAAAAACCATGCAACTGAACTGTAACAGCCTGATGGTTGCAACGAATAGATCGCGGGACACTATTTTACCAATCAGACTTAATTTGTTACACAAAGAATGCCAATCCGACAGTGACTGACCGGAAAGCGGTTCATCCCAACTAAGCTTACCAAGCCAAATTAAGTATATGAGTATGTATAAGTATACACATAAGTATATGTAGTAAGTGTGTGACGCTACTAAATTGATAGCGCCATGATCAATGAGTGTCATGTGCCCAAGATTCATGTATTCCCTGATACAGTCTGCGTAGTCGCGAGCGAGCTTGGGATCGCGCCTGAATCGACGCTCCAAGTTTAAAAACCTTGATTCGGCACTTGTGTAGGATTCCCCTAAGTGAGGATTATCAGACTTGAATGGGAGCGACACTATAAATCTACCCTCGTGGTTGCGCTGAGTGTAGCGCATAAAATGCTCTTCGCAAGCCGACTCGCCATTAGGGGTATCGCCGGGGATCGTTTCTGCCTCCCAAAATCTCTCGAGAGATTGCAGGATTTGGCTGTCATTGTTCCTTGCCAAGAACGAAACAGCAGGACCCTGGGTGTGGCAGTGCTTGGGCAGATTGCCGGCCAAAATGTAACCCAGTTTTGTCTCCTGAATGATAGGGAAGTTGGGTCCGCGTGTGTACTTATTAGCTAATATTAAATCTAGATAAAATTGAGCCCCCAATAGTATGTCGATCTGTAAAGATATATTAAAATCTGGGTCGGCGAGAAAAATTTTATTTGGAATGTGGAACCGGTTGATGTCAAACGATATTGAAGGCAGATTATGAGTTAAGTTAGATAAGACGGCAAATTTGGCCTCGAAACTATGTCTCTGATAGCGAGACATAATACGCATAGAAACAATGTCAGTAGCGCAACACGCTGTGTTGCTTATTCCTGTAATCGGAATATTAGATCGGGTTAGTTTGAGGTGCAATCTTTTCGCAAATGATTTCGTACAAAAATTGATCTGAGACCCGGCGTCAAGAAGTGCGCGCGCCTTATGCCTATTGCCAGCCTGATCAATGACATATACAACTGCAGTGGATAAAAGTACATTGTTTTTACACTGTAATTTAAATGAGCAGTAGTTACTGCTGGCAGCTGCTGATTTCGGCACGTAATTAGCGTGCAGCAAGGTGTGGTGACCCTTTGAACAAATTTTACAAACCTGTTTACTTTTACAATTTGTTATCAAATGACCTGCTCTAAGGCAGTTAATACAACATTTATGGTTTGCCACCAATTGCCCCCGCTCAGCGGCACTTAATATGCGAAAATTATTACACATGTAAAGCGGGTGATCAGATTTACAGCACACACATGAATAATGCCTTGCCGTAGCATGATAACTCTTAAAGGTACTGCTGCCAGCAGTATTTCTTAAACTACATTTCTCAAACTTATTGTTTGGTTTTACACTAGGTTTATTGAATTGCTGTCCGGGTTCAATTGGCATAGTATTTTCTAAAAGCTGTCGGCGCAAATTCAAAAAATGAGTAAAGTCTTGAAAACTAGGCAAGTTGTCAGGGTCTATAGACTCCTTCCAATGTTTTAAAGTGATAGGGTCAAGTTTAGTGGAAAGCAATTGTATAGTAATAAACTCAAATAGGTTTACAGACAGCTTCATTGCCGCCAGCGAATTAACAGAAGACGTTATAGTATTCGTAAACTCAGCCAAGCTTTGGACTGAGTCCTTTATTGTGGACTTAACCTGAAGTAGGTTCTGTACATAATATTTTGCTAATATAAATGGATTATTGTACCTATCGGACAGCAAGTTCAACGCTATTACATAATTCTCTTGACAAATTGGTAATGATTTAATTAAGTCTAATGGTTCACACTTCACTGATGAATGCAAGTAATGCAGTTTCTGTACTGGTGTTAAATCTGATCTTGAATGCACCAGATCATTAAAAATTGAATAGAAATGTTCCCACTCAAGTATGTTGCCTGAGAAGCAGGGCAAACTTATCGGTTTTAAATGCACAGGCGTCGATAGTACAGGAGGCACAGTCTGAGTATTAACAGTGTCAAGAAGTTGTAAAATGTTTGCCTCAGTCGAGTATATCATTTCCTCAACCTCGACTCGGTCTGCCTGAGCAGTGCTCACGTCTTTACTTATAAGCTCTATCTCAGACTGTACTTCGTCGTACTTCGAGGCTAAGCTCTTAAGACTTTCTAATCTCACAGTCAAAAAATGTTTTGTGGTTAAATTAATGTCAAATGAATTTACCGCGGATTGTATCCGCACTATCGCGGACTTTAATCCGCCTCTCTTTCTGGTCAGCACCTTGAGGCCTTCCTCAGACATTCTTTTACGCACCTTATTACTGTTGCTGGTGGTACCTGGTCAGCGACGTCCCGCAGCGTCGGCTCCTTGATGATGATGGTGAACAGCTGGCAAGATGACCACCTTGAGGCACTGCAGCCGGCAGGAACTTGCTATCACGTTGCCTGAAGACGACGAGCGAAGTGGCGACGCAAATCACGCCACGGTCGCATTAGCTGACGTGCTAACCCGCCCGTGATGGCCAGAAAAGATACAAAAGACATTAAGTGGAAATCCAGGTCCGGAGTGACCAAAAATATGGCTGATCCCGGCCCAAGTGGGCCGAAACAGTTTAATAAAAGTAACGTCCCGCAAGTGCGGACCGGAAGAGTTAATTTGTTCAGCCCGAGCGGGCGAAAATTATGTATCTTGCATTAAATATTTGTCTGCTGGTCTTCCATTATGATTGAAGATGTTGTGTAGGATGTATTAAATTACATTAAGAAATAAGAGAAGTGGACTGTATACGAATAGTTTTAATAATTTGAATGATCACATTACAGCTGTAATAAATTGAAAGAAGGCTGGCTAATGCTGCATATTGAATCAATAATTAATACATTTAGTTAAGAATGAAGTTGTGGCGCTAGTTGGCCATGATAGAAAATAGTAAGGCCTAAGGCCTACATCTAATGTCGACACTAACTTGACGGAAAGGTCCGGCGAACCGAACGCCGAGATTACTGAATGTGCACTGGTCAAAGTACGATTACGCGAACGTTGATGAGATATAAATCAGATTAGCCAACCTAGTGAAACAAAATCATCGCGCTACCGTCCACTGGGGGTGCTCTGAATTTCCTCGTAGACAACCTCCGTCTGCTGTACTGGATGAGTGGGCGTAGTGGCTGGAGTATGTGTACATAGTTTCCGCATTGTTGCGTTATGATGTATACCACAAACAAATGCTACTACACTTGTGGTTAGGAAGAAGATAAGCAGGATTATTATTATGAATGAGAGTGACGTAAAGCTTTGTTTACGCTGTGCTCTTATCAGCTCTAGCTTCCTTTGCAGCTCGGTTATCGAGATAGTATCAACTGGGTCAGATATATTATTTAGGATTTCTTGTATGTCTGCAGTAAAATTATCAGTTGTAGTTTCATTACTTGGCTGGAATGTTTTCAATTCAGAAAAGGTTAAGACATTTTGGATGAGTGGTATCACCACAAGATTAGTCTGAATTTTTGTGAAAGTTTTTCACTTTGATCGTGGGAGTAACATGAAGTATTTTGAATACACATGACAATTTTGGGTATTCAGAAGAATTCCAGTGCCGCTTAACAAATATGTTTGCGGGCTTATTTCCCTTAAGCTATTGCGTGAAGCATAGCATTGAAGCGTTACTCGGGTAGGTTTTGCCATACTGTAAATCCAGAAATTGCTGTTATTTCCAGCACACATCACAGGTCGGTTGTAGTTTGCCATCACTTCTCTTCTACACAGTCGATGACTCTGCTCATCATCTCCAGTAAACATGGCGAAGGCACAACTGTTGCTCTCGGATGCCGGTACAAGTGGTACACTGAGGGGACAAACTCCATACGGTGATCGAATGTACTGAAACACTTGTTCGTAGCTTAACATCACATAGTTTAATCTACTTTTAGATACGGTGAGATACACTGATTCACTATGCACTGTCACAAATTGAGCTAGTGTTTTATCATAATATGGCAGCGGTTTTACAACAAATAATTCAAATTGGCTTTTAGCAGATTGTAAAGGAATTTCTATTATTAACCTAATTACATTCTTAATAGCTATAGCATTTACTTTAGATATTCTATAATAATTATAAATCTTATCAATTTCAGTTTCTATTACTAATGATAAACCAACTGGTAGTTGATTAACTACTTCTTTTAAAATTTCATTCAGTTCAGCATCTTCTCTCTCTGAAGACTCATCTTGTTCTTCGTCAGTAAGGTCAATGTCATCCGCTAAGTCTATTATTCAATTGAACAGTTGTTGAGTAATTATATTATATTCCAACAATTTTTTTTTTTTTTTAAGAACCGTCTGCCAAATTTTATGATAATCTCTTCCCAATCGCTTCACACATGTGTGTAGGTCTTTTTGCAACCTATCCCACCGCTGCCACCATTTGTCGTGACCGAGCGGTGAATCGCCGACAAACTAACAGGCAACGTGAGTGGGTTGTGTGAAATGATTGGTTACAACTTCTAGCTTTACAATAAGAACTTCTTTATTTAACATTTAACGTGAAAATTATTATGCTTACACTCTCTTTAACTCATCAACACTTGTATCACGTAATATCTTTCAGTACTTACAACACGCAGCACACCACACTGTAGTTGATAGGAGTGAAGTAGTCGACATTGTCAAGACGCACACGGTACACACGCAACCCACACCCCTCTAGCTAACTGCTAACAAAGCGAAACGAACAGAATGAGAACGAATCTAAGAATGAGCACGAGTCTCACTAAGTTGTCAGTTATATAGACTCTGGTTACTAAGGGACCATGCCCGGGACACAAGGTTCGGACTGGGCCTCCTGGAGCATCAATCAACCAATCAGGAGAGAGGTCGTCACTCAAGGCGATGTGATGTGTATAAAGGTTAAAAGAGTCCTTTCCTCCTGTACAGGCTTGGGAATATAGGAAGTGTTGGTTTTCGTGGTTTTTACTAACAACCACAGTGAGACAAAATTAAACATACAGTCTCACAGTCATGATAAAATAAAGAAATCTAATTCCGAAATTATAATAAAACTTTGCGCCTTACTACACCAGCATTTATTATACAACAAAATACTGTAGTGTAATTTGCAAATTATGTCACTTTGCTATAAAAACTCACTTTAATATAAAATCAGAAGACAGTTTGGATGAATTTTTTCCTTAAGTTTAAAGAACTGACGGACATCTGTTTGACCAGTAAGTGATAACTGGTTTTGAAGAAAAGCAGCAGCAGAGTATGGAGAACATGGCTGAGTAACGTTTCAGCAAACTGTAATAGCACAGCATACGGTACATATTTAACTTTAATAGTATTAGCCTGTCTAACTTTCTTTTGTACTGTTCAATTATCTGACAAATAAATGTCATTATTTTTTGGTGGCACTAATCAAAACTTCATCCATTATCTTAAGCGACACATCAGTCTCTATGCATTGGCGTTAATCCAGTTCTTTAACACATCATCTGGAAAGGTGTCACTGACAAGGGGCAAGTTTTGGTTTGTGTATATACAGGCATAGATATTGAGGCATCACATATACCCTAATCAATGGAACCTAAGGTTTATCTTATGTACTGTGGTAACGAACAGTTGTTAATGACTGAACATATTGCACTGTAAAATGTCAATTTCCAGAAAATCATCTTTGTTTATGAATATGGTTAACCTTTTTATTTAATAAAACTGCTGTAAATATAAGGACAAGACACTACTCAGCAACATAATGCTGGTTAATACAGCATTCTCATATGCGAGGGCAATTTGAAAAGTTTGCAGCCTACCATATAAACATAAATGTAGCGTTTTATGTTTTTCTTACTGTTTCGTGGTGCTACATTCAGCCCACAAACAGGTATGAAGCATCGAGTCATTCTGCATAACTGCTGCTGAGAAACAGCTGTACAAACAAATTCATCTCAAGGTTATCTCAGTGCAATGTTGAAAATGGAGAAAATTGAACATTGTGGAGTGATCAAATTTTTTGTTAATAATGGTTTAACGCTAACAGAAATTTTTAATGAGATGAACAATGTGTTGGGTGATGCTTCACCTTCATTTACTACAGTGAAAAAATGGGCTGCTGAATTTACACGTGGTCGTACAAGTTTGGAAGATAATCCGCATAGTGAGCACCTGAAAAATGCTACCACCCCAGAAATCATCAATAAAGTGCACGATATTGCTTTGGAAGATCGCCGTCTGAAGGTGTCTGAAATTGTTAAGACTGTGAGCATCTCAGATGGAAGGGTATATCATATTCTTACTGAGGATTTAGGTATGAAAAAGGTGTCTGCATTGTGGATGCTGCATTTGTTAACAAACACAACATAATAGATAAAAATTAACTGGCATATTTCTGTGAACTGTTATTACATTACAATAAACAAACTATATGTTTACTGAAGTAGGAACACTGCTCACAATAGTCAATCCCCCCTTAGAAGTCAAATAACAATTTTTGCAGCAACATACTAAGTGGCTAAATAAAAAACAAAACAAAATGTGTATGTGTGTGTGCGTGCGTGTGTGTGTGTGTGTGACACAAGACTGTACACTTGAAGGTACAGGTATAAATGCACACCATACACATGTACGAAGCATGTATGGTATATTAAAGGCACCAAGGAAAGAACAAACAAACTTACCTTGGCCATTGAGCAGCGTGTACAACACTTTATCTTCATTTGGCGTGGCACCTCTGAGCGTGATCGTGACTGTTGGCTCAGCAGAGTTTGGTTCCATTACCCTCTTAATGGTGACCATCTGAGGCACTGATTCTTCAGACTTACCGCTGCAGGCTTTGCTGTTGTTACTACTGTTATGATGGTGATGTTGATGATTGTTGTTGTTGTTAACATTACTATTATTGTTATTGTTGTTGCTATTATTGTTTCCATTGTTTTTCTTCTTTTTTTTCTTCGACTGAGCTTTCTGCTGTTGTTTCAATAAAGCTGCCGCAGCTTCTTCCTGTTCTTTTCTCCGCCTTTCCGCTTCCTCTTCTTCACGTTTTTTCCTGTCTAATTCTTCTTGCTATACACACACACAAAAGAGCATTAATATACACTCAAAATTTAGACTAAGCCCTTACATGCTTAATATTTTGACAGAGTCAAGTTTACATCCAGTGAGTACACATTATTTATACTTTATAATTATAAAGTCATACAAATGAAAAAATTATTAATGTGAATTTAATCTGTCCAAGAAGAATATTACAGAACTTCAAGACATGTGAAATATCTGAACAGCGCACTCAAATCTCATAATAACAACTGAGGCAGTCCAAGTCACTGAGAATACCTCAGCACAGTACGGACAAAACATGTTTTTATTGTTAAATACATAGAATGACATGTGTTAACTTGAAAAACAGTGTTATTATTAACGAAAACCAGGAAGTTCACGAGTGACTTTTGCTTCATATTTATTTCATCACTATGGGAAAACAAGCACCCAGTTCTTGAAATGTTTGAAATAAGATACTTAATTAACTCTTTCACATTTCCCAAAAAAAGTAAAGTAAAATTAAGAAAACTTGGTGAACTTTATACTGTGTTGTTATGTTTGTATTCTTTAAATCCATACATGACACTTTTTAAGCTGATATTCTAATATACAAGAAAATGACAGGAAAACAAAAAAAAAATATTTCCAAGACGGAATGCTGGCGTGTTTCACCCCAACTGAGTGCTGCTGAGTTTACAACCACAACCTGTTACTGTGACACACACACAAACACGCGTGTGCGCATGTGCAACTGTAATAAGTCAATTTATTTACCTTTTTCTGTTTCTGCCGTGCTTTCTTAGCAGCTTTCTTGGCGTCTTTGCACTTAGCGTTAGGATTGCCTTCTATAAAATCTAATAAATCTTCAAGATCGCGTAGATCTTTACTCTGGTCACCTTCAGTCGCAGGCGTATTTCCAGGGGAAGCTGTAAGTAAATATTTCACTAATTTACAGTCTGCAGGAGTCACGCTACTCAACCGATATTCTTACAACATAATAAGTAAATATTACACTAATTTACAGTCTGCAGGAGTCACGCTACTCAACTGATATTCTTACAACATAATTCCTAGATTTCACCAATATCTAGAAAGTATGATTTCAACAAAATATTTGTATTTAAAATATTGTAACTGGGCGTGAAGATCTTGTTAAAACAGAAAGCATTACTTGGGTTTCACAATAACACTTTCTATGGGACAGTTTTCTAGCTGTTCCTCACAACCAATTATGACAATTAGACAAGCAGCATTATATTCAGTTTAAAAAAATGTTTGCTAATGTAAATATATATATATATATATATATATATATATATATTGTAACGTAACAAAACCAAGGTCCCCTACGTTACATGAAAATTTATAATTATCATAATAAAAAACGCTAGTTATTCGTTGTAATAAAGGTCAGAAGTGTAAACCCTTATTAAGTAAATAAATAAATAACATCAAATAAGATTACAAGGTAACAGAGTCACAAATAAATGTTTATAAATACAAACTATGAAGTGGTCAGTGCAAAGTGTGAGTGATAAATACAGTGTTAAATAATGTGGAAAATAATATAGACGGTTTAGTCAATGATCGAGAATGATTACATTGAGAGTAGACTAATTAATTGATGTTAATTTAATTTATAATAATGAACATGTTATCATGGTATTTATGTTGTATTTTGTATGTAGGAGGCGTTAAGCAATTGCGTTAAGAGGATATCAAATAATTGATGTTAATTTAATTTATGGTAACGAACATGTCACCATAGAATTTGTGTTAAACTTTATATAGAGTAAATATTTTGGTATTCACATTAAATGGAGGTATTGCTAGATTATAATTGTAAACTTGGCCAGGAAGGCAATAATTGGTGATAAGAGGCCAAAGGGTTTATTGTAACTGTATTGTAAACAGATGAAGGGTTCTATACTAAACTATGTAATAATAAATTAAAATCAGAATGGAATAAAAACTGAATGATTGGCCCTAAGCCAGTGACACATTGTACAGGAAGCCATGTCAGAAAAGTTAGGCAACCAACCAATGTAAAGACACTAAATTTTATATAATAAATTAGAAGTGCTTGAGTAATAGTAGTTATTAATAGCAGATAACTGCCATGAATTACAATAAAAACATAATATATGTAATAAAAGAATAGGTCCCAAAATTAGTATTTTGTAATGAGGAGATAGTACTTGTTAGAATGATAAGATTAAGATGAGAAAGGTAGCAAAATGTATGTAATTTTATATTATAACAAAGAATCTGTGAAAATTCAATATGATATAACATGACTTTTATAAAGGAGTATTTTATTAAGTAAGTGCAAGAACATTTTTTAATTATGGCTCTAGGATTACAAATATTATCCAATAACAGAACAAAGACTGGTTGTCAAGGACGACAAAAAGGCAAGAAATTTGTTTATTCAATGACACTCTATTGTTATCTATGAATGAGGACAGTTCAGCTTCATGAATCGAGAAAAAAAAGAAAAAATATAAAGAATAAATTGCCTAGTAAATTCAAATAACTAATAATTAACAAAAAAAGGAAGTCTGCCGACTTTCGATGGTCATCTATAAGAGAGTATAGTTCAGCCTATCAGTAAATTTAAAGAAAAATCTCAAGGAATAAATTTACAAATTAATGCCAGTAAAATACTTAATAATGAAATTTAAATAATAAATAAATGAAGACAACAAAAGACCCGAAGAAATAAAAGTAATCAAGTATTATAAAAGACAAAAAAAAAAAATTAAAATTGCACTCTGAACCTCACTTTTTTATGACTCAGTAAAGAAACTAATACTACACAAAATCCATTGGAACCTGTAACCACCAGAACCGCAAACACTAGCGAAGATTAAGAATTGGAACTTCCACTACATCCTGGGACACAAACACCAAACTTTTATTTCGAAGCTGGAGACTGGCATATTTCAGACATTTGTACATTATTTGGGCCAACCATCATGAGTCTATCAGTGCGCTGCCATTACAAGTAAACTTCGCCAACAGACGGTAAAACTCTACTTACGTTTAAGATATTAACTAATAAGATTTTATAATTAAATTGTAATACCTTGTAATTTTATTTTGGATTTTCTGACCTTCCTAATAGTCACAAGAACCTTTGGAACCATGAGATTAAGAAAAATAATATAATTCACAATTTATTATGTAATGTGACATAATGGGAGCCCCAAATAATTAACCAAAATAGTCCAAATGATAATAAAAAAGTCAGAATAACTGAACTCTAATATTTAATAATGCAAAATAAAAGTACAACACAAGAGTGTAATAAATAAGAAACCATGTACTATAGAGAATAAGACAAAACTTAAGAAAGTGCATAAGTGCAAAAGTGAAAAGTGGAAAACAAGGGTGATGATTAATCACACAGATAAGACTGTAAAGATCAATGATCCCTCTAATTATGTTAAGTGTAAAAAAATCAAATAGGTCAATACAAGAGACACAACTCTTAAAAGCGTTGTAAAGTGACAGACATACTAAATGTTACAGTGTAAACAAACAATTGTAGTAATGTAGCATTAGCGATTGAAAGGTTTTATAGTTATTTATCCCATGTTGTTGGTTGTTAAAGGAGAAGGCATTAGCAGTGCTTAACCATGTTTATTTTTCTTTTATTCAGGCCAATGCCAATAATTGTTATCATTAACAAATCATATGTAAAGGATCATAAAAAGTGTATTAAGCCTATAGGCAGAATAGAAGGTATATGTTACAACATAATACCAAAAAATACTTAAATAGAGGTCTCATATAAACAATATTTATGGTCCATTAGTAGAGCTTAATAGTATGGAAATGTAATGGTTATTATAGTAAACTAAATATTTTATGTTATCATTTGTCAAAAAATGAATGTAATCTTGGCCATGAAGGCAACATTTTTAGCTAGTATGTTAAGGAATTTTGTGTTAATTAATAAATATTGTTAGAATATGTTAAGGGAAAAAAATCATGTAATAATCTTTAAACAAATGTAATCAGGCAAAAGGGTTCAAAACAAAAAACCATTTAATAATTAATGTGAATTAGAAAATGATAATGAAATCAAATCTTAGGCCTAGGCCGAACATTTAATATAAAATAAGGTAGTGTCAGAAATGATTAAATTATAAAATCAATATAATAAAACAATAACAAAATAGGACTAAAATTTAATAAGGGACAAGTTTTAGAATAATTGTGAATCAGATTAAATTAATCTAACAAAAATTAAGTATTGTATAGTAAAAGCAGGGCAATATTATAGTCCAGATTTATAATTTTTGTAAAGGTGAAAAGACACCTAATATAAGGTTAACACATATAAAATTATATATCAAAATGTAGACCTTTATAAAAGGAACAAAACTATGTAAACTAATTTTAATTTAAACAAAAATTAACAAGGGAGTATTGACTGGAAAGGCAAGGATATCATTTTCGGTACTATATGCCGCTTGACCTCAAGTTCATGCAAACTGACCAATCAAAAACAGAGTTTACTGGTAAAAAAACCGTTACTAAGACGAGAAGAAGGAGGATTGTATTGTTAAACGCCAAGCCGTAAAGATCAAAGTCTAATAGCTGACGCTTTGAGTGAAGATAAAACAATCAAAATTATACTCAATTAATGTTCCAAATGAAACCATAGAAGCAGTAAACACACCAGAAAAATTAAAGAGAAGATAAAAGAAATACTACTAACCGATGGAAGCTTAACTCTACACAAACACCAAAAAATCATAGCGAGTGGGCTGATTGCAGTATACAAGGAACGTAAATATAACTCCGAAGTATTTTCATAACAACACTACACATAGATCAACTTCACTACACTATATAAACTACCTACAGTGATAATTGGAATAACCATTGCACATCAATATGGTGGTTAACAATAATAACATTTTATTTAAACAAAAAACATAGAATCCACATGACGCTTAGTTAAATGACCAGAGCGGCCATCTTGTTTGTTGGTTCATTCGCCAATGCTGGCAGAGTTAGTCGACGTAGTTGGTGAAAAAATATAACATTTATACTTGTAAACATTAATAATTAAGATTTATTATTTTATATGTAATTGTAATGTCTTGTACTCCTTTTTAAAAACATTTCTGACTTCTTAACTGGCCCAAAGAACCCAAACCCTGAGATATTTAATTTATATTAAAATTATTTGCAAATCATTGAAGATCGGATTCAAATACGAATCGATAATAAACTGTCAAGGTCGATCCAAGACCGAACCATTTATATTGTTTAACCAATAAGCTGAGAAAAAATAAAACAAACCAATGATTACCAATACCAGAGTTGTCATTTCATACGTGCAAGTAGAATAAGAGTTTGTTCACAGGTAATAGTGGGAGCGAGCAGGTACGCAAGGCAAATATAGCCTTGCCGGCGACGAAAAATAAACTAACCTACAACTGCCAACATACGGTTAGAGCCAATCGCCGTGTCAACCAGAAGTGCGGGAAAATTCAAAAGCACTAACCCACAAATACAAACACTTTCTCTCATAACAACAATAAATAATATATTAAAATATCTAAAATTCGAATTCTGTAACTAATCGATTCATTCAAGTGATTGATGTGTTGTACATCTGTACAAAGAGAGAACATCTGTTTTAAAAGAAAAATATAAAAATAAAGAATCCTTCCTGAAATTGATGAATTATTATTACTTGTTGATGATTTAGTGTGTTTTGAATAATTTATAGCGTACAGAGAGAGAAACGAGAGGAATACAGTGCTTAGAACAACTTAACCTATAATAACCGGCTGACTATAAACCACAGCGCAAGCCCGCGTCCAGCTGTCGAATAACGAGAGAAGAGAAAAGCAATTTCCGGCTCTTACTCTCCTCTCTTAATGCTTGGTACAGACTAGGCCTGAATAGTAACAACATAATCATCCAATATACTAACTAATATTGTACACTACTCTTTCCGAACAGATTTAATTATTACATAATATATTAGAGATAAGAACATACTATATCTCTCAATAATTTTTATTACAAATTAAAGCGTACAGCAGGTGACTTGCCACCAACAGAACAACATCACATTAACTTATTAATAAATTGTATATTAACAAACAAAGTGAATAAGGACAAATAGAAAATATAATAAAACAATTTTATTACAAATTGGCGTCCATCGCGGGGCTTAATTAGGCGAGAGTTTCGAAGAGTATCCAATAGATGCAACCCACACACGTCGAAAGTTTATATTTTTTTATTACAATATATATGTCGATTGGTGATAGTTACCTGGCGCAGCAGGAGTAGTAACAGTAGTGGTTGTAGCAGGTGGAGCAGCTGTGGTGGTAGCAGCAGACACAGTGGCAGGAGCAGAAGCAGCAACTGTGGTGGCAGCGGCGGCTGCGGCAGTTGCTGTGACTTTGTTACTGTGGTTGTGCTGCTGTACAGCCGTCGGGGGTGGCGACACGCCAGGCTGCGCTGCCGCCACTGGAGTAGTAGATTTACACTTGGCTTTCTTCTTGGTGAGCAACAACCTTAATCTCTCTCTCATTTCCTGGTAGTTCCGACTTACAGGCGCTACTGACGGCTGTTACAGCAAAACACACACTTAATAATATAAAGATAATTATTGTATTTTACTATGTTATGGTAGGAGCTAGTGTGTGTGATACTGTTATATTGTCAATTGGTGGAGGGGTATCCTACCAACTTGTAGCGGGTCAATTTTTGGGTGTTTTATTTTAACCGTTTGGGGCATTTATATATTTTTATTTATTTCATTTTCGGGCGGGCTTGTATAAAATAATGTAAAAATGTATTATTGTGCAACGTATTTGTCAGTATAACAGAACAGTGAAACAAAGCAATAAGACGCAGGTTGTTGTTGAGTCATGCGGCTGAAGCATTTACCCCCTTCAAAATTCTCAGAAATCTGTACTTGTGCAACAGCACACAGACGCAACTGTATCACCACAAATTCGAGTGACGCATCCAGCCAAAACAGGATGTCCTGGGACGAACAAAATCCAGAAATGTGCTTTTTGAGCGGCAGGAAGTCACATTAAACTCCGCCTACTGTTGGTGACATCAGCAGAGCAGACGCCAATATTGTACTCTGGTACCACACATATACCAGCTATAATCTATGCATAAAGTGGTTACGCCACCACAATTAAGCACAAACGACGACTAAAACCTGATGGCCGTGACTGCTCATTTCCCGCAACTCAACGAAGCACATTGCCCAGTTCGTCTCTGACGGTGTATAGCCGACACGCGAGCTAAATATGCTCGTATAATTTCATTAGTTTTTAATAATGAAAGTAAAGTAATTCTTTTCAAAAACAGTGACAGGATGGGAGGAGAGTTGTAGAACACTAACTTTTAAATTTGGAATTCAGTTTCGTCTTTTTCCGAGACATTTTCGATCTACCGCGGGCTGGCCATGAGGTCACCGAAGAACGCGTTATCGGTAGTGATATAAAAATTATGTATTCAATCGGGTAATTGGGGTTTAAGAACGGAATGTGAGTGATGAATGTGCAATGCTGGGCTGACCTATGTTTGTGTGTGAATGAAGTTGTATAATTGTCAATGATAAGGTAAGCGTAGAGTAAGTTAGGATGATCAGGTAACAACCAATATCTATATATGTTATAACTAATTAATTTCAAAGTTGAAGTTTATAAACCGTTTGCTTAAATGATTTGACAAAATTAAAATTATCAATTCTCTTCTTAACAATGTGTAGAGTTAATTATTTCGTAACCTCGCACTGTTTCTGATCTCGCTTCTAGAACTCTGGGGGGACCCTTAGGAAAAATGGTAAGTATAAGTGAATTAAATGTATAAATAAGTGAGTTTTTATACAAACTGTAAGCCCTCTCCAACTGTCCCACTTGGATCAAGAGAATCTCTAACACACACACGCGTTGCAACTTCTTGACAATACTGAACTTGTGCGAAGGCTAAATAGAATGAAGCCACTTAATTTAGTGTAGTGTGTCAAGTGACAGGCATCACAAGAAGAAAGTGATTAGTTTTTAAAGGAGTGTACCAGAGAATGCCCATCCTACACCTTGTAAATTTGTTATGAGATGTAAATTGATAGATGGGCTTACCCCAATCTCAGTAAATAGGAAAAAAAATCATGTATACAGTGCACGCACATGACATGGTGTTCTTTTGTTAATGGACTGCCATTTTGTTTGTTTGTTTGACATGGAGGGAAACCTTGACTGCTGCGCATCATGCTTTCACTGCTGAAACTGTGCCGAGGCACGATTTAAATTGGAATACCTCGACCTGAATTTAATTTGAATTGGCGCCAGCACAAGTTGTTTTTAAATTTGTCAGAGCGCTACGCTTGCTGGATCGTCGGTCAAGGTCACTGTGGCAGCGGCGCCAACTATCGATATTACGTGCGGCGAAGAAATTTAGTAATCTAAATCAGCTGTTACCATTACTTTGCAATTCGCTACCGTTAGCTGGGTACTGTGCACGAGTTCTTCCGTCTCATTTCTACCCCATTCTTGCTGATGTGAAGAACTGGTCCGGCGATGACGTTATTTATCTTTCTCATGCAGTCGTGAAGTGCTAAAGCGTCCCAGGTATATAGTTATATAATATATTATATAGTTATATATTTATCTTATATAACTATTATTCAATAAAGAAGGGGCATGTGTTTAATTAAGTAGGGAATGTTATGTTTGTAACTTAATTGTGTGTTTGTTGAGCGTGGATGGGTGTTACTTCAGGCAGATATGTGAGCACGTGCTGATAAAGTTTGACTATTTCAGAACTTGAAAGATTTAAATTGAATTAATAACCCACAAGGTAACTAGTACAGTAGAACATGAAGGTTAGACCAGACAAATCTTTGTAAACTTAATTTAATGTAGACATTTTGAATACTTACAGGTATTGATAGAAACTGTAATGGTAGACTCACAAGATCATTCTAAACTAAAAGTCAATTTAAATTATTCCTTAGGCTTTCACGGCCGGTGTCACTTGAATTATGAAAAATATCCGGGCTGTTTGGCCGTGGTCCATGGTTAAAATGCAAAACCAAACGTTTCGGCAGCACCACTGGCTGCCATCATCAGTGGAATAAGATTTCTGCACTCGGGGTGTTTACGTGCAGGCCCACAGTACTGTGGTATAGACCCTATATATATATATAGAGTCTATACCACAGTACTGTGGGCCTGCACGTAAACACCCCGAGTGCAGAAATCTTATTCCACTGATGATGGCAGCCAGTGGTGCTGCAGAAACGTTTGGTTTTGTTTTTAACCATGGACCACGGCCAAACAGCCCGGATATTTTTCATAATTAAAAGTCAATTTGTGTAATTGGTGATGTGTGCGTGAGTGGTGAAAGAGATTGTGAGACGAGAAATATATCGGGGTTAATGAAGTTCTGATGGCATATTATAATTATCATATATTATTAGGGTCCTCGCCCACTAGCCGAGAGTGATGGATTCCGATGTGGAAAACTAATCTTCTCCACTGGCAGAGCAACACACCTAAGCTCCATCGCCGTCGGGCCGACAAAGAAATGGCTGATTTCAGATCGATTTCACATCAACCCAGCTCATGATGAATTCTTCAACACAGTTCAACACCCTCGCCTTGTGCGTACATCATCTACCTTCAGATCACAGGTGGGATAAAACTTAATTACTTATTTAAACACAACTTAGAGACAGCAGTGGACACCCGTGATGTTGAAAAGAGACATTTTGTTAGACAAATTCGCCGCATGCGAATCAGTTATTCATGTTCCTGATTGTTGACTTTATGAATCTTTAATTATATTGTATCAGTACTTAATCTAAATACCAATTGGATACAAGTATATTGCCGTCTAAAAAGGCGTGTTCACACCTCAATAGTTATAACTTAATTAAACAAGGTCTTGCACAGGCAAGTCTGGCTCTGCCATTATGCAGTGGGTTGTAATCATACTACTCTAGTAGATTTTGTTTAAATGCAATTGATCATGGATAGGTAAATGGATCCTTAATGTAACTGTTAGAAAATATATGTGATGAATTGAGTAGTAATTCCAAGTTGTAATTAAAATTTGTGAATGCATTTTATACATGTACTGTTAGAATGATTGTATCAGCTGAGGTCATGTTCATGCAAGACTTACCTTGTTCTTTAATATAACGTTGTGTCTGTATTGTACGAAGGGTCTATAACAATTTAATAATTTATTAACGAATGCATTTATGTATTTCTATATATATATTGCAACGATACGTTTAGCATAAGTCTATGTATCAATCCCTGACTGAGGTATGATAACATATGAACGCACGTATCAGATATATAAGATGTAAATAATAAAAATAATGTAATAATTAAGCGTTAGGTATAAGAGATTATAAAAGAAATAAATGCATATTGAATTAAAAGCTTAGACGGTTTTTAATCGTAGCGAAGAGGAGAAACCGACACGCGCCAACTGGCAAAGGTGATGTCATAGCGACATGCCGCCACTTGTGTATCAGTCTGCGTGTGTGTGTTAGTGTACGGGTGTAAATGAGAGACAGGTTGAATTATGCAGACGAGGGTGGAAAATTTTACAGTTTTTTAAATACTGAACGAGAACCAGAAGTCACACTAATCAGCGACATATGTAAAAACATAGCTAGCACCTGGCGCTATCAGTGAAGACTAATTGGTCACTGATTTTGGGAACCGTTCAGCCACCGTGTGAAATTTTGCCATAACTGCCCTAGTTTACACACCTTAACATTCATAATTTGCATAAACAAAGTTTAATAATATACCTAACGATTTGTGAAATAATATTTACAAAAAAGTGTGCGTTTCATAGAAAGACGCATAGGTTGTAATTAGCAATTAAATCGACGCACGGACCTGTTCAATTTTGTCCAAACAGTTTCCAACAGGAATGGGACGGAGTCAGCAGTATAAAACCCCAGCGAGCGACACACTCTTTCTCAGATGAACTCAGATAAACTACGTGAAATCCACGCATCTCGCAACCGCGAATTTTACAAAGTCAAGTAATGTTTTTCAACAGTATTACATAACTTGAAGTGCGATGGAACCGGCAATACATCGGTGCAAGTATTAATGAAACACGAGTTATTTTAAAAGACGATAATATCGAATCTACGAGAAGTTGTAACGACGATGAACTTCAAGAAGTACGCATAGAACTTCGAGACAAGACAAGAAGAGGAGAGGAACCAGAACAGAATACAAGAGGACGCAGGAACAGCCACATGAGCTACATCCAGCCGTACGTCATCACGATGAGAGGTCCACGTCAGAACTCAGCATCCAGTAGACGGAGAGGAATTTCAACGACGCAGAGACAGAGAAGGTGATACCGAAGATGATCAACAAACTCGAGAGTCCGTATGACGGTAACGACAAAGTTAAATGGTTGCAGAAAAATGCAGGTGAAGTCAGACATTTATTTAATATTATAAATGACCTTGAGGTCTATCGAAAGAAGCTCTAGATTCCATATACAAGTTTACAAAGACATTAGTATATTTTTATTTTCCAGAATGAGTAATAAATAAGTTCAAAAAATAATTGAACAGAGCATATAAGTTAAATTTATTAATCTCATAAATAAATGGGCAATATAGAACCATATTTTATTATATTTTATTAGAGAATTAAATTCAAGTATGAGAGTTATTTAAATTGATGATTTTTAATTAATTGAGACATTAATAAGGTAATTAATAAAAGTAATAAAATGTTCTCCTATTGGTAATTTTAATGTTTAATTAATTAATTGTTTTATTAAGTGGTATATAATAAAAAAACCACACTTCCAAAGACAAGATAGTCAATTCCAGACATGTGAATCACGTATTATATTAATATATGTGTTATGTATTATATGTCTGTGTAAATATTTCAGGTCATATATGTTTTATGTTTGTATATAATATGTCTTAGAATATAAGAGATAAGATTTAAACAAGTTATAATTACATTATATTCGTATCAAATATAAGGGTTCAAATAGTAATTACCCCACACAAAATAATTAATATGATGATTTGAATTTTTTAAATAATAAATCAAATGAATATGATTTTATTAACACAGTCGAACTAATTTCACAACCAGTACTAAATCCTCTATACTCTTTACTTGTATTAAAATTATATAACGATATTCTCGTGCTTATCCACACTCAATCAACGACCAAAGCCTGCGACCCAGCCGGGGAACATCAAGGTAAATACTGCAGAAGAAGAGTATGCCTTCGAGACGTGGGTAAGTGTGCACAAATGAGTAAGAGCATATGTGCAAAAGTAAGTGTCTAAAAATAACGTTGTATAAGAATTGGCGTGCCCAACGGTGTGGCCCGACACGCAGAAAAAAATAACGTGTTGCAAAATATATGTTAATTATCATTACAAGTAAATGGCGCCCAGAATATAAATAAAAACCAGAATATAAATGAAGCACAGAATATAAATAAAGTCTAATAAATAATTAGCACAAATATTGTAGAAAGAATTAATAGTCAATTTATGTAATAAATAATATTACAAATTGTTAAATTAAGTACACAGAAAAAAAGAGTTGTGAAATTAATCCTGATAAATAAAAGAAATTTTAGATAAAGAAATATAGAGTCACGGTGGACCAATAATTAAAAATATAATTCATATAACGAATCAGTTAGGACACTGTACTCTACAATGGCGAAGCCAGCTATATGGACTTCGAAACGATGTTTAAACGACTTCAAGAGGAGTTGAAAATGAATAGTGCAGAACTAAGTGAAAAATTAGAAAATAAATTAGAAAGTAGCAATGCAGAACTAAGTGAAAAATTAGAAAATAAATTAGGAAGATTAGAAGATAGTAATACGAGATTAGAAACTCAAAATAGAAGATAGTCGTAATAGATTAGAAATCACTATTGAAGAAGTGAAAACTCAGAAAGTAATATAGAACTCATCAGTAATACTTTGAAAACAGAGCTTACTGCACGCGTTGAAGCAGTCGAACAGCGAGTTCAACAGTCACTTAATGAACAAGCTGTAAAGATCGATAGCAAATTCAAAGAACAGCGTGAAACTAAAGAACACATTCGACAACTGGCTGAACAGTGGAATAAAAAATTTAAAATTACGAAGCAGGAGCAAAACCTCAGACACAAAGATGTAAATGAGCGCATCCTGGACAACACCAACAGAACAAAGGAACTCACTGTGAGGACCGAGACAGTAGAAATAGCTGTGGAGGAGGTCACTACAAAAACTACACACCACTCCATGGAAATTAACAACATGAAAGATGGACTGCAAGAGGAGGTAGAAAAACTACGAGCGGAAGTCAAGAGACGACCAAGTGCTATAATGATGTGTGCTGCAAAAGTAGACGATCGAGAGATCAGTTTTAAAGGTAATAAATGGGAGAACCCCATCGAATTTTTACAAAAGTGTGAACAAGAAATGGCAACAATAGGAAGCAACCTAAGCGACAGAGACCGTATAGATTTTGTAAGTCGACATTTCCAGGAAACAGCATCCAAATGGTATACGATTGTTCGGGACCAAACAGAAACTTATGAACAGTTCAAGGCATCCTTCGAAAATCGGTACTGGAACATACATACCCAGAGAGAGGTATGAGACCAGCTGGAGTATGGGCGGTATTACGTCAACAGCAAACGTTCCATGGAAGATTACATTATACAGCTCGTCGAAGGGTGTAAGCATCTTAGACCAAGTTTCATGGAGCACGAATTAGTATTAAAACTAAGTTATCATTTTGACAGACACATTAGACTTGCCGTATATACCCAAGGAGTTAAAACCATTGAGGAACTTCTTATCCTTGTAACGCAATCATCAAAGTTTGTAAATAAAGAGTACGAAAGGAGAGACAACTGGCCGCAGCAGCAGCAGTACTCTACACAAAATCCAATACACCACAAATCGCCGCAGTTCGAGAAGAAAGAAGATAAGTGGAAAGAATATAAACAACCCTTTGAAAAAAGTAACCCGACTCCAAATAAAGGAGCGTACGCACATCCAGGTACGTCGAAAAAATACGTAAAACCGTACAATGCAAATGTACATAACGTTAATACAAATAATCATAATAATAAAAATAATTATGAAAATAAAATTGTGCAACAGCCAACATGCCTGTCAACGTCCAAGGAGGAAGGGGGTGATTGTAGAACAATCGACAAGAAGACTGTATGACTGCAGAAGGGGAACCAAGCGCCAGCACGGACAGGTTTGTTAAACGACCTGCTCACACATGATTTGCGTGACACCCTAAACAATACAAAACAGGAAAGAATGTTGTCTAACACCTATTGTCCTATGTTAGGGGGAAGAATAAATAATATAAATAAGTGTAATGCGGTTAAAATATTAAACATTACATATCAAACAGATGATAGAGTTAAATATTTGTTAAACAATATAGCAAATGAACAAAACAAAGACCTTCAAATAAGTCACATGAAGTTATCACCATTATCTAGTAGATATACAATAAAAAATAGTATATTGTATATCTCGTCAATTATGATTGGAAAATAGTCCTATCACCAGAGATGCTAAAAACACTAATTATACCATGTTATCAAAGTTTAGCACATGCGTCTGCTTTAAAATCCCATTTAGCTTTGAAGGAAGACTTCATTTTGAATAATATGTTTAGAAGAATAAAAGCAATCTTAAAAGGATGCTACGAATGTCAAACAGCATGACATCCGAATCTTCACACCTACGTAGATATGCAAAATATCAAGACACAGGAAAAAGGAGAATTAGTAGCAGTAGACTTCCTGGGCCCATTTCCGAGAGCTATTCACGGGGGTACAAAACACATACTTGTATGTATAGACTTGTTCACCAAGGCAGTTCGACTCTACGCTATTCGAAGACCCACCACTAAAAGTGTACTGAATGTCAAACTACACAAATACGTACCGAAGTATGGTCAAATCAAAAAGATATTGAGTGACCAAGGTAAACAATTTCAAAATAAAGCATGGGCAGAAACGCTAACTCAGCACGGCATACAACGAGGGTTAACGTCAATACGACACCCACAAGGAAACCTTGCTGAAAGGGTAAATAAAGAGTTAGGAAAACATTTACACATCTACTGTAATGAACAACATAACTGATGGGCAGAGTACATATCATTTTTTGAACAAGCTATAAATGCTACATACAGTGAAGCTACAGGATATACACCAGTGGAACTGGAAACGAATAAAAAACCTAATAGATTCTGGTCGAGAAACATTGATAAACCTCCAAACCAAAATCTGCAAATTCCATTGATTCACAAATATGACAATGCGAAGAAGAGGATGGAAAAACTTGGAGAGAAGAGGATCGAGAGGTTCAACAGAACACACAAACTCATCACATTCCATGAAGGAGAGAGAGTGCTACTAAGAAGCAATCCAGTGGGAAAACGAATCGACAATACAGCAAAGAAACTATTCAGACTGTACGAGGGACCCTACTTATTACAAAGGAGGAAAGGACGACACACCTTTATCGTCTACGATCCGACAATAAGAAAAACTATTGGAAAGTACCATGCATCAGCATTCCGAAAATTCTATGGGTGAATAAATAAAAAGTCAACTTATAAATCCATGGGAGGGACGTCAGGGAAAGAGTGAATAAAATTTTAAGAACCCTTATAACCACTAAGTGTGAGTTGTAATAAAAAAAATAAATAATTTCTGAGTAAAGAAATAAAATTTGAATAAAATTCAAATTTTATTTTACCCAGCAGGGGAATTTATGCAACGATACGTTTAGCATAAGTCTATGTATCAACCCCTGACTGAGGTATGATAACATACGAACGCACGTATGAGATATATAAGATGTAAATAATAAAAATAATGTAATAATTAAGCGTTAGGTATAAGAGATAATAAAAAAAATAAACGTAGTATTTAATTTTAAAATAAATAAATATTGTAAGTGAGCCTACATATGGAATTAAAAGCTTAGATGGTTTTTAATCGTAGCGAAGGGGAGAAACCGACACGCACCAACTGGCAAAGGTGACGTCATAGTGACATGCCGCTGCTTGTGTATCAGTCTGCGTGTGTGTGTGCTAGTGTACGTGTTGTGACGGTACGAACGTCCGTCTTAGGGAATTATGGTATTCAGGAAATTTTACTGTATTTTGTATTGTAATTATACATAGAAAGCATGGTTAGGACAACTCTCCCCATCAGTAACGAAACGACGCAGATTCTACAGTGTAAACCAAACCCAAGGTCGGAGCCTACGTGCATTCCACCACATCCGTTATGTATAACAAACAGAAAGACAATAATGAGACATGACGAAATCAGTTAAAAACGTCATAAGTATGACGTTACACAAGGGCGTTAGCTATGTAAAACAATGGAACGCTGACGATATAACACACACACATATGCAAAAACGGAACCAGTTTCCGTCCCATTTCACATCAGACATTCAGAGCGTTAACACGTTATAAAATTTGCTGGTAGTAAATCGCCAGCAGAAGTAAGGAATTTACAAAATGCAATTACAAGCAGTACTTCAGTGAGCTATTAAAATGTAATTAATTAAATTCAGTGTGTGACAACAAAAATAGACAGAATGCAGTAAAGCTTTCGGCAAACACGGCTGGAGAAGAGTGGACGTCTGGAGGAACAACGACACTTCAAAATACAGGAAAGTGCACATTTTATCAAAATTCATTATAATAAAATTTGAGCTCAAAATATAATTAAATTCAGTTAAAAAATGTATCATTGATCTATTTCTGGGGCAAAATGAGCATGTGTGAGAATGGATGAAAGCCGGCTTTTAAACAGGCAAAACGCCAAGAGGCGTTGGTTTGTGTTTTCGTATTACTAATAATTAATGTGTAAAAATAAATACTGCAGTATAAAAGATATTCCAGTTGCTTTCAGACAGTAAAATGAAAGAAAAACTTATTACTATAAAATGAGATTGATTAATGGTAGCAGACGGAAGTAAAGTAAGACGCCATTTTGGTTAATGTTACAAGACACAATAATTTTCGATGTTCATAAATGTAAAAAACAATGCAGTATCATTAAACAAAGTTTTATACCATCAATACTGTTGTTTAAAAACCCCGCTCAGTCTCTAATTTCGGCTAAAGAACTCTGGACCCTACAAAGAGAAGTGAATCGTATGCCTCAACCCATAATTATGGTGAGTACGATAAAATCAAATTTGCTCATATGTGTTAAAGTAACAAATGTCGCCAAGAATAAATGAATTTATTTATTTGTATTTGTTAATAAGTTAACAGTGTGTAAAAGAGAGACAGGTTGAATTACTGTCGAATTGCAGTCGTGAAGTGCTAAAGCGTCCCAGGTATATAGTTATATAATATATTATATAGTTATATATTTATCTTATATAACTAATATTCAATAAAGTAGGGGCATGTGTTTAATTAAGTAGGGAATGTTATGTTTGTAACTTAATTGTGTGTTTGTTGAGCGTGGATGGGTGTTACTTCAGGCAGATATGTGAGCACGTGCTAATAAAGTTTGACTATTTCAGAACTTGAAAGATTTAAATTGAATTAATAACTCGCAAGGTAACTAGTACAGTAGAACATGAAGGTTAGACCAGACAAATCTTTGTAAACTTAATTTAATGTAGACATTTTAAATACTTACAGGTATCGATAGAAACTGTAATGGTAGACTCACAAGATCATTCTTGATATTGAACCATACTGCCGGCAACTAAAAGTCAATTTGTGTAATTGGTGATGTGTGCGTGAGTGGTGAAAGAGATTGTGAGACGAGCAATATATGTCGGGGTTGATGAAGTTCTGATGGCATATTATAATTATCATTTATTATTAGGGTCCTCGCCCACTAGCCGAGAGTGATGGATTCCGATGTGGAAAACTAATCTTCTCCACTGGCAGAGCAACACACCTAAGCTCCATCGCCGTCGGGCCGACAAAGAAATGGCTGATTTCAGATCGATTTCACATCAACCCAGCTCATGACGAATTCTTCAACACAGTTCAACACCCTCGCCTTGTGCGTACATCATCTACCTTCAGATCACAGGTGGGATAAAACTTAATTACTTATTTAAACACGACTTAGAGACAGCAGTGGACACCCGTGATGTTGAAAAGAGACATTTTGTTAGACAAATTCGCCGCATGCGAATCAGTTATTCATGTTCCTGATTGTTGACTTTATAAATCTTTAATTATATTGTATCAGTACTTAATCTAAATACCAATTGGATACAAGTATATTGCCGTCTAAAAATGCGTGTTCACACCTCAATAGTTATAACTTAATTAAACAAGGTCTTGCACAGGCAAGTCTGGCTCTGCCATTATGCAGTGGGTTGTAATCATACTACTCTAGTAGATTCTGTTTAAATGCAATTGATCATGGATAGGTAAATGGATCCTTAATGTAACTGTTAGAAAATATATGTGATGAATTGAGTAGTAATTCCAAGTTGTAATTAAAATTTGTGAATGCATTTTATATATGTACTGTTAGAAATGATTGTATCAGCTGAGGTCATGTTCATGCAAGACTTACCTTGTTCTTTAATTTAACGTTGTGTCTGTATTGTACGAAGGGTCTATAACAATTTAATAATTTATTAACGAATGCATTTATGTATTTCTATATATATATTGCAACGATACGTTTAGTATAAGTCTATGTATCAACCCCTGACTGAGGTATGATAACATACGAACGCACGTATCAGATAAGATGTAAATAATAAAAATAATGTAATAATTAAGCGTTAGGTATAAGAGATAATAAAAGAAATAAATGCATATTGAATTAAAAGCTTAGATGGTTTTTAATCGTAGCGAAGAGGAGAAACCGACATGCGCCAAGTGGCAAAGGTGATGTCATAGCGACATGCCGCCACTTGTGTATCAGTCTGCGCGTGTGTGCTAGTGTACGGGTGTAAATGAGAGACAGGTTGAATTACGCAGACGAGGGTAGAAAATTTTACACAGTTTTTTAAATACTGAACGAGAACCAGAAGTCACACTAATCAGCGACATATGTAAAAACATAGCTAGCGCCTGGCGCTATCAGTGAAGACTAATTGGTCAATGATTTTGGGAACCGTTCAGCCACCGTGTGAAATTTTGCCATAACTGCCCTAGTTTACACACCTTAACATTTACAAAAAAGTGTGCGTTTCATAGAAAGACGCATAGGTTGTAATTAGCAATTAAATCGACGCACGGACCTGTTCAATTTTGTCCAAACAGTTTCCAACAGGAATGGGACGGAGTCAGCAGTATACAACCCCAGCGAGCGACACACTCTTTCTCAGATGAACTCAGATAAACTACGTGAAATCCACGCATCTCGCAACCGCGAATTTTACAAAGTCAAGTAATGTTTTTCAACAGTATTACATAACTTGAAGTGCGATGGAACCGGCAGTACATCGGTGCAAGTATTAATGAAACACGAGTTATTTTAAAAGACGATAATATCGAATCTACGAGAAGTTGTAACGATGATGAACTTCAAGAAGTACGCATAGAACTTCGAGACATCTACGAGGGACAAGACAAGAAGAGGAGAGGAACCAGAACAGAATACGAGAGGACGCAGGAACAGCCACATGCAGCTACATCCAGCCGTACATCATCACGATGAGAGGTCCACGTCAGAACTCAGCATCCAGTAGACGGAGAGAGGAATTTCAACGACGCAGAGACAGAGAAGGTGATACCGAAGAGGATCAACAAACTCGAGAGTCCGGATGATGGTAACGACAAAGTTAAATGGTTGCAGAAAAATGCAGGTGAAGTCAGACATTTATTTAATATTATAAATGACCCTGAGGTCTATCGAAAGAAGCTCTAGATTCCATATACAAGTTTACAAAGACATTAGTATATTTTTATTTTTCAGAATGAGTAATAAATAAGTTCAAAGAATAATTGAACAGAGCATATAAGTTAAATTTATTAATCTCATAAATAAATGGGCAATATAGAACCATATTTTATTATATTTTATTAGAGAATTAAATTCAAGTATGAGAGATTTAAATTGATGATTTTTAATTAATTGAGACATTAATAAGATAATTAATAAAAGTAATAAATCTCCTATTGGTAATTTTAATAAATGTTTAATTAATTAATTGTTTTATTAAGTGGTATATAATAAAAAAACCACACTTGCAAAGACAAGACAGTCATATTCCAGACGTGTGAATCACGTATTATATTAATATATGTGTTATGTATTATATGTCCGTGTAAATATTTCAGGTCATATATGTTTTATGTTTGTATATAATATGTCTTAGAATATAAGAGATAAGATTTAAACAAGTTATAATTACATTATATTCGTATCGAATATAAGGGTTCAAATAGTAATTACCCCACACAAAATAATAATTAATATGATGATTTTGAATTTTTTAAATAATAAATCAAATGAATATGATTTTATTAACACAGTCGAACTAGTTTCACAACCAGTACTAAATCCTCTGTACTCTTTACTTGTATTAAAATTATATAACGATATTCTCGTGCTTATCCACACTCAATCAACGACCAAAGCCTGCGACCCAGCCGGGGAACATCAAGGTAAATACTGCAGAAGAAGAGTATGCCTTCGAGACGTGGGTAAGTGCTCACAAATGAGTAAGAGCATATGTGCAAAAGTAAGTGTCAAAAAATAACGTAATATATATGTATATATATTTTGATGATCTAACTAAATATTCAGAGCAACTAGTACTTATGAATTTTTTTTTACATTTTGATGATGTAACTAAATATTCAGAGCAGCTAGTACTTATGATTTTTGATATAGCTTGGTGATGTATTGAAATAGCCAGAGCTACTGTGACATTACTATTTAATTGTATATCTCAATCATTTGAGCAGGCTGTTAACATGATTTCACATACATACTTATATATTTTGATGATGCTCTGAAGTGCTGTAACTTATTATCACCCATGTAAAGACTTGGTTATTAAACACTAATAAAAAGTTGTTGATGTTGACACCATCGTTTTAATTGCAAGTTCTGTCACAATGGGCCCCGCATATTTTATCTTCCGTCTAGACCATGTGTCTAGTTTTAAATTTTAAGTGACGCAAAAAAAAAAAAAAAAATTTGGGGGATGTTTCAAAACTTATTTTATTATTTCAGACTAACAATTCTACACTGTTGGTACACAGCAAATATTCGGGCAGTACATCATGGGAATGTGCCAGTGTTCAAGTTGCTTCAGATTAACAACATCAGCTTGTAACTGAAAGCTTGTGGGGAGGAGGGACCCACCAAATGGACAGTGTGCCCGACACCAAAAATGTTCATGCTGCAATCTTGCGTAGTCATCCACTCAGTGGCAGTCTACAGATTTGCAAATTTCTGATCGTTCATTCATTGAATATAAGGGTGAAAATAGAGATTCTGATGAAAATAAACTCCAAACTGTGTAAGAAATACAGCAACATTTGGTTGTACAACAAAGTTTTGCACAATTGTATGTCAGCTCCGTGAAAAAAAAATGCACAGATGGTACACACTTGATTGTCAGTTAAAGCATGTTTCGAATTATCGGGTAACAAAATTTGCATTATTGGAGCGACATAAACTGGCATCAACTACATGTCAAGCCCTAGTGCTGCAGGGTCCGTGTCACTGTGTGCTGTAGAATGTTCCCTTCCTTTGGAATTAGACAATGTCACCAGTGACTGTTACCTAAGGAAACTGCAAGATTTCTTTTTCCTCAAGTACGGATGTGGATGCTGAACATGGATGTGGGCAATTTATGGTTTCAATGAGTCGAAGTTACAGCAAACACAGCATGTTTTTTCTTTGTGACAGACGTTTTCACAGCAATTACTTTCTTGTTAAAGAAACATCTCTTGGCTGTCCAGGTCATCTGGTCTAACACATGCTGCTTTTTTTATGGGGATACCTCAAGCAAGTCTTCCAGATATATTGGAGTTGAAAGTCCACATCCCAATGTTCCTGGCAATATGTTATGAGCAGTAACAGACAGAACTTCCAATGCTTTTTTGAAGTATGTTGTGCAGCAGGGCGCCAATTGACAGGTTAGTGTCATATTCAAACACTGATTAATAAATGGCATTCACACATACAGAGTTATAAATAAAACACATTTTTTATTTACTGTCTGATATTATTATGCTATCGAAACTGCCACACCCGTTACAAATGAATCATGTTATTTTACAATGAGTGATTAACCTTTTAGGGTTTGTCACTATGTGGACTGATCACTGGATCCCAATTTCAAGTGACAACTGGAACTATACACGGAGAGACCAAGTGACTAACTTTCACATAAAGCCGTCAGCTCAATACATCACTATTCCACTTACAACATGGGAATTTAGTAACAAATTAATGTGTGAACTCACCACGCCATGACCAAAGACTTCACAGTAACAGCAATCACAGTGTCTTGAGTCCCTTTGCGTTGACGTTGACCTTTCAGAACAGCTGTCTTCCTGACTTGATTCTTCCTCTTCTTCTCCATCTGCAAATGTATTTGTATCACAATAGGAGACAAGCGAACACTTGAAACCACCAGTTTTCCTGATATTCTTATTATTACAACTCCTGATAATTTTTCATTAGCTTTAGAAACTTCATCTGTGTTCTGCAACTTTTGTTTTTTACTAATCCATAAAAAAACATGATTTCAACACTTTCAGACCTGGGTCCGTATGGTGTGTTAACACAGTGTCACGGGGTTCTTTTTTTAGCGTATTTCATTGTAATGCTACAATTTAACCAATTCTATTTTGTCAACTTTACCTTATGCTGTCTTTTAGTTCATTTCTTCCTCTTTAATCTGATGTACAACATTTTCAATATTAAAGTTACGATATAATACACTACAAAATTGAAAAAAAAATTTTTTTTTGAAGTCACAATTTATTTGTGTATCTCACTTTCAAACAAAAATTTACGATGTTTATATATAATTATTGGACACTAGATTATGCTACACATTATATTACATATGAAAAATAAAAAAGCTGTTATATTAAAAAAAAACCTAACAAACAACAAGTGTCCAAACACTTTATGCACAGCATGTGAACAAAACACAACTGCTTGCTGCTTATTCAGCACCATCTGTTAGATAACAAAACAACTACACGCTCTCATGGTCTCATACATAAAAGTGGTGCTGGGACATAACATAATCACGTACGGCCGTTACATTGTACAGGGATAGGTCTGAAAGTGTTTAAAATGAACACACTTAGGGTGTCAATAAAGAAATATAAACTTCTATTAAAAGTATAGAAATTTGCAATACATGTGTATTCCCGGTGGTTCAAATGTGTTAATGTAACTTGATTCAATGCCAATTTAAAACCGTTAACAATAATCATATAAATAATAATAATAATTATTATTATAAAAATAATTTAATTATTTTCAAATGCAAGTACAGTTGAGTCTTGGTAGCTCAACACTTGGATAATTCAATAATTTATATGGACATATGTGATAACCTGATTTCTGAAACTTGTCACCTTATTAATAACTTTTTTTCTACAGTCATGTAAATTTTATATCTCTGTTTGTCACAGCGCCAGATGTATCAATGATGTAAATAACTACTGTTTGTTCTAAGTGTGGTGCAGCTAATGATATCATCTACTGCTGCAACTACAGTTCACACGGCATTATGTGGTTTACACACAAATTAGTGTATATAATTAATTTTTTTCTATGTATCAAATACAGCTTCACAGATCCTACTGACACATTACTGCAGTTAGTTTTTTGGTATGACTGCTGTATACCAATACTAAAAACTGTTGCATCATTAGACCAGCAGAGAATGTACATGTATGTAATGGAATTCAGGCCCCATCTCTTTCAGACTACAAGTGACAAAAATGAATAATAGTTTGATTAAAACATAAGTGAAAAAGTTTCAGATACTTACGGTCGGCACAAGCAACTCTCTTGATGGGCTCAGCATGTTTGTGGCAAGATGGAGGTGTCGCGGATTTCACTACATCAGGCAGGGATTGATGTATCCGATTAGCATGTTCACTGTGCGGAGTTTGCGTAGTGCTGTGTCGATGAGGCTTGACTCTTGCCCCTGATCAGTGCATTAAACTTGTTAATATACAAAGTTACATTAAAATAATACACTAATAAACTACTACTGTTACTAATAATACTAATGCTAATAATAATAATGATACACTACCCTAATGTTTGGTGTCTGAAAAATCATAAATGACTGCATTTATTTCTGGCCCTACAGCCACTTCGTTACAGACTCAGAGTAACGAAGTCTCAAACAACCATACAAGTTACAGACTCAACCATACAAGCGTTTTCTTCCAATAGCCAGACAAAATCAAAGAATATAATTGGCTCTCAATTAAAGTATTATATTCAGTGGTTTCTGTGTTGTTGTCAGATTAGAAGGGAACAAGATGTGAGACAAAGTTGCATGAAGGCACTACAATATGTACCACTACAATTTGAGTCACTAAAGAAAATCTTCAAAACCATAAAGTAACAGAAAAATACAAAGAAGAATCTGACAATGTGGCTGCCACCGAGGAATGGAGAGACATCGATGGAAGCTGGCATGACACAACTACAAGAGCAAAGCCAAGAAGGGCACAACAGCATATACCAGACTACCAAATGAACAATACGGGCAAACAAGACAACTTCTCCTTAGGAACAACATTTCTGTACTTTTGTTTCAAGGGTTATAGTTCCCAAAGACAATGAAGGTGTAAATTTTAACCTGAGTAGCGAGTTGTTTACTATTACTTAATGTAAGAGTGTTAAACCAAAAAGAACAGGAAAATTGTAAAAATAATTATTTTTATTTACACTTTCATAAATGACATTAAGGTTGTTTTTTGTATAATCTCCTTCTAGTTTTCAGTACTTAGGTTTCAAATTCCTTGCTGAAGGTTTCAGTTTCATGTGAGGTCAGTTTTGCAGTTTCAATGGCCTCTTCAAATGAACAAAAATTGTTTCCTTCCACGTCTTCTTTCAATGGACCATGAAGATTTGAAAATCGCTTGAAGCCAGGCCACTGTATGGTTAAAGTGGTCCAGTAGCTCACCACACCCAAAACCTTGAAGACAAAGGGTTGTTTTGTTGGTCAAATGAGGTCGATCAATGATTGTTCTGAATCAAAATCATGTTTTTAGGATTTGAGTTTTGGCTCTTCAGTAATCACAGTCATTGTAATTAGGTCACCGTGGAATGGACGAAACTGTCACCTTCCATATCCTACTATAGTGCCATGTCACCATCAGCTGCCTGGAGAACTAGGATTTGTGATAGTTTTGTTAATTCTTCGAGTACACACAGTTTAATGCATAATTAGTTCCCTGTGACAAGTTTTTTTTTTTACCTCTGTATTTAAACAAAGATGAATACTTACTAAAATGTATTGCTAAAAACATAATTTTCCCTGATCAGTATTCTTCTGAATAAACTATTTGGAATGTCTATTATCATTTCGTATTTTGCAAATAACAACTAAATACACATTTGTAGTTACGTTATCAGTAATTATGAGAAAAACTTCTTCAAAACTGTATGAGTTTACCAGGACCAAAGTATCAGTCATAATTTATCAGCCATACTTGTAGCAGCATAAACATATGGTAAAACTCAAAAATCAATAGTATAAAATTACTTTCTACACAAAAACAGCAACTCTGAACATGATGAACTCCATTTGAATATAACCCACACAGAGAATGTAAATATGCATGGATTTGCAACTGTGTTGACATTCTTTTGTACAAAATGATGTCACCGAGTCCACAACGTGAACGTTAAAACTAGAAACTAAATTGCAAGGAAACTTCTGCAAGCTCTATGTAGCGTATTACACAAGATTGACACCACATTATATCATCAAATCCTTCCACAGAGCAATATTGGACTGCTGGTGCTCAAAAGTGTTATGGGATACTTTGTTGCTTTGTCTAGGGTTTAAAATGATGACCCCCTCCCATTTGAGAGGTAACATTTATTACTTGTGTCAGAAATGATGCTCTCTCTCATCTTCCCAATGTTTGAAAAGCTCCTATAAAAGTTTCAACTCATTCTCCTTGTTCCTGTCAGTGATGTGGAACCCAGTGAATACAGACTTTTCAAAACTGTAGAATAATGCCGATCTACAACTTAAAATCCATCTCTCTTCCAACTTCATCAATAGTGCCACTGTTCTTTTGAAGTGAAAAGCCAAAATGAAGTTTTTTTCTGTAGTTCACAAAAAAACAGCAACTTTTAAAGTGATCAATCCATTCATAGATCTTGTTATCACTCAAACTATACTATCTTCATACATTGCTGCTGCAATCTACAGATAATCTCTGCAGGTTCCACCCATTTTGAGTTTACGAAATGTCTCCAATGTATGCTAGCATTTCATTGAATGTTATCAAGCATTTTGGTTCTTGTTTCTGTTGTCAGATTACACCACCAACTGGAGACAGTTGTCTAGTTTGTTTACATTTTGCGTGTTCATCATGTGAGCTACATTTTTGCTTGTGAGTATTTCGAAGTTATTTCATGAATCTTTTGAGTGTTATGTATATTTGTGAGAGTATTATTCAGCATACTAGTATACTGCTTATTATAAAATTGATATAGTATAAATTGTTATCATCTCAACTAGATGATAACCTAGAAATAACGATACAGTCGTAATGTTATGTAGTACATTATACATGCTATTCCAACTTTTCTTTAGTCATTTCCAAAAATGTTCCATTCTTTTCATCTAAACTAATAATAGACACTCATTAACACCGACGTTATGTTTGGATATAAATTCTGGCCCAACAGTTTCCACTGCTCTGAGAGTTTGCTTGTCGATCTGGGTCTAAAATTTTATCACTATAAAACATGTTGTAATGTGTAATTTTTGCAAGTTTTATATACTTTTTCTTTACTAAAGACAATAACTGAGTTATAAACAAAAAATATGAGTAAACTCTAGTTGAATATAGTTTTTAGTTTAATTAATATGATTTAAAAAAAAATGTCTCTAAAAATTACATAAAACATCTCAATCTTATATACCTTTACTTGAATATATAAAACAGATAATAATAATATAAAGAATATATTCATAATAGGAATATCTGATTATTTGGATTATCTGATTAATAGGATATGATAAAACATTTGGTGTAATTATTTTTTAGTAATAAATTGTAGTAAATATTTATGAGAGTTTCAATACAGTGGGTATTTTTTTAAAAACCACTCGTCACAGGGAACAGTCTATGTATAAACAGAAAGTGTTACTCAACAGTCTATCTATGCTCAAAGTGTTATAGCTTTTGTTAAAACAAAGGTGTATATAATTAAACCACTAGTCACAGGGAACAGTCTATGTATAAACAGAAAGTGTTACTCAACAGTCTATCTATACTCAAAGTGTTATATCTTTTGTTAAAACAAAGGTGTATATAATTAAACCACTCGTCACAGGGAACAGTCTATGTATAAACAGAAAGTGTTACTCAACAGTCTATCTATGCTCAAAGTGTTATATCTTTTGTTAAAACAAAGGTGTATATAATTAAACCACTAGTCACAGGGAACAGTCTATGTATAAACAGAAAGTGTTACTCAACAGTCTATCTATGCTCAAAGTGTTATATCTTTTGTTAAAACAAAGGTGTATATAATTAAACCACTCGTCACAGGGAACAGTCTATGTATAAACAGAAAGTGTTACTCAACAGTCTATCTATGCTCAAAGTGTTATATCTTTTGTTAAAACAAAGGTGTATATAATTAAACCACTAGTCACAGGGAACAGTCTATGTATAAACAGAAAGTGTTACTCAACAGTCTATCTATGCTCAAAGTGTTATATCTTTTGTTAAAACAAAGGTGTATATAATTAAACCACTAGTCACAGGGAACAGTCTATGTATAAACAGAAAGTGTTACTCAACAGTCTATCTATGCTCAAAGTGTTATATCTTTTGTTAAAACAAAGGTGTATATAATTAAACCACTCGTCACAGGGAACAGTCGATGTATAAACAGAAAGTGTTACTCAACAGTCTATCTATGCTCAAAGTGTTATATCTTTTGTTAAAACAAAGGTGTATATAATTAAAACAAAAACAAATGTCAACAAATTAAAATCATTAAGTATTTTAATTTTTAGTAACTCTGTTGTAGTAACAACTCTGACATTATATTGCACTGATAAAATTCCATTTACAGTTTACACGGAATATGTCCTTTGCCAAATGAAATCAAGACTGGGATTATCTGGTTTAATACAAGCTTCCATTGCGTAACACATAATGCACGTTTACTCAGTTTTAAAGTCAAACTACACATGTTTAGAATTTAAGTGTTGTTCAAGAATTAAACTTTATTAACAACAAAAATTTAAATTTGATAAACAAACACTTGGTTTAGTCCTACAGATACTTTCTATTTTCCTGACAACTGTTCCATCATTGTGTCTATAGAACTAAACCAACTGTCGAGTGACAATTCAATCAGTATAACAAAATTTACATTTCAATTATTACACTATTTTTGTTCTCTACGTTCTTGTGTTGCCCAGCCATGAAACTTGAGGGAACTAAAATATTTAACAGTAAGTATTCTGTTACCTTCAATTATAACATACAAATTATAAACTATAGTAATAATATAATTTCCATTTGTGTAATTTACTAACGTGAAGGTTTATTTAACGTTGGTGCTGGCGTTATAGAAGGCGGCGGATCCGGTCGTTTCGGTGGAGGCACAGGTGGAGTTGTAGGGCGCAATACTGGTGCTGGTTTTATTTCTCCAGCTGATAATGGCTGATAACCAATCACAAATAAATGTACTCATTACAATACATACACGTTCTTAGCATTAACAGTGGTACAGTCAACATTCATTTTGCATCTAAAATTGTCTATTAGTTTTACTTGTAACCTACGTTAGTATCACTTATTCTCTCTCACTCTCTCTCTCCAATTTTGATTACAAGGACTGATCAAAAAGTTCATGCAGTTCCTACTTATTTTAAAAATTATGCAATTTGGATAAATTATTCTTGAACAGTACACGTTATTTACTACTGCACCTAGTGATGAAATTTTGTGGAACACAAAAACATAATCTTCATCTGACAATCACAATTTTCAACTCATTTATGGCAGTCTTTGAAGCTATCAAAAGCCTGCCAAAAGTGGTTTACAAACCACTTATTCACGCACAGCAGTCTTGACAGAACCCGTCTGAATATGTTTATCAGGATAAACAGTATGTCTCATAGTTTACACAAAATTGAATCCATATTCTTCAATCTTGCATTGTACAATGACAAAAATCGCCTAATACACCTCAGGACGACTTACTGAATTAGCTATGAAATCTAAACTATGCATCAAATAAGGCTAAACTTTTAGACTTTCATTAACATGTGTGTACATAAAATCAGTGTAATTTGCAAAATTACACAAACTTTTTGAGCAAACCTCATATGTACAAAATGAATCTTGTAAACATTTTGTTGTGTCATGAAAACGATTAAACAAAATGATATCCACATATTAGGCTGTAAATGCCATGCCCACTTGAGCAGACTCTCATCTTGGTGCTGAAGTAATCCCCAACAGGGTCTGTGAATGTGTCTTATTTGTAGCTTTACCAAGTACAGTACTTGCTGTGGAATTATTCAATGAAGTAGCTATCCAATTAATCACATACACTATGTAACGGGACAGTTTAGCCTACCCAGGGGTAATATGGGGAAAAGTGGTCACGACATTATAATTGTAAAATTTTATTTTGAATAATAACGACATACGCAAGTGAATGAGTTAGTGTCAAGGTCACCAGCGGAATGCAAACGAAGCAGTTATATTTAGCAGTATGAACTTTGATCTATGTAAAACAGAAGTCACGCCTGATAACGTCAGGGCCGATCCCAGCTATACGTCCCTGCTGGAAAGTCGATCCAAATTAATAACGCCGTCAAAATTGGTTTCAAAACACATTTAGAACAATAGATTGAAATCATGTGACTCCCCTGCTACTTCAGAAATTGAGACAGTAAAATTCGACCCAGTAAAGAAATACACCTTGTGCCGGCCGGTCGCTAACAAGTTCCGGAATAAATTACGGGCGCGCGCCCAACACCGCATGTATAAAATGTGGATTAACAAAATTTTAAATGAGTGAGATAAACATTTCATTTTGAAGACGAACGTTAAAAAATTAAAAGGAAAACGTGAAATGTACGGAGAAATCGGGAGTGCGTGCAACAGTTGAAGTCGTGGGAAGGATGTCAGATAAGTAACAGAGTGATAGCAAAAATAAAATTTTCACCAACATAAATAAATTCAATATTATATATTGTAACTCACCGCTTACGTATCTCTTTAAAATCTCATCACACCTTGATTATCTTTTATTTAACTTCGGTTAATAATTTTTAATTTTAATTTAATTGGTTTAATTTGCATAATTCGTTTAATGAATTTTTATTAGTTAATTAATTAAATATTGTAATCTCTGTTAATCGAATGTGGTTCACTTCGGAGTTCACTTGAAGTTCAGTAGCACTTCCGTAGACTAGATCGTCTGTGTACAGTAATGTGTTGTTTGACAAAATTATTAAGTACTTAAAACCTTCACGTACCTTTGGTGTAGCACTGGTAGGTTAGTTCTGTCTGTACTAGTAGTTCAGATGTTCTCAGTATGTTATGATACTGTTGGTTTGTCAAAACAGTATAACTGCACTGTTTGTTAGTAAGTGAGCTAAAATGATTTTACTTGGGTGCCATATGGAATCACAAGTTCTTATTCCATAAAAAGAATTTATTCAAAGAACAAAAATAAATAAATTTAATTGATGTTAAATTATTTCTTTGATTGAGTATTTAAAATAATTTATTTAATTATTTTTCTTATGGTTTGATATTGTTTTTAAACTGTTGGTGCTTCACACGTTCAGGCCGCCAACTTGATCGTTTGAGTGCCTTGAAATCACAACTCTTTTAATTGAGAAAAATAATTAATAACTGTTTCAATAATTGTTTACAACATTTGGTAATTAACAATTTACTTGTTTATTGCTCACAAGGTGCTTACTTTTACTTTATACATTCGAATAAACAAGAATAATTGCTTATAATCTACCTGGCTTTGATCTTTCCTAACCCAGAAGGTTGGCAATGATTACTCTACTGGTTAGTTTGTTTACAAAATATTTATATCTCAAGGGTGAATTCTTTTAAACTACAGAATAAAATCCCTATGCCTTGATTTACGATGCTTTACAAGGTTTGAATTAAATATGTTAGACACTTTTAAAATATTTAAATTGATTTACGAAATGTTTGTTTAACCTCTACAAGTTTGAGGTTAACTACGGTTGGTCTAGTACATGAATTATTATATTTGGAATCATATAATTCCTATAGAAAAAGTATACACAATGCTTATTACTTATCTTATTAATGTTTTTGTGTCAGTACAAGAGTGTATTATTTATTATACTAATCACATAATATTCGTACACTGTAATGATATATTGAACGGCACTCCCTGTATTATAATCGCTTGGATTATTTTTAATTGTACTTTACGATCGGGTGCACTGATCGTACACTTCACTTTCACCCGTAAGAACGATTATTATTTCTTGAAACTTAATACTGGGTTAGGTACTTCACCTAACCTTGTTCTTTTATACCACACAACTAGTAAAAATTAATACTGCTTGTTGCGATGCACTTTTAAAAGCATTTACTTCTTCACTTCTTGTTGTTTAATTAGATTTGATGATAATTTTGATCTGTAGTCCTGTAGTAGCTGCTGCAATGGAATTTGACAAAATGTGTTTCTCTTCGCTATTACAATCGTATATATAGTCTGCTGAAAATGACGGTAGGTCGTGACAATTAATTTTTGAAGTAATTTTGTGATTGGCTAAAAATGACGTCATGATGCGGTCATTCTATTTTTAGCCCTTACATAATTGTTTTAAGCATGGGTGTTATCGTTGTTTGTATCCCTCGTAACCATCCAAAATTCACAAAATTTATTATATTTACGTTTATATCTCAGTTATACTAATTACAAATTTGATTCTATTACTAGCATCGTATTGCTCATTCCTTTCTGGTTATTTTGATATGAATAGAGGCCAGTTTGGATACATCTTTCATTTATTAAAATCTATCTTAATGAAAGCCTAACTTAAATATTGCATTGTTTTCCAATGTCTTCTGCTACGTTTTGCAGATTCTATTTTAATATTTTTTAACATTGATTCAACTCTCCTTAATTTCTATTTTGAACATAATAATCTTATTGAAATTAACTTATTATTATTTAAAATTGTTGCATCCAGCTGAACATTAACAATTATTATAACATATTTGTTTATTATTATTCCAAGGCTTCTTTACTTCATTATTACTTATTCAACATTATTCTTAATTCCTATACATATTATACTAGACATTGTATGGTGTCTTGCACCTTTTTCATTATCATTATATCCACATTTTCCTATACTCTTTATTATACATGATTATGATTTTCATAATCTGTTTGGTCATCATTGGTTTGTCTATCATTTCAATTTTCTTTTCATTATGGACTCCACATGAGTAGTTGTGAGTCATTATTTGAGTTATTATCATATTATTTATTATTCATTGCGTTATCTACACTCATCTTATGCCAGTCTCCTAGTTTACATAATTCATAATAGGGCTTTGTTTACCTTTACTGATAATGCATCTTTCTACAATAAGTTACACTTTATAACATTTTTAAACACATATAGTTTTTACATTGTTGATTACATTGATATCATATTATTATTAGAACATCTACAATTTGTTCTCTCATTATTTATTCTATTAGCATTATTCATTATGCCCTTCTTTGAAGGTTGATCTAACATTGAGATTATAATGTTAACCTTATTTTAATGGTTTATTTATTAGAATTCTTTCATAGTTCATGATTATCAATAATACATTTTCTTTTGTTTGTTATTCAAATTAATACTTTGCAATTGCTCAGGTAATGTGCTGTTTACACTCTAATACATGTTATAAATATTATTTCTTTCATCTTATACTACGTATGGTGTTTTACTTTATTTAATGGTTTGTTATGCTCACTTAAACAATCTATTTGGCAACTAGTCTTTTGTCATTTCGTCTCTGTCAAATCGTCTGGTTATGTTGTATTATCTTCACTCTTCTGGTCGTTTTAAGATTATGGAATGTTTTGTGGCGTTACAATATACATCTTATTAAATTGGCCAATTAAATAGCAAATGAATTTATTCAAAGAAAAGATGAGGGTTAAAAAATGAAAATATGTACCGCATGAAAGTGTGTGTGTCTGTGTGAATGTACAGAATATATAATAAAGAAGTGCTGGGTTGCGATTTAAAATTAATGATTTTTACTATGAATTCTATTTTGTTAAAGAGTAAAAATAATGGTAGTAATTAATGCCAACTTGATTTTCATGAGTTACGCCTCATTGCCGAATAAATAATGTGATTTTCATTCTTTTAAGAAGGTTTTAATGTGTAAATGTTATGAATAAGAATAAAGGGTAATGGTATCTGTAGAACAAAAAACGATTCATTTCCTGAAAACAACCTAATTCTGTTCTTCCAGTTCGCTTATCCGAACCCTGGTGAGTAACAAAATTTTATTTATGGTTGGTACTAATATAAGATGGCGGCCGAGTTGAATGACGAGGCTGAATTTTGTAAACACAAAATAAAATAAACAAAGTGTAAAGTAAAAGTTAGATTACAATTGGCGCTTCCGAACAGGTACATTTACATGAATACGTTTTATGTAAATATAGGCCTACTTGAGGGAGCAGAATGGGTGTTTGAGGTAAATGGATGAAAAGTGTATGTACGTTTAAACAGACGTAGAGTATAAGGTTATAGTATGATCATGTGTAGTGTGGGTAAATAGAATACTTTGTTATGTAATAAGTATGTATTATATATTATTATGAACCGTTCGCCGTCCGTCGTTCTTAACGTCTTCTGTAAAATGTTGAAGTGTGTCAGAGTGTAACTTGTGTATGTGTGTCTTACCAATTCATCCTCGCTCGGTAACGTAACTTACGATGCTAAGAGTCCGTAGCGAACGTACGGATAACCAGGTATCGTAGTCCCGATCGGAGGTTCACTAGGAGTGTATAATTCCCGGGTGGCACCAAATTTTTTAATTAAAACAATTAAAAATGTATTATCAGCGATTCTGCTCAGACGGTGTGAAGGATTCAATCTGTCCCGCCGTTTATCGAGTTGTATGATCGAGCCGGCAGTTGCCGTATTCGCTGCTTGAGCGCTAGTTATCACGTCAGAGACGTTCGCTGTAATTTATAATTTTAAGAATACACTTTCCAACTGAAAATAAAACACATTTTTATATACACAGTATTGATTTATTAGCGATTTGATATTACCGTTTTCATAGACACAAGCTATATTTGATTTCTTATATAATTTTGCACCAGTTATTTCTTTATGAGACTGTAATGGGGCTAAAAGGAGGGGTTTTTGATTTTATTAAAAAAGCGTAAATTCATTTTCATCTGTGTGGCCAGCCACGTGTTAAACAAAAGCTTTGTTCAGACAAAGAAGTTGTGAGGTGTAGCTGTGTGATGGAATGCGTCAAGGTGCAACCACGCAATGTAATTCTCAGAACTGTAGTGTTCAGTAACACGCGCAAACACCAGCAGGTGCGCAACCGACGCCAATTTGGTAAAACAATATGGCCCAGAGACGATGTTTTTTCACCATGTGCTTTCAGCAAGGCGGAAGTCTTGACGAAGTCCCGCCTACCTTTGTGACGAAACCAGTGGACACTAGATTTCGTCTACTGCCAACACCCACAAATAACACGTGTTGTGGGTGCAACGACGAAGACCTTAGCAGCAAAGGCGGTGAACGGCGACGAAATTTGTTAGCATGCAAGGCAGTGATGTCCGCCCGCATGAAAAGGCAGTCGAGATACCGTCGCGGCCTCGGCCGGACACTCGCTACGACTCAGTGGTCCCAAGTAAATTATTTAAAAATGTAAAAAGTAATAAACCGGTAACAAGTGAACGTACATCAGAATGGAGTTAGTGCAGTGAAGTGAAGAAAGTTAAGCGTGGAAAACTAAAACTTTTGGACATACTTTCAGTGTTACACAACGATGGATAAGTAACAAACAATCGTAATATTTTATAATTTCATAAAAGTTTAATAATAGAGAGCTCGAAATAAATGGGGTTTTAAAGAATGAATGTGAGAGTATAGCAAACTGGGTTAGCCTTAATATTATCAAAATTAAATGTTGAAATAGATATAAGATATGAAATAAATGGTTTATGTTACAGTCAGATTTGAGTTAAAGAGGGATAGTCACTAAAATATAGAGTAATAATTTATTTCAGAAGAATAACAAATAATAGAAGAAATTAAAGGGTCATCTTTTATATAACCATGTGTTAGTTAGTTATTTCATAATTACCACTTCCTAGTTTTCTGTGCTGATAAACTCGTCTAACGTTTTCGGGGGTTTTCTGAAATTAAAAGAGCAGTCAGATAGCGGGATTTTTATAAGGGCAAGAGTGTAGAAGGTTTCGATATATACCCAAAAAATATCGTGGCGACCTGGGCAGTTTAATAAGGTAAGTTTAACGGGGACTATGACGGTAAGTAAAATTCTGGCAGCGGTGAGTATTATATGATGAGTGTAGTATTTTTTAAATAAAGGTAAAAGACAAGTATCTTTTTCTATCTGGGTTTTACAATCGATTTTGAACGTGACTAACATAAACAATATGTCGTTCTCCCAAAGTGGTAAACAAATAATTTCGTTCAAATGTTTTGGATTCTTTTGATCACGTTAAAAGGCTCAGATGCAATTACAATAATAAAAATACACAACCTTACAATGTTTCTACTTAAATATTGTAACGTGTAACTATAAATGGTTTGTTGAAGTGTAGTAGAAGTGTTTTAAAGCGTACATTAATGCTAGGTTATCTTTATAATTTGACCAATATACAGTGTCTTAATATTTTTATTTAATCTTTGAAAGAGAATAAAATTCATTCAGTGATATTTCAGAATATAGTGAGAAATATTCAAAGTGCGTTATTTCGGAAGTTTAGATAATTTATTGGATACTTAACAGCTTCGTAGCATGTTGGTCTGGACTGAAGGAATGTGGCCGCAATATAATTCAGTTTTCGTTTATTCGGGCTTCGGGCATCTTTTTCAAAGTATTTAGATTCATTTATTCACTTCGTCTTGAAATAAAACGTCTTCTCCATCAGGTAATTGAGTTCAGTGGTAGTCAGCCTCCTTCTCGTTCAATTTTGATAACTTGTTTGACTTTTAAAACATTTTAAATAAGAAAATAGGTTGTTCTGAATTCTGGCGTCTGTTTTTCCTGAGCGTCACTTATTGAGTAATGATATTCAATGGTAATTTTGTCTTCAACCGTGGTTTCCATGGTTACCAAAGCATTCTGATTGGGCTAGCTTGATATAAATCCATTGTTATCAAAATTTGAATTGTTTTCAAATCTTCCTATATCTTCCGACTTCCTTCCTTCTTAAGTATTAATTATTAGCACTGTCATTTGTATTTTCTCACAAAGATTATTTTGGTATCCCACAATATTGGGTTTTTCATGTTTTATAAGTTTACAATTAATTTAATATTTACTACTTACATTTCTCTGTTCACATAACTCTTTATTTTAATATTTTGTTGTTAATAATATTTACCATTTATATCCTTGGCTAATTAGTCACCTTGGATTTGTTAATTATTTGGCTATTTTCATACACTTAGTATTTGTTGATGTTTGACCGTTAGGCCTGTTTCAAGTCTAAGTAGCCATTACTGGTTTTTGATTATTTCATACACATTATATCTCATCTTGTCCTAGATCGTTATTTTGTTTTTCTAATTAGGTTTATTATCTATGGAGGTGTTTTGGTTCAGTCTTTGTGTGATTTTTGTGTGTTACAACTGTGTTATTCAATATTTCTTGCTAATTATTTACTAACGGTTTTCTCTTTTATAACTCAAACATTGTTTTCTTTTCTTATTTTTTAATTACTCTGCCAATGTCAATAATATGGCTATTAATTACTACCTATTCATCATATAACATTTAGGTCTATGTTTGGGATAATTACCCAATCCATCTCCTATTCATAAACAATTGTTTATACAATTAATTAACACTTATTATTTAATATTGGTGTACAATTCATTACTTTTGATTTATTGTTCGGGTGATAAACAATCTCACCTCTATTGAACTTGTTTCATTACTCTCCCCTTATAACATGGGTATTTACTTATGGTTATGACATACTTATTTTATAAAACTCTTTGCTTTCCTTTCCATGTTAACATCATCTTATTACTTTTTCTTGTGATTCTCACCTTTAAATTCTACAATACATTCTTAAGTTCTATAACAATATTACTTTATAATTATTACAGTTAATATCACTCTTCAGTGTTCATTATTACTGAATCAATGTTTTATTTTAAATATTATTCCTACTAATTTTCTTAAATGTTATTGTTCACTATTAAATCTTAAACATTGGTTATTTTTACTAAGTCTTTATCTTAGCCTTCTCTATTCTTACTATTTTTATTACTGACAATATTTTTATTTATTTATCACTTGCACGTTTAAATTATTTTGTGTTAATTATAATTTACTTAGTGTTTCTTTTTCTATCATTTCACTTTATGGTAAATTCACTTTCACTAGGTTAACTTCCGTTTACTTCTCACTATTTTACTCTCTTTCTCTACACATATTATATATAATTATTAATATCATGTCTTTCTCTATTAACAACTTACACGTACTCCTAACTCTTTGGCTAGTGTATTTTTAGCTATCGTGTTTTATTAATGACTATTTACAATTGTCCCTCAATCAATACTAACATTCATTAATTATTTTGGTTCTTTTAACGGTTTCATTTTCTTTATTATATTTGATTACATTATTCCTCATTTCTCTATTCTTTATTCCTTGTCTGTGTTCTCTTGACGTGTTTCATTTTATCTTCTTCATCGTTGGTTTGTTCCCTCTTTGTTCTCATTTTCTTCTCCTTCTCTTCTCATCTTGTTTACTTTATTTGGTTCTTAACTGGCCAATCTCTGGGGTTGGGTCAATGTCGTTTGTCTGTCAGTCTAGTCGCTGAGTTTCGTTAATCACTTTTGGTTTATAACTCTTTCTCCTTCTTTCTTAATTACTTTTTACGTTTTTACTCTCTTCATTATTTATTCATTAACATACATTATTTTTTAGCGTTTTTTACATACTTATTGTTATCAAAACTAATCTGAATTTGGCGATGTTATATAATGCCCTTCCACCAAAATTGATCATTTTATAAAACGTGATTCTAAGTTTGATGAAATTATCAATTGTATTGTATCATTTTTTCTTAAATTCTCCTGCTTCTCATTCATTTTTTATGCTTAATTCTGTATCTTTTATTTCCTTTCTTCTGATTCTTTCCTTCATTATTTTCTCTTATTACGAACTGGCTTATTGCTTTTTTATTATAAATTATTCCCTATAAATCTTATTTTCCCTAACTATCCCTACTTTGTAGCTGAAATCGATTCGGATGGGCTCTATTGGCTTACCTAACTCTGTCGTTCAAAACTACTCTTATTCTGATATCAGGGGAACATCATCCCTGCTCAGTTAAATGATTGCTGGACTTATTCAACAGTCAATCTCAATTAATGAATCTTCAATACAGTCCTCGTGACTCATAATAATAATAATAATAATAATAATAATAATCATAATATTTGTTGGGAATCTTTTACTTTTGTATTTCATTATTGCTCAGTTCGAGTCATATATTTTTTCATCTTTCTTTATAGATACTACTTGATAATACTTGAAGCATTGCTTTTCATTGATACAATTCACATTTTTATTCTTTATATTTGGTCTCCAGTCGCAGTGAAATTGAAATTAATAAATACCTTTTTCTTTATCCGTGCTGCGACTACGTCTTTGATGTCTTACGACATGTTTCGGGAACACGTTCCCATCATCAGGTAAAATTTTGTCTTCTAGTTCATAACGAACGTGTCAAGAATATAATAATTAAAAGACATCAACACATAACACAATGAGTATGATAGAACTCTGTCCACGTAACAGTGCGCACTGCCGTACTATAACTGACCGCGTAATCAAACTATATATTCGGCTGGTATACACAAGCGTTATCACTCTTCAATACAGTATCATATAAACAGTGAGATTTAAATGTTAACTGATCATTAAGCAGTAGGTTTGGTTGAAATAAAGACGCTTTATATATTTCATATTCTTCCATGACATCCATTTCTTGACACGTTCGTTATGAAGTAGAAGACAAAATTTTACCTGATGATGGGAACGTGTTCCTGAAACATGTCGTAAGACATCAAAGACGTAGTCGCAGCATGGATAAAGAAAAAGGTATTTATTAATTTCAATTTCACTGCGACTGGAGACCAAATATAATGAATCTTGAAGCCAGTCAGGCAAACCTGGTCTATAAATATAAGAACGTTAAGATGAAAATAATTAAGACTAGTCTCAACATTAAATTCATTAAGAAATGTTTACACAACAACATAACACCAAATTTTTCCAAAATTAATATTCAAAATAAGTCATTAGCAGCGGTTAAAACTAAATCAATAGCACAGAAGATATGGCAAAAAGAAGAAATTAAGCAATTGTATGTGAAAAAGGACAGATTGAACCGTATTTTGTATATTGCACATTTGAAAGTATTAGACAGTTTGCATCCTGCTATCATTAGCAATGTTATGGAATTGATAGAAGCACAGATAAGAGAAGTAGTTAAAGTCATTATATCGAAACACATTAAGAAGTTTGATAACCTATACAAGAAACAACACATGTATGATAACAATGATAACATAAATTGTAAACATAACTTTTATAAACGCGTAGTAAATTATACCAATATCGAATTATCTAATGACGAGACAGAATTAATATCTAAAGGTTTAAAATATAACTTACCTAAACTTAGCAAAAACAGCCTATTACGTGGAGTTATAAACGCTGAAGCTGCTATAAAATGCATTAAAAACCAAGAAACCCAACAAGTAACACGATCGGTAATCAACAATAAATTGGATCGCATATTGAAAATGGATGGCTTCAGTAAAAATAAAAACCAGTTTATAAAATACAAGAAGGAGCTCAACCTTATGAAAACAATAAAACAAAAGATTGACATAAATAAGGCAATAGTTACCAAAGCCGATAAAGGCAATACTGTAGTTATATTGAGTCAAGCAGATTACACGCAGAAATGTTATGAATTTATTAACAATAACATTATTAAGACACTTGAGCATGACCCCACCAGCAAGTACACAAAGGAACTAAATTCTGCTGTGAACAAATGCATAAATTTGTTTGACGCAAATGTTAGACACCATATTAAACAAATAAATGCACAGGCACCCGCATTCACAGGTTTGCCAAAAATACATAAGGACAACATGCCAATACGTCCCTTAGTTAACTACACGTCGGCACCTGGGTACAAAATCGCAAAAAAACTTCAACATATAATAAAAAACAGTATAAAGCTAGAGAATAATCATAGTATCAAGAACAATAAAGATTTCATAAACAAAATTAATTCCATCGACTTATTACCGAGTTATAAGCTGGTTTCTTTTGATATTGTCAATTTGTACACAAATATACCTATACAAGAAACAATAGAGATTCTCCAAACCAATTTACTTAATACGGCAATATTAAATCAACAGGAAATTAACGAATTAATCTTGATATTACGAATAGTGTTGAAACAAAATTATTTTACATTTGACGGCACAAGTTTTTTAAACAAGGAGAAGGGTTAGCCATGGGGGCTCCTTTAAGTGGATTACTGGCAGATATATACCTTAATTTTTATGAAAATAATTATCTACTGTCTAACTGTAACAGTTACCACGATAAAAATATCTCAAACATGCGATATGTTGACGATACGTTCATGGTTTTTAATGGCACTTGTAGACAAATGGACATGTTACTCAAATACATGAACAACATAAATAACAAAATAAAATTCACCATGGAAGTAGAAAATGAAAATTGCCTAAACTTTTTAGACCTTTCTGTTCGAAGAAACGCTGATTGTATCACATATAAAATATACAGGAAACCCACTACCACGGATATAACTGTCCATGCTGATTCATTTCACCCATATACACAGAAAATGGCCCCTTTTAATGCTTTTGTAAATAGACTTTTAACTATACCTATGAACCAGGAAGATTTTCAAGATGAAGTAAATATTATTAAACATATAGCTGTCAATAATGGATATAAAAGTGATATAATAGATAACTTAATACGCAAACGTAGGAATAAAATGGAAAGAAAATTAAAATTAGATGGTAAAAAGAACCATTATATTTCAGTTGAATATACTAATGTGATTCCTAATATAATAAAAAATGAATTAAGAAAATTAGACATCATCGTGTCCTTCAAAACTACCAATAACATATTGAACATATTAAAACCTCGAACACAAAAAACAACCGAAAACAGTTCTGGTATACATAGAATCCAGTGTAGTGAATGTGATAAATTCTACATAGGACAAACGGGCAGGAAATTTAAAGACAGATATAAAGAACATATGCCAAAAAAGAACATCAAGTCAATCAAATCCAACTTTGCTTTACATCTGGTAAACAGCAATCACAGTTATAGTGGTTTCACAGATAACTTTACGCCCATACATATATGCAGTAAGAGTCGATACATGGATGCCATGGAAGAATATGAAATATATAAAGCGTCTTTATTTCAACCAAACCTACTGCTTAATGATCAATTAACATTTAAATCTCACTGTTTATATGATACTGTATTGAAGAGTGATAACGCTTGTGTACACCAGCCGAATATATAGTTTGATTACGCGGTCAGTTATAGTACGGCAGTGGACTGAGTTCTATCATACTCATTGTGTTATGTGTTTTAATTATTATATTCTTGACACGTTCGTTATGAACTAGAAGACAAAATTTTACCTGATGATGGGAACGTGTTGTGACGATTTCATTAATAAAAATATATTAATTAATTAAATTGTTAATGTATAAGCTGAGAAATTTTAAATTTTTAATAAAATCTCACATTTTAAACTAAATCTTATTGCTATCATTAAATAATAATAATATTTAATAAAAAGTCTAATAATAAAATAAAAGGGAATACAATTGTACAGAAAGGGTAAAGCTTGTTAATTAATCCTGCATATACAGGCACTGACCAGAATTAACTTGTTTTCCGACCCCTAAACAAAGTAAATATTATTGTAAATTTGTTATTATTTAAATAATTAAATAAGACCACTGTAATGTACTTTGATAACGTCTGTAACTAAGAATATCTCTATTTAATTATTTAATCAAACTTTAGTCCTTTAATTAAATTAGAAACATGGAACTACTTTTATGTTGACTAGTAATTGTCGCGAGATTACTACTCTCCCCCTAACTATTTTTGCCCACTTGCAATGGAGCGCTCACGCCGTAAGCTGCGTACAGCGTTGTTCCGCGACGCGTGTATAATTATGTGAATGGTTGGTTCAATGAATATTTAAATAACTAAATTTGTGCGGCGATGACATCTCTCTCTCAATGAATAAATAACAAACTATGTAATTCATACATTACTACAAACATGAAGGTGATATTCAACTAATAAATAATCATGTGAAGTGTATTACTGTGAAACAAACTTTCTATTTATTTATTACAACTACAAGAATTACAACAGTCGTCTAAGATGAGAGTATCCTACAAGAATTACTACAGTCGCCTAAGATGAGAGTACTTCACCCCGAATGATATAACAGACTTCAGGAACTTCACCGTCACCGGATACTAAGGCAACGACAGACCTTCAGGAAACACACCAAGGACCGAAGAACCAATTCTGCAGCAAATACTGAAAACCAGGTGACATGGAGGCTTATCTTCCATGGTTATGAGTTACTAAAATTATTACCCACAAAAGACAATTTAACTCACCACTTTTAAGACTTTAAAAGACAGACATTATATGTAACATGTAGTCTGTAATCTAATAACACTGGTTATAGCAAAAGAGTAAATGTTTAAACTAAAAGTTTTCTTGTTTTGAAAGATTAATAAAGTCCATTCTTCAAATGGCTCAATTTTCAATATTGTATATGGCAAGGTGACCATTATTATACCCTGATTAACGAAAGAAAGTGACTGGCGGAGCGGCCGCGCGGCGACCGAGTTTGTAGTAAAAACATTCCACTTTATAACCTCGTGGAAACATAAAATACAGGGCGAGAAATGTCTAATGAACTGTATTTTAATCATCAATTAAAGACGTTTTTAACAAACTTTTCTAATTTTTAAAATCTCTTTTCAATAAATTTACATTGTGAGTTAAAGAAAAAAATACACGAATTTGAATTAAAAAATTAGGGTTTATCGTTTTTATTACGTAAGAACTCAGAGGTTAAGCATCGGAAAAAAATTTCTTGTAGACAAATGGTAGTCCACCTTCTTTAGTACAATATATCAAAAATTGAGATTCCTACGATTAATATTAACGACGTTATTAATTTTTTCCGAATGTACTGTTAACTCCGTTATTAATAATTTTTTTCATTGTTTTTTCACAATAAACATAACAAAATTGTATTCATCAATACAAAGTGGTATGTAACCTTCAAATATTACGAAATATAACCGCAATCAGTTAATATAGGAAAATTAGAACTAACATCGCTCAACGGCGCGCGATCGAGTCAAGGTACAGTAACAGCCCAAAGAAAGTGGTGCATACGCTCACGGCTCACACATTGACACATAGCCAACTTACTACGAGTCACCAATCTCTCATAAGTATATACTTAGTTATCTGTCTACTTATTTAATCTAATCTTCTACCTGGAGATCTGTCAAAAACGTACATCTGACCAGACTTTTGTGGTTTAGTTGAACTACATGCTTTTTATAACAGTCTTGAATGATTGTTTATTACTCTTTTGCGGTACGGTATTTATTGTTTTCTTGTTAATAAACTGTTTTTGTTTTGTGATCAGCTTTAATACTACTAATTGAAGTGCAATGTAATTACTGGGAAATTGTTAATGCCATTCAAATTTCTCAATAACTAATTATTTAACTATGAAATATAGTTTACAGTTTAAAACTACCGAGCAAAGCTCGGTCTACCAGATATTGCATAATTATAACAGTATTTTACTGTTATAATGTAATTGAAATGTAAAAACAATTAGTAAATTACTTGTTATTAGCATTGACAAATAAATAATAAATACAGTACGGTACTTACAAGTATTGTAGTGTTCTTCAGCTTTTATGGAATCCGCTCATAAAATATGTGTATAAATCATAAAAATACACTATTAAAACACTCTATAAAAAACACTTATAGCTGTGAGTTAGTAGTCTTCAAACGAAAGTTCTCTGATACCCTCCATTGGATCGTCATCACTATTATCATCTTCTGAACAATTATCATCCTCGGAGCTACTGCTGTCTTCCACGGATATAATCATTTCCTCCACAGCTTCTTCCATTAGTCCTTCGTTATTCCATGCATCGATAATAACTTTTTTGGTGTGGTCCACTACTTGCTCCCACCTCTCAGCAGTAATTCGATTAAATCCGTCTTTAGTCAGTCGTTCAACTTCTTTTAAAGTAAACATTTTGTTGTTTTCGGCAACATACCCCTTAACCTGAGCCCATATAAGCTCAATGGCGTTAAGATGGCAATGGTAAGGTGGTAGCCTTATCACTTTGTGACCTCTGCTCTCTATCAATTCATCAACAAAATACCTTTTGTTCTGGGGCTTGTGCCATTTCACTAATTCCAAAAGTTCTGATTTTTTCAAGTCGGTTGTAGATTGAATATTTTTCCTATCCAGCCATGCAAGTATGTCAGCTTTTTTATCTTTGCTTGTGGGAGCTTTATCAATTTGCTTAGAATGGTAGGGAGCATTGTCCATGACTATTACTGCAGGCTCTTCTAGGTTATTTAGCAAAGTTTCAGAACACCAACCGAAGAATTTGTCGTGATCCATATCTTCATGGTAGTCACCGGTTTTTTTCAATTTAAATAGTAGAAGGGAATTTGGAACAAACCCTTTTGAAGAACCTGCATGACATATTATTAATCGTTCACCTTTCCCTATAGGTGTTAACATTGTCCCCTGAAGTGACTCATCAGTCCATCCTTGTTTCAAACAATGCCCAGCATTGACCCAGGTCTCATCGAGCCAAATTATATTATCGAAATTCTCGTCTTTGATTTGGCGAAGAAAACGACACCTCCAGGCAGCGACATCGCTTCTCTCCATAATCACTTTTCTGCCCGAAAATTTTCTCCACGTAAATCCTAAACCTTTTAGCACGTTTCTAAGCGAAGACAGACTGCCATTAAACAGCTCTTCATTTTCCAACGATGATAAAAGTTTTTTCAAAGTGGGATATTCTTTTCTTATGTAATATTGATATACATGTCTTCGTATAGCGTCTTCCTGAAAAGTGTCAAGTTTTGTCACAGTTTTCTCCCGTTTCCTCTGTTTGCCCGGAGTTGAAAGTTGGCTATTACTGTCATCTTGTATTTCTTTCAATTCTTTTTCCTTGCAAACTCGCAGAACTGTATTTTTATGTATTTTCAGAGCATCTGCAGTTCGCTGTATTGCATTATTAACCGGAATCAAAGGACCTTTGTTCGCCTTTTCTCTATCAAAATATTCCCGCACTTTGCACACAATTTCTCTTGACTGTCCTTTCATAGGTACGCCTCGGCCCGAAGTTTGTCTTTTCTTTGGAGTTCGAGTCCTAGGTCTTCCCCTATGTTTCCTTGGTTCAGCCTCGTTACGTTGCTCCATGCTCAGCCACCGAAGTATATTCACACAAAATAACTTAAAAACACGTCAATTTATAATGAAAGCACAAGAAACTAACACTTAAAATCAAGATAACCAACAACCGGACATCACTCAACCACCACATCAACTAAACTGAAAGCTGGAAATTTCCCTTACCCTTAGTGTGCGTATAACGGTTCAGTTTTCCTGGAAGCGTGTGCTATTTGTAGACATAAAGGAGAGGCCGAGACGCTGTACGGGAATGACGGTAGTGCGCGAATAAAATGGGTCCAATAGGTTCTGACTGTACTTCCGCCGCAGAGCGCCACGCATTGCTCTCTGTGAAATTCACTTTATATATTAATCCATTGTAGTATTCCTATCACGTACAAGGTGTAAGTTGTATATGTCTTCTACATTTAGTTATCTAAAGAGAGCGTCACGCAAATCTCATTCGTGTACAACTTTTAAGAACTGAGTTAACAGGACATTCGGAAAAAATTAATAACGTCGTTAATTTTAATCGTAGGAATCTCAATTTTTGATATATTGTACTAAAGAAGGTGGACTACCATTTGTCTACAAGAAATTTTTTTCCGATGCTTAACCTCTGAGTTCTTACGTAATAAAAACGATAAACCCTAATTTTTTAATTCAAATTCGTGTATTTTTTTCTTTAACTCACAATGTAAATTTATTGAAAAGAGATTTTAAAAATTAGAAAAGTTTGTTAAAAACGTCTTTAATTGATGATTAAAATACAGTTCATTAGACATTTCTCGCCCTGTATTTTACGTTTCCACGAGGTTATAAAGTGGAATGTTTTTACTACAAACTCGGTCGCCGCGCGGCCGCTCCGCCAGTCACTTTCTTTCGTTAATCAGGGTATAACTTAATATATATTCAATCCCGGATCCGTGGAATAAATTAAATAGATGTACATCATATTTTGAGGACCCTTATGAAAGAGTAATATATATAATTATACTGTAAACTATATATGTTGAGAACTTTAAATAGAGAACTTTATCTCATAATGTAATCAAGAGATGTCATCTGAGTACCGAGTAAACTGAGTGCATAAATCAACAGTCTCCCCTTCCCAATATCCTGATATAAGAATTGTTTTATTTGTTGTGATTAAATTTCAGCTTGTCACAACGAAAGGCAGCCTGTATAATTGGCATAACCAATAAATGCGGGTTCCCTACGTTACAACACAAGCCAAGATGTTATAGTGTTCCCGAAACATGTCGTAAGACATCAAAGACGTAGTCGCAGCACGGATAAAGAAAAAGGTATTTATTAATTTTTATTCTTTTTAATTACTCTTTGTTTCATCTCATTTCATATTATAACTCTTAGAATGTTTATTTTATTTATTTCGTTTTTTGATCATAGGCTTGTTTAATTTTACTTCTCATATTTTTCTAAATAGTTGTGGAAGTTGATCATTTTGATTGATACTTTTTTTTTCATAATTTTTTAAATATCATAGTAAGTTAGTGTTTCTTACTAGTTAGGAATTTTTGTAGCTTATTCCTTTATAGTATGTTTTGCTTTTTATGCCTCAATGTTGGCTAAAGATTATTGTAATTTAATCTTATTTTGTAGGAATGTTCTGTAACTTCATTCCTTTATTATTGTTTTTTATTTAAATATTATAGTAAGTTTGTGTTTCTTACTTTATATGAATTCTTGGTAACTTTATTTCTCCATTTTATAATTGGTCTAAAATATTATCGAAATATTTGTGTAAGCTGTCCTTACATAACTTTTTTGAATTTTGAAATTCATTTTATACCTTTCTTTATTACTTATTAGCAGACTTATTCGTTTGTCTTATTATTTCTTTTTATTCAAAGTAGTTTCGTTGTTTTTCAATTTTAAGTTTTTTCAGTCATGTTTGGCTGTCATAATATCTTTTAATTGATGCCTGATTGTATACCCCCTTTATTTTCTTAGTGATGGGGTTAGTGATTTCATAAGTATTATTGCCCTTGTCTCTTGTGATAGTGTACGGTCCTACGTATAATAATAGTAACTTTTTTGTAATGCCTTCTATTGAGCTGGGTAATTCTCTGTTTTTTATCAGCACACTCTCTCCTATCTGGTACTTGATAGTGTTTTGATGGCTCTTAGAGTATTTACTTTTCTGTTGCTCTACCTTCTCTGCGATTCTGTTATAAATCCTTCTTTTTTCGAATTGGTATTCGGTATTGGTGGGAAATTTAATTAGATCGTTTATCTCTCTAGGTGGTGGTCGCTCAAACATCACTGAGTATGGTGTGGCTTCAGTGAAGTGGTGGTAAGCCAGGTTTATAAATTCTTCAGTGGATTTCAGGTATTTTTGCTATTCCTTTTGCTTATTATGGCAGTAGGTCCTCAGAATTCGACCAAACTTCTCTAAGTACTCTCTCAGCTGGGTTACTGCTGGGATGATAAACGGATGTTTTGTAGGATTTAATACCATGTTCCCAGAGTTTGCTTTTCCATAGATTTCCTTTAAACTGAGTCCCATGATCGGTTATGATGGCCATAGGTTTCCCCACTTCTGGTATAAAGTTGTTTAATAGGATTTCAATAATTTTCTTGGTAGTAGCACGGTTAATGGAGTCCAATTTAGTATATTTGGTGAAGTGATCAAATATGATTATAATGAATTTAAATCGGTGTCGTCCTCCACTGCGAGGAAATGGACCACAAATATCAAGGAATACTCTTTCTAATTTTTGACTTGATATTATGGGTATCATCATACCCTCTTTTTTAGAATTGTTGCACTTTACCATTTGACAGATGTGACATTTTTGTATAGTTTTGCTCACCTTTCGATAAATACTCTTGACATACACTTGTTCCTCTAGTGCTTTTATTACTTTCACGGCACCCATATGGCCGTACCGGATGTGGTAGTCCAATATCAGTTGTTCTTCTACAATAGATGGAATTACTAGTTTCCATTCTCCAATGTTAGGGTTATTTTTAATTACTTATTTTTTGCGTACCGTATCACTTATTATATGATATATAATTACCTTAATATCCACTTTAGCGATACACAGTTTCGTCACTGATGACGCGTTTCGGGACTAAGTCCCATCCTCAGATGCCAAATATTTTAAGACCCGTTCTTAAAGATAATAACTATATTTTATCATTTAAAACAAATAATAATTTAGGAAATTATTTCAAAAACAAAAACAAATTACCATTAAAAAAGCAATGTGGCGTATATAAAATAAAATGTGATGATTGTGATGCGTTCTATATCGGTCAATCTGGCAGATGTTTTTATAAAAGATTTCTAGAACATATTCCTAAGCCAAGTAATAATAAGTCCAACTTTGCACAACATTTAATATCAAGCGGACATAAATATACGAACTTCGAAGAAAATTTAACAGCGTTGCATATTTGTAAAAAGGGTAGACGGATGGATAGTCTGGAGGAATTTGAAATTTATAAAGCTTTAAAAGATAGTAACACCAAAAACAGTTTATTAAATGACCAGGTAAATTTTGCGTCAAATTACCTGTTCGACACTGCAATCAGTTTGTCTTAATCTTTGACCAGTCGCGTGACAATCGCGGTTGCGGGTGAACGCATGCGGGAGCTCCAGCCGTGGTTAGCAAAACTTATTACATGCGATTTATAATTTATTTTATTTATTTTGACTTGACCAGTATCATGGTCGTGATTTTAATATTTTAATTTATTAATTATGTATCTGAGGATGGGACTTAGTCCCGAAACGCGTCATCAGTGACGAAACTGTGTATCGCTAAAGTGGATATTAAGGTAATTATATATTATTTTTAATGAATAATAAGTTATCGTGTACTTTATAATACTGTACAATGGGTTCTTCTTCTTTCAATATTCTCTCTCGGATACTCACTATTTTTGGGTCCACATTTTGCTGTTTGCTTATTTCCAGCATTATTTTTTCCAGATCTGTTCTATCCTTGATTATGTTATATACCTTGACTAGCAGTTCTTTCTCTCCCTCGAATGTTTGTTGCTGGATGTTGATACGGGATAATATATCAGCAGCTGTGTTTTTCTTCCCTGGTATGTATTCCCAGTTAATATGGTATTCCTGTAATAGTAATATCCATTGGGTTAGTCTTCCATGACTGAGCTTGCATTGCTTAAGGAAAGCTATGGATCTATGGTCACTTCTCACGGTTATGTTGTATCCTAAAATGTACGTCCTGAATTTGTTGCAGGCGAATACAACACTAAGTAGTTCTTTCTCCGTGACGTGGTAGTTCCTTTCACATACATTGAAGGTTCTACTTGCAAAGCTTATGACCATATGTTGCCCCTTATCATCTTCTTGATACAATACAGCACCGACACTCACGTCGCTCGCATTACAGTTCATGAAGAATGGCTTTTTGAAGTCTGGATGGTGTAAAATGACGGTGTTTAAAAATTTCTCTTTTACTTGTTCAAATACTTCGTCTTGTTCGGCTCCCCATGACCATTTATTTTTAGCGGATAACTGTTTTTGAAATTGTGCTGTCAGCTTGGAATAATTGTCCTGGAATTTCCGATAATAATTGCATATTCCAAGGAAAGACTGTAGCTGTTTTTTGTTTTTAGGTGTGGGGAATCGTTGGGGGGAGGGGAGAGAGAGAGAGAGAGAGAGAGAGAGAGAGAGAGAGAGAGAGAGAGAGAGAGTTGTTTGAGATTAGTAGAAGTTATAAAGAATTAATAGAGAGAGTGAAGAGTGAGAGAGTTGATGATTATAGTGAATTCTTACCTTGCAATGTGGTTAGTGCAGCAAGAGGTGATAACAATGCTGATGACTTTACCTGTATATAAGATGGGGTTACTCATAGTAGATGATTACTATACTAAAGAAATGATAAAAGATTCAATCGTAACAGATGATACTAAAGGAGAATTGACCAAACCAAATGTCGACAGGATTTTTGAATTAATAGTATGCAATAATGTTTGTAAAAACTATCTTGATAGAATGGATAAAATTAATGATGATGGTTATTATAATCATAATAACAATATGTATTTAATAAACAATGAATTGTGTAGACGTAAGACCAGATTATTATTCGATGATGGTGGTTAAACATTTAGTGTTCATGAACATTTAATTATGAGAGTAGTGGGTTCTGAAATGGACTGTACTATGAAATGATTTGTGGTAAACAATAACGAATAATAATGTAGATAGTATATACTTTTGTGTTGATGTTAAATGTAATGATGTAGCAAAGGTGAAGTATACTCAATTTTGTGAATTTTGTTAAAGTAATTAAAATGTGTTTGATGAAATAGTTGAATTAATTTGAAAGGAGCTAATAAATGAAATGTATATAAAATGAAATGTTGGTAATAAATTTTAAAATTTTGGAGAATTTCATGGTATAAGAAATGAGGAATAATTGACGGTTGATTATTAAAAGATTCAATAGAAAATTCAAGTTGTAATGTTTATAAATTTTATGCAAATTTAAAGTTGAGATGTTTATTTTAATGTAATAATGTTAATGTTTATGTTGTATTATGTTGATTATGTAAGTGTATGGATCTAAAACATGTATAGTGTGTTTTAAATGCGATTCTCCACTTTCGGGCGGTCCCGGCCTTACCAGCCCAGATCGTGGTTTTGGATGACAACAAGCTATGGGCAGACTTATTGTAAACTGACTATGGTTGGTTGCCTATGAAATTGGTACAATTTAGAAATTAAACATGGGGTTTAATCAGGGGAATCAACATAACTTTGGAACAGCAGCTACCATCGAATGGGATGATAGAACCGTATTAAGGGCACATGAATCATTGTAGTAGGATTACTGGTGTTCTCGGATACCAGTAATGCCGAATTTTTATATAACGCCGAAGCAAGAACGGTGTAAGCAGCGTTTACACCCTAATAAAATTCAGTTCTTGTGGAGGCAAATGGGCGCTACAGTCCAACATCATTAAGCAATAGAGTGTGTGGAAAGGAGCTGGCTATTACAAGCCAGGGACATAAATAATAGAGTATTTATGTAACAAGGTAAATGGCTCGTCCGGTTTACCCGGAAGGTGATTTACCTAATTGTAACTGGGTAAGGGGGGATATTAGATAATGATGGAGAAGGAGGTTACTAAACTGTTAGTAGTTAGTTATTGAGTATTAAATTGAGTTATGTCGATGATGAAGAATGTGCGGTTGATCTGATGATGTAACTAAATGATTTTGTATTGATTTGAGGAGTATTATGAAGATGCTTAACAATTGTTAAGTAAACAATTTGTTCTGATGTAGTTGATTTAAATGTGTTTTACTCTATATAAGAATTTTATTAATGAATTTAATTATTTTGAAATGTGAATTATATAATGGAAGGTATTTGTAATGTTGTAATGGGAAATGTTTATTTAAATTCTGATGGGAATCAGGGAAATATTTTGAATTTTGGAATAAGAATTAACGAGAGAAGGGTATACAGAATGTTAGTACGGAATTTAAAAAAATGTATCATGTTAAGTATTCATAAATGTATGTTAGAAGAGAAAAAAAACAGTGCTTCTTAACGCAAACCAGCACAGCTAGGTTTGACCAGATCAGTTAGGGATATGGTATTATACAAAGCTACTATTTGATATTTTGCTTTGATGTCTCAGTGTCTGGTGATGCTGTGGCGGCGGTCCTGTGCTGGCCGGTGCGTCAGAGCAGGGGTGTCAAGTGCCTGTCTGACCTTGCGGTGTTGGGATCTCGAGAGAGAAGTCCAGTAAGGTCATTCAGGTGCGGCCACAGTCACTGGACCAAGGGGTAAGTTAACCATGATTTTAATAAAACATAAAGGGGGTTGTGGCGAGACATATCCAGGCTGATCCCTTTAGGAAGTATGAGAGTGTCATTGAGTTTTTATGCTTCGGCATAAAACATCTCATTGAGGGGGTATTGTAATGGGACAGTTTAGCCTACCCAGGGGTAATATGGGGAAAAGAGGTCACATTATAATTGTAAAATTTTATTTGGAATAATAACGACGTACGCAAGTGAACGAGTTAGTGTCATGGTCACCAGCGGAACGCAAACGAAGCAGTTATATTTAGCAGTATGAACTTTGATCTACGTAAAACAGAAGTCACGCCTGATGATGTCAGGGCCGATCCCAGCTATACGTCACTGCTGGAACGTCGATCCAAGTTAATAACGCCATCAAAATTGGTTTCAAAACACATTTAGAACAATAGATTGAAATCACATGATTCCCCCGCTACTTCAGAAATTGAGACAGTAAAATTTGCCCCAGTAAAGAAATACACCTTGTGCCGGCCGGTCACTAACAAAGTTCCAGAATAAATTACGGGCGCGCGCCCAACACCGCACGTATAAAATGTCGATTAACAAAATTTTAAATGAGTGAGATAAACATTATTTTATTTTGAAGACAAACGTTAAAAAATTAAAAGGAAAACGTGAAATGTATGGAGAAATCAGGAGTACGTGCAACAGTTGGAGTCGTGGGAAGGATGTCAGATAAGTAACAGAGTGATGGCAAAAATAAAATTTTCACCAACATAAATAAATTCAATATTATATATACATCTTAATTAAATTGGCCAATTAAATAGCAAATGAATTTATTCAAAGAAAAGATGAGGGTTAAAAAATGAAAATATGTACCGCATGAAAGTGTGCGTGTCTGTGTGAATGTACAGAATATATAATTAAGAACTGCTGGGTTGCGATATATATGTATAATTAAAAGTAATGATTTTTACTATGAATTCTATTTTGTTAAAGAGTAAAAATAATGGTAGTAATTAATGTTAACTTGATTTTCATGAGTTGCGCCTCATTGCCGAATAAATAATGAGATTTTCATTCTTTTACGAAGGTTTTAATGTGTAAATGTTATGAATAAGAATAAAGGGTAATGGTATTTCTAGAACAAAAAACGATTCATTTCCTGAAAACAACCTAATTCTGTTCTTCCAGTTCGCTTATCCGAACCCTGGTGAGTAACAAAATTTTATTTTAGGTTGGTACTAATACAAGATGGCGGCCGAGTTGAGTGACGAGGCTGAATTTTGTAAACAAAAAATAAAATAAACAAAGTGTAAAGTAAAAGTTAGATTACAACTACACGAGAAGACTTAATTTTCATCACAAAAGCTTGATAGAAAACGACGCATTCTTTAAGTCAGAAGCTTATGAATCTTATATTATGACAACGGACATGGTGTTTACAGTCTTAACTGGTAATAATGTAACTGAATTGGATAAAATATAATACTTTCCTTTCTCCCAAAAATAAAGGAAACACTGACAGAAATTATGAGACGCACAACTTAAAAGGCTACTATCATAACTGTTTTATTTAAATGGTATATTGCTACCTTGTAAATAATGCCTGTTTTAACTACCATAATAAACATGTCATGGATATTTTCTGTAATGAAAGATGTACCAATTTTATAGCAATCAATTCACACACACACACACACGCACTTAACTGTCAGAACTTTTATGCATACAAAACACAGGTATTTATTTATCAAAGTGTTGTTACCGTTTTGTGGTCGGAATCCAAATGTTTGTTATTGGCTAGAAGAGAGTTGTGAATGTTGTACAGATGCGGATAGACTCCTGCCACCCCTTCTCCTACAACTAAACCAAACGACACAATTATGCACAACATTGTATTGTATGACTGCAAATAACAACTAAATTAAAATGAAATTTAAGTAAATTCAACCTGGCTTTAAAATAAATTTATATTTACATAAATTAAAGAGTCTAGTTATCCATTTTCTCCAACACACACACACACACACACACACACACACACACACACACACACACACACACACACACACACACACACACACACACACACACACACACACACACACAATCATCTATGTCATCATATGTATTATCAAACAGCCATGTCAAACATATTGCTCATACTCTGTGCTATTAAGATAGTATAAGTTAAAGTTCTGACTATTGAAACTCAACAGGTCCAGCTGGGAAATTCATGCCATCCATCCATCCAACTCAGCACTACAGCTACAGCCCATGGGTGGAGACCTACAGACACCAAGTCTTCTGATGTCGTCATCCACATTGATCAGCAACTGTTTATTTGCATTTCCTTTTGGTCTGGCCTGGAATATTCTTTTATAGGGAGCCAAAAACATCTTCTTCAGCAAGGATTAAACTGAAAATGGTTTATTTCAGTCCCAACCAGACAGAATAGAGCTGGTAACTCCATCGCTTCTTTGGATGCCCCATGCGTCTCCGTCCTTTCCGCTTATAACTTCATAGTTGTTTGGGGAAGCAGGAGTCATCCATTCAGTTAAGATGTTCCAAGCACTTTAGCTGATACTGGGCAATCTTATCAAGCATTGACATTTCTTGAATAGTATACCCTGCCTCATGCGTGAGAAATCTCATTTTGACTGCTTGAATACAATTGGTGTGGGATTTTATTAAAGTTTTAGGCATTCTTTCTTCTCTCAACCTTTGTCAGTGACCTGCTCACCTTATTCATGCCATTTTTATCTCACATAATATTCCAAGCTGCTGCAGCTCAATGTTTCTCCTTATTCTTCATATCTCATTTACTGCAACTGGCTCACTTACCTTCCTTACGATTGTTGTCTCCCACCTTTGCACCGTGTTTTCCTTCTTGTTGTTGAGAGTCCAGTCCATTAACAGTCTTGTTTTTGAATATGCGTTGCAGTGCAAAGTACGTACTGTTTCCTGCTGCTACACATTCTTCAATTCCTGCAGGCACAGAATTTTGTTCTGTGACCAAAGCACCCAGGTACTTAAAACTTGTTACTTTTTCAATCCGTTTATTCCCAAGTTTCAGTACACTCAATTCCTGTCTTCTGTGTTCTCTCATCAACTTCATAAACTTCGATTTTTGAAGATTTATTTCAAGACCCTTGTGTAAGTTTCTTCCATTTTTCTGTCGTTCTTGCTGCAATTGCCACATCATGGAACATTCGTTACTGAGAAGATAAAAGGTCCGTTCAAGTTATTACATGGATATTGTTTGGGTTTATGTTACATTATAGTTATATAACGCCATTTGTTACTAAGCTTTATTATCCCCCTCAATACACAAAGGCCTAAACGTATAATACACAACTTTTATATACAAATACTAAATTATTTTATTTCAAGTTAAGTGACTTCCCCTACATCTTTGATTTTCTTCCATCTTTGGAACAACCTTCCCCTACACCCCTCACATCCATCCATTCTTCTGTGATCTAGCACATAATCCAACTATTTTATCCCAGGTCGGCCCCTACTTCTGCTTTTATAGACTTGTGCCTTGAGAATTTTCTTTGGCATACGCTGATAATCCATCCGTTCAGGTTCTAGGTGACCTAGCCACTGTATTTCTTAAGCCTTTATGAATCTTATATCTTCGTGATTCATAGCTCATCTATCTCTTATTCTCTATTCATCATCTTCTTTAACCAAGCCATAAACACGTCTTATGATCTTTCTTTCAAACCTTCTTAGTGTTTCTCGTTCCTTTTTTATGAGTGTCCAAGTCTCACCTCTAACAAACGGTATGTGTTTTTGGACCCTTCACTATCTATCATGTTATCCAGGTATCTGAACTATTAACAAGACATAAATACACAAACAAACTTTACTATTTCATTAATTCACCATTCAGCATTGATCCCAACTAAACTGAGTGCTTCCCTTTCCTGTTCTCTGTTGACTTCCACGGCCTTTTCATTTCTGACATCTCGATACCCATTATATCTAATCTTTCAAATACATTTTGTTTACATCTTCCATACTATTAAGTGCTACACTATCAGAAATAATTTTCACTCTATTATTTATTTGTTTTAATCCCATCGTTTTAATATAAAGTATTAAATTACTAACTTAATATTTTATAATAATAGTTATGTCTGAAAAGTCACATTTGAAGAAATTAAAATTTGTTTAGAAAGAGGAACATGATGCATGCACATATACATTAATAAGATTTTTTCAGGACAATACAAACAGGTTTATGGATTTTATCATTTATAAGACCACAAGGCTGAAAAAATATAGAGGTCTGTCACTATCCATCTAATTCATTAGCAACTTAAAATTTGCAAAACATGTACTGTGGACTTGAACAAGGTGCGAGGTACCTAATTACAAACATTTATAATTTGATAAAACAAAATGCACACTACTAAGTAAAAGTTTATATAATGTTACTTTAATCAATTATTTTGATTATCTGAGTAGTTTTACAGTAAAATTGAAGTTGACAATATAAATATGAACAATAAATGAGCGTTTACGCGAGTTTGCTGTAGCTAATACTACAAATTAACAAGAAGTTATTTAAAAAAAAAAAACTGTTTGTTGGGAAAAGCAATTAAGTCAAAAGTCTGAATACATTGAGATGCTATAAAACCTGTTCTACATAATTTTAAAAATTTGTTGTGCAATTGTTTAGCAATGTGTAAAAACACAAGAAAATAGATATTTTGCGACTACGCCTTGTTTCAGGGCAAAGATTGGTACACAGTCAACCTTGCAGTCCTACAAGTGATAAGATCACCCATGTATTATGATGTTCTAAAAAATTGTTAATTGTGCAGTCAGGTGCTGAATTACTTACTTCTGTTCAGTGCCACATGAAGTGCACATAGGCCTACAAAAGCAACATAATTTTAACGAAACAGTAAACACTGACCTCCTCCGGTGCCATGAATATGCGGATAGAGATGGAAGCCTCCTCCATGAAGGTTAGGGTTCACAGAGCCCGTTTCCAAATCCACCTGTACAACACAACACACGGTAAGTCTGTACAATAACGTAGAGTGGCACAATTACAATTACTGTATCATCACTCTACAGCTACTTAACGCAACAAGTATACCAAATACAGAATTTAATAGTGTCTTACTTCATACAATAGAGTTCCAGTTATTTAAGTCTAGATAATTTGAGGGTCCACGTAATCCGAGTATTTTGAATAATTATTATAACAATAGTATCTCACAACACAGTTTCACTGTCAGACTAAGAACGGCAATCTGAAGATATTCGATACCTTTTTCTTTCCTACCAATACTATAAATACAATGCACTCTATGTATCACAGAGTTCAGTGAGAGAAAATATAAACATCATCTATTATAATGTGTAACGTGGCATTTTGGCCTACCTGGGATAATTTAAATAAAGTAAATAACATTTTTACAATGATTGGGACAAAACGAATAAACGAAAGGTAAAATTCAGTTGTAGCGACGATAGCGACGGTGGCAGCACTGCTTGGGACATTAAATACAAAATTATTGAAGCGACAGACTTAACAAGCTGGAATTGTGCCAAGATCAACTAATGACACACAAAACTGTCAACAAGTTATGTAACGGAACATCAGACCATATTACGTCAGTGCATGCGTCACGCTGCTATGCAGGGTGTCAGCGCCAGCAGCCTTGTGACACACAGCAAACAAAAGCAGTCGGACAATAACATCTCAACACACCGGACACGAGCAGCGTGTGTGTCCGCCGGCTGTGCGTGATTTTCGCGCCCGCATACAACAGAAAATGTGAATTTATATATATGTTTCAAAATACAAGGTGAAATTCTAATTAATATTACAAATCATCATAATAATAATCAGTGACTAATTGCAGTAAAGTGACAGTTTCGGCCATAAAAACGTTAAAAGTGAAAACAACAAACAGTGCACACCACAAGGATGAAACCTACACATCATTAAAGGAAACTAAATATAATTAAATACTGGCATTTTTAAATTGAGCTCAATAAAAAAGAAATGTAGAAGAGTGAAAATGTGTGTGACTGAGTGAATGAAAAAATATAGGCCTTACAAGAAGTGCTGGTTGCGTAATTATTTATATAGTAATTAAATTCATTTGATTTGTTGTTTTACAATGAGTTAATAATTAATTAAATAATGAGTTGTTTTATTAATTGAGCCTCGTGGCCAAATATATTCAAAATAGTATAAAAGAAATTGATGAGATGGTAGTTAGTCGGATAAAATAAAAAGTGTTCGTTAACCACATCAATGTGTGTTGGTCATTTGCGTTCACCTATTTCTCTCTGCTAATGAGTACACCTGACGAGACCCTGGAAGTTCACGAAAGGTAGTTAAGCAATATCAATATTTCAACATTAATAATTTTTAATTAACTAGTAATGTTTTAAATGTCTCTTAGAGTCAACCAAAATTGGAGAAAGTATTATAAGACTTTGAGGGGAAAAAGTCATGATGAAGGAGATACTTTATTGGGCTGTGGTTGCTTGAGTCATTGAGATACCAGTAGAAACATTAGCCAAATCATGGAAAAGACGTTACACAATAACAGTTCTACCGAGTGCACAAATGAAAATATAGACAACAAAAACAAGTTAAAGCCTCGACAACAAACGTCCAGGTTGTCAAATGGTTTGAAACTAAGATCATAAGACATATTTATGGCCTGGTTAAAGATGACAAATGGAGATAAGAAAGAACCAGGAAATAGATGAGGATGATGAATCATTGACACTGAATCATGAGGACGCTGTAAGATTCATAAAGGCTCAACGAATACAATGCCTAGGTCACCTAGAGCAGATGGACGATCACCGTATCCCAAAGAAAATCTTGAGGGTGGAAGTCTATAAAAGCAGAAAGAGGGGCCGGACTAATTTTTTTGTTTTTGTTTTTTTTAAGTACCGCGACACACAGATCGAAACAACAGTACATGTTTCTACTGGACATTTTTCTTTAGTTTAATGAGTAGAATCTTTGGCATCAGTGTTATTGTACAGTCAGGTACGTTACCGGTGTAGTAACAGCTGGTGCAGTACAAACATGACATTCACAGTCCGCAGCGTTCACTTCAGCCTGCTCCCTGCCTTCTCCCTCAACTCGTGTTCCGTTTTCATTCTTGTGACTGCAAATAATGAAAAAATTTGCAATTAAAAAAAGCAATTTTTTCACGATAAACAAAACGCTAATTTTGTATAGTTGTATAGCCAATTTTTTAGGCCCATTCCACTCAGGGAACCACTGTCCCCAGATGTTACTACCCTGATATCCCCCTAATCAAGAGCATTGTCTTTTGAAAACTTTTTAATCTGAAACAAACTTTCTAAGGCAATGTTTTCTAATGATCGTGAGACACTCTTCAGGGAGCAATTTTGAGGATACTCTGTGGGTAGAAGACAGAGAACAACAAGTCACAAAAAGGTAATTTTGTTGCCCAATATCTTGCAAACAATCAATATTGTCAAGCAGCTGGCTGATGTAATGCTCCAATGCTAGAAACCCGATTTCTGAACAACAGATTCTGCTGGCATACGACATTCTAACCTTAACACCAATGCTAACCACACACTTGAGCGACATGTTGTTTCGCAACAGGACTGTTTCGACGCTTTGTGTTGCTTCGGTGGAGAGAGGTTTAAGACACTGTCTTATGACAAAACAATTACTCGTCAGCTGTTTTTGACCTGTGAAAGTGTGTGGTTCATGGGTTCATGACAGTCGTTAAAATAGAAGACATGGACTAGGTAAGCGTAATATAAACTTCCCGCTTTATGCGGTTAGAATCCAGTGCATGCGCAGTTTAAATCGTCATAAGCTGTTTTGCTGCGAGACATAAACTGACTGAATGAGCTTCATCTTCCACAGTCTCATGACACCTCTAGACCAGTGTTCTGCAGCACAATAGTGTGCCGTCACAAGGTGAAAGGTGTGACGCGAACTTTTACCTATTATTGTAATAAGTTAATTGTAGATTTTAAGTAAGAAGGTGCTTGCTTATTCTTTAATACATGCTGATAACTGTTATATTTTCATAGAAATTAAATGTAATTTATTTACTCAATATTGTTGTTATAGTTTGCTTATCTTAAGTTATTTGTATTCTTGCCTGAAATATTGGGCCGACTTGATGGGTTACAGGCGGCAAGCTTTGTGTTCACCACAAAGAAAGCCGCGTAAGACTTTTAGCAAGCCTTTTAGCGGCCCGCACCAATCATACAATAGAGTTTACGTTCAAAACTCTAAACGTTCTAAACTCTATTCAAGAGAGTTCTTTGTAACACCGCATCTTTTGTGTACGGCTGGCTGTAAGTGCTTTTAAATAAAATTGCGGGGATTAGCAAAAATTTCCCTCTTTTTTATTATTTTATTGCCTTGTTTTGATATTTGTGCCTGTTTGTCGGCGCTTCTTAAACTTTATTGCTCTTTTCCTTCGCCGAAGGACCCACACATTGTCAGACAACAATTACAGTATTTCAGTTCAGTTCTATCACAGCTGTGCTCTGCAGTAGTGCGAATATTGTGATTGCTACACCAGTCTTAATATTTTCTATTACAGTGTTATTAAACTATTTTTTTTTTTCGATATGGATAAGTTCCTTGTACGGAGTGGTCCGTCCTCGAGTGCAAGTAGTGAAACCATCGAGCCCGAAAAAAAGAAACAGAAAGTAGTTCACCGGCAATATAGTGATAATTATTTATCTTACGGGTTTTTTTGGTGTGATGACAACATGCCCAATCCCCGAGTGTGTTGTGTGTGGTGAAAAACTCAGTAATGCTGCTATGGTTCCCAGTAAATTGAAACGACATTTGTCAACAAAACATTCCTCTCTGTTAAGTAAAGATGTGAATTATTTTCGTCGGTTGTTGGAACAAAATAAAAAACAAGTGACGCTCATGACTACGTCGGTACGTGTTTCGCAAAAAGTACAGGAAGCTAGCTATAAGGTAGCCGAACTTATCGTAAAGGCCCAAAAACCACACACAATAGCAGAAACATTGTTAATGCCCGCGTGTAAACAAATGGTAAAAATAGTCCTGGGCTTAGAAGCTGGTACTGAAATTTCAAAAATTCCTCTCTCTGCTGACACAATCAGCCGCCGAGTTAGTGACATGTCCAGTGACATCGAAGACATTATGAAGGAGAAAATAAAGAGCAGTCGAAAGTTCTCACTTCAGATCGACGAGTCCACTGATATTGGCGGTCACGCACATCTTCTTTCCTACATAATGTATGTTGATGGGGATGTAATTGCAACTAATTTCTTTTTTTGCAAAGAACTACCCGAGCGAGCAACCGGTGAAGAAATATTTCGTACGACTAATGAATATGTGGTCCGTAATGAATTAACATGGGAGGATTGCATTAGTGTTTGTACAGACGGAGCCGCTTCTATGACAGGCCGAGTGAAAGGATTCGTGGGTAAAGTACGCGAAGTAAATCCTAACTTACGAACCGACCATTGTCTCATTCACCGCGCAGCCATTGTTGCTAAGTCTTTGCCATCTCCTCTGAAAATTGTGATGGACGAAGTAGTAAAAGTCGTGAACTTCATCAAATCGTGGCCCCTAAATATGCGGCTTTTTAACGTTTTGTGTCAAGAAATGGGATCAGAGCACACTACACTTCTGCTACATACAGAAGTACGATGGTTATCGAGGTAAAGTGTTAACGCGAATGTTTGAACTTAAAGAGGAGGTACTTGCATTTTTGACTATTGAGGGGCATGAGTATGCGGATTTATTTGCAGATGATGAATGGGTATCTAAGTTGGCATATCTTTCCGATATTTTCGTACACTTGAATGAACTAAACAGAAAAATGCAAGGTAGAAACGAAAATATTCTGACTAGTATGGATAAGATTCAAGGATTTATTAATAAGTTAAATTTGTGGATACAGACAATAGAAAATGGATCGTGTGAGATGTTCCCAACTGTATGGCCCCTTGCTGACGATAATAAAGTGTTGATGGACTTAATTAAAGAACATTTAGTACTCTTGCAGCAGAATTTCAAAAAATATTTTGGAGAGAGTGTTGAAGATTTTGACTGGGTTCGTTATCCATTCATTATGGATTCGAAACATCTTCAGAATAATTTAGGCTTACAAGAGGAACTGGCAGATTTGAAAGCAGACAGAACCTTGAAATTAAAATTCGAAGTGCCTTTGGAAACATTTTGGTTGTCAATAAGCAGTGAATACCCAGCTATCTCCGAGATGGCAGTTAATGTGTTATTACCATTTTCAACTACATATTTGTGTGAACTGGGCTTCTCGACGTTGACTGAAATTAAAACATCAAAGAGAGAGAGACTCAAATCCATCGATGAAGAAATGAGGCTTGCTTTGTCAACGATTCCGCCACGAATCAGCCGTCTGTGTGCAGCTAAGCAGGCTCAAGTATCACATTGAAGGTATGAGTAGAGTTATTTACTTTAAAATTCGTATTTTCTACAGTGAATTAAAGTTAATAAATTGTTAATAAATGCATGAGTCTATTCCTGTTTTATAATAATAATAATAATAACAATAATGATAATAATAATAATAATAATAATTGATTACATAACGACGTAATATTTCGTAATTATATTAAGATTCATATGATTTTGAGGGGACAGACATTTTGGTGTGCCGTGTTGAGTCTGGCCTGTCTGGGGTGTGCCGTGAGTAAAAAAAGGTTGCGGAACACTGCTCTAGACAATGTCACAGCCAGCTTTATAGACCCTGGTGATAATAGCACTTAGCAACACAATGAACCACAACGGTTCTGTCGCGAAACAAATCGTTGCTCCAGTGTGCGGCCGCGGCCTAAGAGAATATTATTTATAAAAATCAACTCTGAGAAACTCTTATTTTTAATTAAACCAGCACACTCAATGGAAATTTCTCTGAGAAATAAATCTTTATGGAGTGGGAGTCTACAGGGAGGAGCAGAGGGCTTCCAATGACAATGACAATGTAAATTGAGTTTAGTTTCCTGGTGCACTGTATAAATGGATGAAATCTGTGCCTGAATCACGGCATAACAAACAAGCTACACTACTACAGTATACCAGAATTTTGTTTGTTTGACTGCACAAAATTCAGTACTGACTGTGATACCTAAATACAGTTTAGGACGTCAAGTTACGTGAATTCAACTCATACAAATTCACGTTAATGTGATTTATTTCTCCTCCTCACAAGAAACTGACAATAGTTTATGTGACATTACTAAACACTATAAGCATGGTACTGTGCAGCATAATACACAACTTTTATTGGAACCATTGCTTAATTTGACTCCCTTACGAATGAACAGAACTGTTACTGAATTCTTACAGAAATTATTTTCTCTTTTATTCTTGTTGTAAGCGTCTATTCTTTACAGTAAGAAGGCTATGAATTAATAAGAATGTGAAAATGAATTTATTACAATACCAAGTTCTGTGGATATACCGCACCAGCTTTCAAGGTTACTGTTTATTAAATACTGTGCAAAATTAACTGTAATTTCAATTTCTCTAAAGGTTGTGAGTTTTATCGATTGCAATTATGGAACATTATGTTACATCACACAATTTTTGTCTACTTTCAATAGAATAACATCAATAAAAAATAATAGTGTTTTATTTTATTACGGTTTCACACTTTCAGTTCGTACCAGGTATTGTTTTTCTAAAATTTAATTTTAAATTTGTATCATACGTATTTATAGTCTGAGACGGGTTTTAATTTGAATTTACCACATTTTAAGAAAAACAAAATCAAAGTACTCTGGTTATTTGAATTTTGAGTTACACTACTCACTTGCACAACACATCTCTTTACCAAAGTCGACATCTCACTGTACATTGAAAGAAACAAATGTAACATACAGAATTTTCTAAAGTTTATTAAACATGTTTCAAACTTCTACATAAGAACATTTCACTGTTAAGCTATTTTCATTCAAACATTTGTCAGGAAAACACATTCTAGACTGAACAGACATTGTGATTACCAATAATATTTATTCCAACCAAAGTAATTAAAATATTTATTTAGTAACAACAATTAATGCACTCGATATTTTTAAGGTCAGAAAAAAAAAGTAATCAGAGAACTTTTCCTAACACATAATAATGTGTTTACACGAGCTTTTAAATAACACATAATAAACCGGTTTTACCACATTATTATATAGTTTTTTCAAAATTTTATTTTTTTACCTGGTGTACGATAATGATGGGGAATGTGGTGACGTAACAAGGCCTCTACACGACAGTAGGTGCGTCATTGCACACTCATCACACGGACACCCTCTATGCGAACACAATGTTTCTTCCCCTGTTTTGCACAGCTGCTCATCAAACTGCCTCAATTTACTAACAGAAAATAAACACACAAACAAAAAAGTGAGTAAATTATGAATTCTACAGGTGTATGGAAGAGGATTAAACAGTGTGTTAAGCAGGAAATACAGTGTGTGTATGTGTGTGTGTGCGCACGCGCGCTTTTGTAGCCCATGTGTGCTGGACAAGTTGGGCACGTAGACTGAGTCGTGACCACAGCACAGCCACTGAGATTGTGAGATTCAAATATAACCAATGTGCCGGCCCACTCCACTTGTTAGCCAACTTCAAAAGAGAGGAGGTTCTATGTTCTATATTTGTCCCCCCTTTTTTTTTTTTAATATATGAGAAGCTACAAATGTGAATTCGTCTTTCCTACCATAAGGTAGGAAATAACATAAGGTGTCTTTCCTAACATAAGTTTAAGGTAATTTTTATGAAGACGAAACACTGTAGCACTCGGTGATAAAATGACAACACTGCTTTCTCGTTTCATTTATTTTGTTACATGTGGAATACTGGGACCCTTTGGACTTGTTTCATTTATTTCATACACTAGGAGTACGCAGAGTGAACCGGGCACCGTAGTTCTCACTTCAGAAAGTGATTTGGAACAGACTTAAAAAATCCTACTGGGATAAAGATATGTGAAAGCATGTTTTTCAGCCACACATCATAAATTACTAAAGTACACAAATTCATAATAAATGCTGTAGTAGTCTTTTTATGAACTTCCATAATTTCCATATAGAGTAGCATTGAATGAAAAAATTATTTTTCACTTTTTAGACCTTTTTATAATACAATTTCAAGTGTGTTAAAATACTTTTCTCTTTTTGAAGCTGGTTAAATTTTTTCTGAAATTTTGTACATTCATTTGTTGAGACACAGAGACAGAGGAACACTGCAATGTAGTGGAGATACCAATGGCAGCAGAGGAAGGCCAAGAATGGAATACATGAACCATCATAGGGCTAAAATGTGAAATACGCATAGTCAATCATGAAGAGATTACAAGACAGTACACATGGCTGAGAAGATTGTTTCAAACACAATAATTAAAATTCTGCCACTGATAAAAAAGTATGGAGCGGTAATTGGTATAGGGTTTTCAGTAGGAACAACTGCTTAGTGTTTGAAAACAGCAGTTAGTGGAAAGCACTAGGATGTTTAGTTGATGTGGTCTGTAACTAAACTCAGTCGAGCAAATAGAAAACATTAACTGACAGCTTGGAACATTATCATTTAGTGTTAACAGAAAAGGTCTTAGTGAGCACCTCATAATGAGTAACACTTTCGAGACGACAGACGTGTTAACACGTCCATCAAAAAAATGCCTTACTTGACAAAAGGACGTGTTAACACGTTTTCATGATTCAGTCCTTGCATTTCTTACATGACAAAATATAGTCGCCTGTGAACAGCTGTAATATGACTGTACAACTCTCTTAGTTCACAAAAAAATTATAGATGGCATCAGTGGTATGAAACAGGAATTACAGCACATTTCCTATACACGTGACAAGACAGCTGTTTGCTGTTCTCAGTCATAATGATGCTTCCGGCTAACCTTTATACAGTTTCATGGTGTGTTTACCTTTGGTGTCTCAACTTTTTAGAGAATTTTTGAGTGTTTTTGTGTTTTGTTTTATATTTTAGTTATATTAGTATTACGTTTTTATTATTATCATGACTTTTTACAGAACCAATATCTGTCCATTCAGGAATTTGAACAGATACCAAATGAATCTGGTTCTTAAATAGATGACAGTGACTTAGATAATGAATCTGTACACGTCATTGATGATGACGATTCTGATTTCGATGTTAATGGTGTTGTGTCAAATGTGCAAGAAGAATCATATGTATGTTTCATCAACTCGATATTACTGTCAGGCCTGTAACATTCCTCTGTGTTTGTTGGAGTGCTTCAAAGTGTTCCATACTAAAATAAAGTATAATGTATAAATATCCTTTTTACTTTTCTAAATAATGTGCAGTGTTTGTTTGTGTTTTGACATGTAAATAAATAGATTTTGCAACATAAGTTTACCAGTACAATGTAAACAGTGATGTGTGTATGGTTCCTACCAGAATTTTTTGTTTAAATTCAGAACATGGGCCCATTAAACTAAAAACGTGAAAACTATAAAACCGTTGGATAAGTTGTGCAACATACCCAATTAAAGAAGACATTCTCCTCTACAAAAGGATTCTCTCACATAAAAGAAAAGTTGAAAAGTTTTTTAACAGTAAACATTCGAAAGAAGCCTAAAATGTGCAGTTTCTGGTTATTAGCTACACCCGGGAGGGCCCAGTCTCGAAAGTGTTAAATTATTTCAAATAACATTTGGACAAAAAGTCACACAAAACGAAACATTTATGCCAATGACATTAAACTTATTTGTAGCTCACGTTGTAGGCACACAGTAGCATCATCGTGTACAGTCTGTACGAGGGAAGGACACTCATACACCCCTCATGCATATTGTAGCTCATGTTGTAGGCACACAGTAGCATCATCGTGTACAGTCTGTACGAGGGAGGGACACTCATACCCCTCATGCATATTGTAGCTCACGTTGTAGGCACACAGTAGCATCATCGTGTACAGTCTGTACGAGGGAGGGACCCTCATACCCCCCTCATGCATACTGTTACAACACAAATAAGCCACCCCAATACCAGGGATGAAAAAGATGATTCTGAATATAAAATAATACTTCATATAAAATAAAATGTTTAATATAAATAAAATATAAAGACAATGACACGACAAACGACGACATGACCTAACCCAAGTGATTGATCCAACAAAAGGAAACAAAAGAAGAAGGGAACCACAAAAAACAAACAAGAATAAAATCAAAGAAGAAAGTGAATGACCCTAACAAAATGAAGAAGGGAAAAAACCGAAACCAAACAAAAATGAAACAAATTAAAGGAGTTGAATGACTCAATGTAACATGTTAAAATGAACCCAAAGGAGAAGGTGGAAAACCAAGGTATTAACCAAATGCAATGAAAATAAAGAAGGAGGAAAATGAAAAAGAAACAAACTCAAGATGAAGGGAAATAAATAAAAATGAAAACCAATGAGAAGACACAATCAAGTAATAAAGAATATTAGCAGGAGAAATAATGCACTCAAATGTAATATTGGAAAAAAGACCAATAAATAACCTATGAGAAAAAAAGTAAATGTTATTATCCATCAATGGACAAAAAAAAAAGACAATTGAAAGAAACCCAATTAAACAATGTTAAATATAAAAAAACAAACTAACCCACAAATTAGAGTTAGATGTAATGATAGAAATATAAAGACATAAAATTGTTAATATTATTAATGATATATTGTAATGAAAGAGATAGTACGGTAGTGAGATAGTAATTAGAGGGATTACCCATTTAGAAACACTTAAAAACAAAAACATTTGTGAAGTGCAAAATGAAAGTGTAAAAACCCCAAAGTGTAGTGATAAAGAAAGTACACTAATTAAATTATAATAAACTATAAATAATTTAAAAGTGAAGGTGATGATTAAATGAGAATAGGGTAAAATAAAGAATGTTAATATAGTGAAAAATAGTGAAGGATAAAAGCATAAACACTTAATAAATCCAAAGGAAACAATAAATAATTAAAAATGAAGAATATTAGTAATTAAGAATAGTAGTAAGTATAAACAGTTAATTAAGGTATAATGAACGCTGAAAAGTGATGAAGACAGGATTTAGTTAAGAAAGAATGTTATTGTTAAATTTAAGTGAATGCAATTATAATTAAAAGGGAGAATACCCTGAAAGGAAAAACAGATAGTGTTAACATGGAGGGAAAGTAAAGATTGTTTAAAAAATTGAGGAATTAAAACAAATCAATAAACACCCATGTTATAAGGGATCGTTATTAAGTTCATAAAAAATGATGTTGTTTATCACACAAAAAATGATATAAAATAAGATGAATTGTAAACAAATATTAGCAGATAATAGTTAAATAATTATTTAAGCAAGTTGATGAATTGGATATGGCTGGAAGAATTATACAGACCATAGGCCTAGATGTTGTATTTAATAAGATCAAAAAATAGTAAATAATAGCCACATTGTTATTATTGGCAAATTAAATAAGTAAAAAAGTTAAGAAAGGTATGACTAGAAAACGAGGAAACCAGATAGTAAACAATTATGTATAAAATAATAGTGACAAAATAATAACACATAAACAGACCCAAAACACAACAATAAATAACACAACCAATTATAATAACAAAATAAAGCCCATTAGGCTAAAATGAGATGTAATTTAAATGAAATAAGTCAAATACCATAATGGCTACTTAGGCCTATGAAAATGCCTGCCAGAAACAAACAACTACAAATTATAACAAATTAACAAAGAAATTAGTAAATCCGAGGCGAATGACTCACCAAGGATAAATTGTAAATCATTTTTAAGACCAAATATTATAATAAGCATTTGAATTCAAAAAGAAATGTAATTAACAAGTATTAAAATAATTGTAAAAACATAAAACATAAAATAACCCAAACTTGTGGGGTATCAAATAAATCTATGAAAGGAAATACATACTATAGTGACAATATTTAATGCTTAGGAAGGAAAATAGAGGAATAACAGCAATCAGAAGATATACTAGGATTTTGAAAAGAATTCAAATTTACATAACAATGGATTTATGTCAATCTAAGCTAATCATAATTCATTGGTAATCATAGAAACGGACGTTGGTGGCGAAAATTACCGTTGAATATTTTTACTCGTAAAGCGTCATTCTACCAGGATAGAAGCCGAATTTTGGAAGACCAATTTTTAATTAAATAATGTAAAATAGTGAACGAAATTCAAAACCATGACTGAATAAGAAGCAGACGAACCATTGGAGCAGTCAACTAAAGACCAAGGACCATAAAACAGAAAAATAAAAGAAAATTATGACCACATCCTATATGAAAAGGACGCCAGACCTACTTAAGTCCAAAGATTCATGAAAATAGAAACTATTGCAGCCTAATCCTCTTCCGACCCAATGAATGAAAACACCAAGTCATGCTGATGTGTTAAGTACCATTGAATTACCTTATTTCCAAAAATAAAATCACTCTAAATTTTACTAGAAGTAATTTGATCTCACTATAAGCCGAATATTCTCTTTCAAAGATTCATTAAGAAAAATAAACACACTGAAAATTTGTTAACATAAAATCTAACCTATTGTTTAAATACGAACTTTTGAAACACATTTAACGACACTACAGAACAGATTGTAAACAGACACCTTATTATTTATGTACACTTAGAGTAAGGTAAAGTACCAGGGTTCCCAGCTAGAAAGTCAAACTAATTTCCCTGACTTTCCCTGACAAAAATTTGGCATTTGCGCAATTTTTAACAGCCTCCTCCACCCCTATTAGCTGTCCAACACACACCTGTACACAATATTTATTACTCAAATAGGAAATACAACATTTTGAACAGTAAAGTACATACAATTTAATAATGATCTGCCAGATAATAATAAATGTTAATACATTTTATTTATACATGAATAATGAAAGTATTACTATTAAAATTACTAATGAACACACAATGTTGGTAATAATGTAAAAAAAAAACAAAATGCAGCACAACAACAAAATACACACAATTTTTTCTGGTTTCAAGTAGGCGTATTTTATCTTCAATTCTGGCTTCACATTCTTGTGACTGCATTCTTTCAACTTTTTTTTCGTCTTCCAATTTTTTTATTTCATCACTTATTCTTCGTTTCTCAGCTTTTTTTCTGTCCTCTTCTTTGACCTTCAGGCGTGTCTTCTCCAAGTAATCCTGGTATTTCTTATGAGCACATCTCACCGATAACAACATTCTATGATTAATTGGTACGCATCTGACACCTCCATAGTACAAAATGGAATCATACACTTGTCTTTGTGCAATAATTGACTCCTCATGCATGTTTTCTACCAACATTGATTTATTTATAGAAAAGCCACTCTCCACTGCAGCATTTCCATGAGACAGTATAAGACAAAGCTTTATTACTTGCCAAAGTTCACTATACTGTTTGTTTTCTGCTAAAATGTCAGCAAAGAAAATGTCTAAACCCATACTATCATCAGATATTGAGATATATTCTTTGAATTTAGTTTCCAAAGCTTCCTTTGATTCACAATACAGAGAAATGTATTGTGCTTTAGCCCTATCGGCCACATTTTCAGTTATTCTGTTAGCTTCATGCAACGCTTCCAAGACATATTCCATTCGGGTCTGACCAAGACTTGGTTGCTGATATATTATATGTGGGTTCAAACTCGTAAGACCTTTCACTAATCTATACTTTAAAGGACTCTTATCCAACAGTTTTGTCACAACTGCCACTAATATTTTCTGACATTCGTGTTTAAAACCAAGAATTTCTCTCTCTGACAATTTTAGTTCTTTAAGTACCTTTTTCGTACTAAATCCAACATCAACTTTACCTACCTCAATTAAGTTTGTTGGGTCCTGTAGATCAAGCAAAATCACACTCCTAATATCAATGGCATTTGGCATTTTACTACGCTTGACAAAGCGATTCATCAAACTTCTTAATAGTTCATTCTGATGGGAGTACAAAAATGGAGCAAGCGGTTTGTTACTTTGAAATCGCCTGAGAAAGGGCTCAAATTCCAAAGAAATGGTTTTGAAAAATGCTAGTTTGCATTTTATTAAAGGGTCTTGGATTTGTTCTTTAATATTTTTACAGGACTTACTTTCTGGCAACTTAGCATTTGCAACATATGCCTTGATATGGTGAAATACTTCTAAGGCTCGTTCCAGACAATGAACATTTTCAAGCCATCGTACTGTACAATACTTCAGTGGGAACACTGTACTACCAGTCACTGCAGTGAACTGGGCCCGGCGAGCTGGTGAGTCTTTGAATAAATAATACATGTTACGCAGGAATGAGTTAAGCTTCCAATTTATAGTCATTAAACCTGTTTTAACAGATCCATTGATGACATGCAAACCACACACTCCCAGGTTCAATAACTTTTTCCCATCAGGATTTTCTGTCTCCATTTCCACTTCAAGCTTCCTGAGAAAGCTCAAGTTCACATTAGGCCCAACCATTGAGACCTGCAACAAGTTTTTTCTTTGAAGAGGTTGCAGTCCATGATTAAATTTCTGCAGCAGATCTTGAGCAGTAGCACGACCCAGAAAAACACTGTTCCAATATCTAGAAACCACTTTATGAGTGTTGATATCAAAAAATCTGACAATGAGATCCATTTGTCCTTGTTGTGTTACCTTATTGAGTGACTCATCAAAAGAAACTACATAATCCTCACAAGTTTTCAAATTGTTTGTTAATAACTCACTGAAATGTGGTGCAATACCATGATTAATCACGCAGGAACACTTACTTTCACCAAAGGCGAATTTCGATGCAATTGCACTATCTGGGAACATAAGTATAAATGTATCACGTATATCTGCACATGAACTCCTCTTGTATTTACTAGCAACAACTTTTAACGCCCATAAAATTTCTGCTTTGGCTACTTCATCTTTATTAAAATAAGAAGTAGCACAGTGTACCGACTTTCCACTTTCTATCCCTGCCTCAGTCTTTACTGTTTCTGTTGAAGTAACACACGGTTTGACAGCGGCAGTATCAAGAGATCCATGTCCAATGTCTACACTTCTTGTTTCTGTTGAACTAGTAGCTACACTTCTTAATTCTGTTGAACTAGCGCTAGGTTTGACAAAAAATGATGACAATGATGGCTGTCTTGATTTAATATTCTGAAGCTGAGTGTGTTTGGTCCAGTTCTATGTGAATGAATTGCCTGACGCCCCATATTGCTGAGTTTAAACTTCTTTCTGCACACATTACAGTAGGCTTCAAATTTATTGTCCGGTACATCACTGAGCCAATCTACAAACTCTGGATTAAGGGTTGAATCCAGCCACTGATAGTTGAAAGTTGTTTTTCTTGCCATCTTATCTAATGCATAGGCCTAATCTGAAACAAAAGAAAAGCATGTTAATTGTACACAAAAACTATATCAAAGCACAAATACATTTATCTCAGCAATGTAAAGATACCTTGTTGGGATAAAAATATACTTGTACAGCTTGGTAGGGCCAGAGCCGCCACACACTGTTCAGCATTGTAAAGATAATTACATTTTAATACATTTAAATCGTAAAATAATTTTCTCCCACTTACCGTTTAGTCTTCCTCCAACCCAGAGTTCATCACATGAACGTTAAGATGCAAGTATATTTATAGGGTTACACAACAAACGTATGCTACACTCATTTGTTTGATGGAATAAAAAAATTTTATTATATCATTACTTCATTTTAAATAAAATTTTAATTAACTCAACTTTTCTCTCTTTTTTCAACAGATAAAACAGGCACATTTATTTAAACATTTTCTTATTCTAATGTATATTTTATTAATCAAGGCGAACCCAGCATGCCACACTCTCGCATTCAGACAATTTTTTAAAACCCCCCCATTTACTTAATTTAGGCCTTTATAAGAAAATATTTGAATGGAATACTGTAACTTGTTGCAGTAGCGTCCCCGCCGACCTCATGGCGCGTCCTGTAACATTCTCGCACTATGTCCAAACGTTTGATAGTTCACTTTTGTTTTCTACACGCTCACTTGATTTTTACATCGTTACATATTACTCTCAACTGTTGAATTGTTTTATAAACTCTGATACCAACTTGGTTAGTCGGCCGACTTAATAAAATGAAAATTTGCCCGGGCAGAAAGTTTAGATGACCACGCGCGGTCGGTATTGGTAGTCGACTGGTCGAGAACTTTGGTGACGATGTTACATGCGGGCGGACATCACTGCCTTGCCGGTGAACAAATTTCGTCGCCACACACAGCCTTAGTTGTCAGTGTCTTAGTGGCTGTACATATGACACACAGGATTTTTTAGTGTTGGCCGTCGACGATATTTCACTGCCTTTTCTCTCGTCACATAAATGGGTGTGGCTTACAGTTATGTTTCCGGCATGTTGAGCGCATGTGTTATACAAAATTCGCACCAAGACATGTTTTGCGCCTTTCGTTTAACGTGGGTTAGGCGCTCCGCAGATGTTGGTGTTTGCGCATTGGTGAGTGGATGTCACACAGCCGCAAAGTTCTAGGAATCGTCGACAGCACATTACTTTTCAATTGTTTCACCACAGTTACAGCATACTCTTGCTTTGTTTAGACTGCGAGTTAAATTCAACCGGGGACGGACCACACAGATGAAATGAATTGTGCAATTCTAATGAAATCAAAACCAAATTGTTAATGAAATAAAAAGCCCCATTTTTGTCCCGTTACAGCATTTCAACAAACTCGTCTTGTTTTAATGCTGCCATAGCCCGAAACATGTACAATTTTAATTTTTTTAAATAAAATTCTACTTACCTCATTAATTGATCACTTTTCCTCGCTTCAAAGGATTCACAGGTTGCTGTTTGTCATCAGTATGAATTACCTGACACATAACAAATTTGAGTCAACTTCCCTGACTTTCCCTGACACACGCCAATTTTTAAAAGACTTCCCTGACAATTTTGTAATTCCCTGACAATCGCTGACTTCCCCTGACTTTCCAGGTCGCTGGGAACCCTGAGTACTTTTATTGTAATCATAGGAATTCTTTGCCTTGTAATCAAAAGAATCCACCGATTTTGGAACGAAAATAATTATAATAACTAAACGTTCCGCAGCCATGCTGATGTGAATATATCGTTCCTTAATCGATTCGTCATCCTGAGAATAACTGTTTCATGTAAAAAGTCGGTGCAAAGTTGCTAATCAAATAATATAATTTGTCAAAATTGAAAATATTACTTATCAAACATTAAAATAACTAGTACAGGGAGTAACCGTTGTTATTATTTCATAGGGAGTGCATTATATTACTTGTTTGTTTACGAAAGCTAGATTTGACGATCAGCGCTCAAGTTCCAATTTGTACAACTGCCTACACGATTCAGAAGGCTGATCGAGCAGGAATTATTTGAACACCCCGACCGTTATAGCTGAGAACACCATATTAAGATAATAATTAATAAGTTTAATTGTTTTAATAAACAATTTGGCGCCACCCGGGATAACACACCCCTATATAAGAACAGCTAAGGTTACTGCTGCGTTGTACTGCTAATTACCGCAACGCTACGGACATCGTTAGCGCAAAATAGATGTAACGACCCCAGTGCGAGACGAACGCACTAACACCACACAAATATAAAACTGGTACACATTTTTCAGAGACACACCAGTCATAACGTTACAATATTTACGGGTCACGCTAAAACAACTGTTTTTAGGAGAGAGGTATCAATATATTGTCTATAGAATAGATACATTGATGACATAGTTAGAGAGTGGAAATTATGAGTGTATCCATGAGTAAAAATAAATAATATTACATACTTGACTACAATGTTGTTTGCGGAGGATCTAGTAATCATCCACAACAATGAATGTGCACTCCAGAGATCGATGTTTTAGTTACAATCCGTTCGAATTATAACATGAAAATTGTTGTGCAAAATCAAAAACTACGGCTTTGTAGAAAAATACTCCCTGCACACTAAAACTGTATTAAACGATAAGAGAATAGAGCAGGAGCAGGTGTCACATTTCCACATTCTTGGCTATGACAGCACTTATGACGTGGATTTAGATTATGATGTTGATCATAAGTCAGCTGAGTTTCAGTCAATGTGTGGGACAATTCATCAAGTGTTATTGGGGAAAACAAAGAAAGAGACTCAACTGAAATTGTTAAGGCAGTGGCAGTGTTGTTGCATGATTCTGAAGAAACATCCGGACAGGATACAGACATCTCATATCCTTGCAATTTGTTAAAGGATGCACACAAACAGATAGACTCTACTATGAAGACTTGTGCAAAGAGTCGAAAATTTGTAGTATTCAAGATTGCATCGCAGAAAACAAAGAGAGATGGACTGCTCGTCTGATGGCAGGCTGCCTGCGGAAACCTGTGTTGCAATTGTCCGGCACTATCGCCGAATAGCTGCAACAACCGCTTTGAAATACCGAAAGTTTAAATAGTTGCGCGACAGAAGATTGACCGTTAATTGGTCAGAGTTCCTCTGACGTCACGCCACGTTTTTCCTTCCTAACGCAACCCTTGTTTCGGTTGGATCATGTCAGTCGCACGCCAGGCCACTCCGTGAGCAGAGGCGCCTGTTCAGAACATTTAAACTGGAAGCCTCGATAACCAAGGTAATTATAATTATTGGTTTATCATAAATCAATACCGCTAACGAATTATTTTTGCTTATTACCTTTTGTAAAAAAAAAAAGAGAAAGGAGAGCTTGTATATTCTGTAAAAAAAAACTGTTAACCAACCTTGATGTATCTTCTTGTAATAATTAGCCTCGAGCAAAAAAAAACTAAAATTCAGTCAGTTGATTTAATGAGAAAAGCAAAGACATGTAAGATTCAATGTCAGTACTTATTATGTATGATTTGAAGTTGTGATTTTGTATAAATTGTGACTGTAACTTTGTAATTTCATAGAATTTTGTAATTCATTGTATGAATGAATGTGCGCGTGTTAGCTAAACAATGTGGTTACCTAAAGCATACTAAAAGGTGTCGAACTTCCAGTTCATAGCTTGGTCCAACCAACGGGAGTGACAAATAAGGACATCAACCAGTTTGCAGCATTTTCTTTCAAGATCTTCTAGAATGGACAGAACAACAGTCCCTGACATGAACTGAGAAACACATGGACGTCGCGCGACCAGCTGTGGCAGGGCATGAAAGAACCACTGCAAATTAGCAAGTAACCCTTAATAATTAGCAACTTTCAGCAAGAGTTAGCATGTGAATAACTAGTAAAACGAGAAAGTGAATCAGATTTCTCAGTTTTAGTGACATGAACTAATATCTTTTACTCAAGTACCCTGTGGTAAAAGACAGTACAGAAAGTTTCATGAACAATTTATAGCTTGTATGTTATATATTGCCTGTTGTAAACTGGCGTTGATTTCTGATATTGTTTAATTCTGGCTGATCGATTAACCCTGTCTTTAACTTACTCAGATGTTAGCCTTCAGCAAACAATTTGTTCAGTATATAATCTTTTCGTAATTAAATTAAGTAAAGTTTTAATTAATTCAGTTATTAATCTCTCACTGACTGATTCATGATAATGAATATTCCGAGGCTCATCTTAGACTCAAATAAACAGGGCGAGGCCCTCACTGCTCACTGATTGGTGGTGTTAAGATTTATTGAATTTGCTCACACCCCTCCCTTTAGCGTTTAGGTAGATATTATAGCTGTTCTAGGTACATTTTGTAGCAAGTAAGGTGACATTAGTAGTAATAGTATTTTAATTATTTCTAGTGTATTTTGTGTTACGTTTTTGGGGGCTCAACAGTATAACGTGGCACACCTGTTGGATGAAGAAGTACAGGAAGACCTAGAATGGTTGGTGAAGTGGATGTATTTCCTTTGGGACTGCTCAGGCGATTAGCCTATTCCCTGATGGGAGGAGGAGGAGGAGGAGGAGGAGGAGGAGGAGGAGGAGGAGGAGGAGGAGGAGGAGGAGGAGGAGGAGGAGGAGGAGGAGGAGGAGGAGGAGGAGGAGGAGGAGGAGGAGGAGGAGGAGGA